>OY977949.1:24078688-24678688 GCA_963854355.1 Epinotia brunnichana
TTGATTTATATTGAATATTTTAGAGCAAATGTAAATGAACCAAAACAAACATTTATTAATATTTATTCCGACTTTTCAGGAACTAAATAAGTTATATTTTTTGTTGTCTGATATTTTGTTGGATTTTGCCTCTAGGTAACTATTTAATTGATAAAATATCCGTTACATAGAAAAAATCCGCTATTATAAATTATTTCCAAATTTTACACATTTTTCCATACAAGTTGTCAGTTCATTGCGTAGACTTAAAAGAAATGTAACTCATGCTTTGAGAATAAGATTTTGGTATTTCGATAAATATATTTGTGAAGTTTCATAAATTTTTCCTGCAACGACATTTTAGATCAGCAGATCGATCTCGTAACGCATTGTACTGTAAATGTCACTTTTTGTATGGGAAAATGACAGTAGTAGAGTTGTATTTACGTGCGTTCAAAACGTTTAGGTAAAATACCATCACATTAACTTGACTTTTTCATAATTGACTCTTGACTCGTTTCATAATGTATTGTTTGAGTAAATTAAGGCAAAGAAGGTTTTTTTTAATCCATTGAAAGTGTTATTGGTCCAGTGTGGTGGGCTGCACCTGCTTACATCGTGCCACTATTTCTCATCGGTTGGTTGGCATAAAAAAACGCATTTCTTTTTGGTCATAAAACAAAAACATAGGTACCAATGTTTATGTTTACACGTGTTTTCATTTGTGTAGACGCTAAGGCAGACGTATAATTCAGTTGAATAACTCTCAGTTGGATACAATTCCCAATAATCGTACTCCCCTGACATTTGATATCAATTATAGACCCGCCTTGATCCACGAGGACCCGCATGATTGAATTACTATAGCTAAAGGGATCGTTGCGATGAAACTTAATCGAATATGCTTCTAAATCCCAGGGTACACTGTTAAATAAGGCCCTAATTTGGTTCATATCCTATTGGGATCAATCTGTTTCGCTCGTTGGTATTATGCGTTAGCTCGGCGCGCATAGATGCGAGCAGTATTAAAATGTGAAAAGACAATCAAAAATGGACTTCCTCGATTTGTATCTTAATTTTATGAGCTTTGTTTGAGTGTCGGATGCATAAGCAGTTCAGCAGTGATCAGTGCTGTCAAAAATGTTTTAAATTCCTTCTTTAGTGTCAGAGTAGTGCATGCCTATGCCAAATCTTGGGATTAGGTGTCAAAGCGGACCTCGGGCTCCTTTAGGGGCATAACCGGGAATAACGCTAGGAGGATTACAGTGTCAGAGTAGTGTACAGTGTGCTTATCGACCCAAAAAAATACATTCTCTTTCTATTAGGCAAATTTATTGCTTGTATCATTACAAATGCGAGACGAGATATCCCCTGTGCCGATTTTCAATATTTTTTCAAATATAATTTTTAAAGTTTGTGTAGTTTCACGAATAGAAAAGGAAAATTAATTTTATGTAGCAATTGAATGCGCATATTAATCCGATTTCACTTGCTCTTAAACGTGAATAGACTCGTCGCAAAAAAGGAATTTCTCCTTTATGATTTTTATTTTTATTTCCTTTTCTAGGTCGAAGTAGAATCTCTGGATGAATGGGATAGATTCCTTAATATAATAGATTAATTAGATGTATAACGTCTATTTTTTTTTATTCTACATACGCATGTGTGTGAGCTAAGATGACCACTGACTGACAACGCATTATGTGATATGAATAAATAAATATTGGGGGCATTAAATAAAGGACTTTAACAATAAATATATTTTTAGTTTAAGTCAGGTCATGAGTACCCGCTGAGTGAAAGAAGCGAAAAGTTTCTCAGGATCGTAGCAAAGTCTGTGATCTCTGCGTACCCCTCCGAGAAACGTCGTAATTATATTTATTGTACTCATTGTGCGTACTTGTTTGGAACGTAGGTGGTCCGTCCAGACAATCGCATCCTGCCAACCAATTGGCTAATTGCGTTCGACGGCAGCGGCCTAGTTCGCACACGGTTTGTTTCATCATTCAATCAACGAATGTTATGTAAAAACGGATGGATGTAGTATAAGTTTTATAGACAATATATTTTAATGTTAATGCTGTCCAGCGTACCTAATTTGATCGTTGGAATCATTAAGTTGGCTTTTTATGAAGTTTTATTTTTATAAAATTCTTGTTTGTCTATTTCAAATGGTGCAAACCGATATATTTTGTTAGTAAGAATGCAATATTATGGTACCCCAGAGCTTTAGTTCAAACATAATTCCATTTAAATCGATAATTATTTGACGGACTTTACAATAAAAGTAGACAACCGCAAGGTTGCCTAAAATTCGATTATTTTACATTCCATATTTTTAGGGAACCGTGCGATTTTTTGGACTAAGGAGTTGGCATGAAGAAATAAAAAGAAAGGCGGAATGTTGAATAAGTTGGAAATTACTCCACCGACAAGAGCCTAGCTCTTAAAAATAAGAAGAAGAATTTCGATCTCCCTCGCAAACTTTGGTGCTGCCTGAACAGGTTGCGAACTGGGCACGGACGCTGCAATGACTTCCAGCATAAGTGGGGGTGGAAGGAGTCTCCACTCTGCGAGTGCGGAGAGGAAGATCGAACCACTGAGCACATCTTCCGGCGCTGTCCTCTTCACTCCTACCCCTGACCTGCTGAAGATCTGCACGCTATGACACCTGACATAGCTGCCTGGCTTAACAACTTCAAAGCTATACTCTGATTGCTCTCAAATTATGTTTTGCCATACGATTAAATAAGAAGAAGAAGTAGTACTTACTACTTTGTATAAGGAAATATTACACAGGCAAAACGCCTCCTACCTCCGACACTTCTCCAAAGGCCGTTCTAATAATACTGATCGAGATAAGTATAAAAACCTCAGCTGTGGACTCAATCGATAATGTCCCGGCCTGAGTAAACTAAATCAGCCCCCTTGGACACAGCATAACTATTATGTCCAGTATTGTGTCTTCATTCATGAGACTTTATGAGCAACAAGAGGTTTAAAGGGTGATACTATTTCAGCGCGGACGTCGCATGCGCATTGCCTTTTAAAATCTGTATGCAAACTCTTTTTATGATGAACCACATTGACTCGTTCGTCGGAAAAACCTTGACAGGCAGCCTCGGAAAAAAGGTACCGAATCATTACCACTGGGTGGAGAAATAATCCTGAAGTCTTGAAATTATATTGAAAAATTATGCACGCTCAAAATTATGCATTATACATACATGTTCGCGTGCATTGCGTGACAGCGCAACCTAAGCCCATGGAATGAGCATGTATATACTGCTTTTTATGTTATTTACTGCTGGATTGATTCAGGGTTTATCTCAGCTCTATCAAATTCGATGTTCTAACACGGCACTATAGCGAATCATGATTTTATATATCAGTTGCATTATAATATATATAAGCGTGATTTTTCTGCTTTACAATGTAATGATAACTAAACATCTGTTCAAAATATGCCTTTTTTATGTTTTTAAATTGGTGAAATTGGTCGCGAGCAGACATTTTATTTGGCATGTCAGGAAATCGTGAGTTTAAATAAATATACAGGGTGTGGCCTGTAATAGGAGCAAATATTCAAAAGGACGCTTCCTTAGAGCATTTGCGGTAACCCCTTGTGTCCCATTAATTTTTTTTTTTTTTTGGATTCGGAGATATTTTTATCTAAAGTTATGACCTCCAAGTAATGTATCTTGGCACCACGACATCATAGCACAGCAGTCAATGCAGATTTAGAGGTAACATCACGTAACGAGTCATAATAGTTTTTGCATTTTGGTTTTCAAAAGATATTTTTGTGATTTTTTATTTATTTTTTTCTTTTGTTTTAGTTTCTTTAAAATAAGAAGTTACTTATAGCACTCCAGAAGAGAAGAAAGAATACAACTAAAGTTATTTTGAAGAAAAAAAAATTTCAAAAAAAATATATTTTTTTCACTTATAATTATGTGGGAATAATTGTTCACAAGCTAAATAATCTACCGTTTAATTTTTTGCTCCTATTACAGGCCACACCCGTATATTGTTTGCGCCAAAATGAGGACTACCCGGTATGAGGCCAAATAACTGTTTTTCTACATACACTGTGCTTCTAGCCTCCATTCCCCCTGTACCGATATTATTGTACACCGCTATATAAGAATCCAAAGGAGTTCGGACTTCGGAAGTGTGTTTAGTTAGGAGATATTTGGTGAGTTCTTTAGGTACTATTTCTTGCTTTAGATTACTAGATAGTGCCTTGTATTACTATTTTAATAGCTAATGGCTTTCCTTTGACATACCTACACATTATTATGGAAATATTATAGAAATTAATTGGACCGTGGGTACGTCGTGAATTTGCGAAGCTTTGAGAGATTCGACAGTATAAGAGCGGGTTGCACCAACTTACAATACGATTAAAATCAGTTAACGATTCTGATGTTAGCTACTAGTATTACATACTGTTTGAAGCAATAACCCACCCTTAACCTTGTCATGACGTTATAGTCCGTAAGCCCACTCCCGATACGCCTATGTCTCATGACAACACGATAAAATGCATGGCAGCAGGTCGAGAAAGTTATGCTGGGCAAGGATCAGAAGATTATAGCACCTAAAATTGGCCGAAAGTTTGAAAAATTCTTCACTTCCGGTCAAAATTTTAAGGGTACGTCATGTGACAACAGTACGAGACATGTGGCATCATTTAGCTCTTTAATCGTAGAGAGAGTAAACCTAAGTCTGTCAGTCCTGAAATGGCCGGAAGCAAGTACTTCCAAGACCTGGGTGTATTGGGAGTGGGCTTACGGACTATTAATTAAGAAGTGATCTGACAAACACATCATGACAAACTTATATCATCACTATACAAACTTATATAACTTATAGTAAGTGTCCTAGATCCAACATACATCGTATTTTTTTAGGTTGAAACACTTGAAACCAACTTGAAGCACTCACAGCCTAGCGGCACCTAGTATTGATATTGATGGAATTTAAATGCTGATGGCCCGTCTCCAAATTCGACTTCTTTAAGTGTTACGAACTGAACGCAATCGTGCTTGGAAGACACCTTAAGCCGATGATCGTAGTTGTTGTCTACGACATAATTAATTAAGCGTTGGCAAATTGCCCTATGGGAACTGTCTAGCTGTCTGCTGGTTGAGAAGGTTAGATGGCAGTCGATACTGCTAACGAAAATTCTTGGGATTCGGTATGTATTTCCAAGCGGTAAGCGGACGCCGCGTGTTTTTAAAACTAACTGCCATGGTATAAGGTTGAAAAAATCGTATCCTATTCCACCACGCCTTTGTTTGTGATCTTCCAGAGAACCCTTTCAATCTGCCTCGATAATCCAGAATGATATAAATGGGGCGTGGATAGACCCGGAGAAGGTGGACTGATGACCTGGTAAAGTTCGCGGGAGTCCGCTGGATGCGGGTGGCGCAGGACCTGTCACTTTGGCACTCTTTAGGAGACGCCTATATCCATCAGTGGACGTCTTTCAGCTGTTATGATGATGATGATGATAAATTGATAAATGGGTCAATCAACTATTTTATGGGGCTCTTTGCAATGATTACGTCTCCTGGGAGCGTTTTTAAAACTTGTAACACCTGGGTGTTGCGAGTCTCGCAGTCACACAAAGCCACGTCACGTCATCAGCGCTGTAGGACTGACACCTCAGCGTGATGCTGAGCCAGTGTCCGGTTCACTGCCGCAGAGACACACTTGTTACATGTTTTTTACTGTTATTATTTTTTTGTTTAATATGTGTGTCCTGTGGTATACATTGTTAGTGATATACATTTGTATCTTTCTTTATAATACATGCATGTATTATACATATAAACCGTGCGAAGCCGGGGCGGGTCGCTAGTATACCATAAGGGTGCCGCCACTGCAGCGCTCACTTTTTGTGCAACCGAATTGTAAGACAAAACACTTTCCAATTTAACCCAAATAAAAACATTGATAATTGTGCACTAAGTTTATTTTAATTCGTCAGCCCACTCGTAGGACCTTATTACAAACTATACTTTTCTAGGGCTTAAAACCTCTAAACATATGGTTTTGTAAGAATTACCATTTTAAGGTCGGGCTTAGCTTACTAGGACTTCATATCTATTGTAATATTTTTCTATGAAACTCTATTGGGTCCTGGCTTACCGGGCCAGAATAACCTGTACGGTATAAAGACGTCCTGTGCCATCAAAGTGATCCCGTCTATCGTTCATCACGGCCGGTCAACTAGAGACCCGTAAAGGGCTTGATTGAATTATATCCGTGCGGGGTCCGGACCTATTAAATTATTGGTAAGTGCCTCGAATTGACCGTCGGCCCTGTGTCCTCTGGTATTACGTACCACGGTGACACAAAGCCGTTTATTCGTGACATATACGTCCAGTGTGCGCTCTTTAAGTGTATCTGACTTGACATATCGCATATACACTTTCTTATGAGGAAATAGAGAAGATTCTGGAAATTATCAAATAAAACACACACACGTACACACACAAACACTATACAAACACACACATTGTATTCCTTGTTTGATATTTATAATATATTGTCCAATTGATTGTAATATTTTGAATCCATGCAATGTAAAAGGTAATATGCGGTCCCCTGCGATACAGGCAAAGCCTAGTGCAGGGACTGGTCCTTATAAATATATATATTTTTTTTTTTTTTTTTTTTTTTTTTTTTTTTTTTTATTTATTCAGAAAACCAACAGCGATACAAAGTATGTAACTTATAATATAATACACAGTAGTATGGCCAATTACAGGTTTCCCTAGATAACTTGATATGTAAAGTTGACAGTTGAACGGACTATCATAACATGTGTGAAAGAGAGATCTTTTTTTTTTAAATTAAGTTTAAGTCATTGTTTTTTTTTATATGTAAACGATTCTGCTAAATAAATGTCTTATGTCTTATATATTGGATGCTAATACTAGTGGCTCTTTTTGTGAGTTGTATTAAAACTGGCAAGCCTGTCTTTTTAAAAACAACTTTTTTTTATTGCCATAGACTGGGTTGACAAAAAAAATTGAACCTGCCCACAAAATTTAACGACAGTCGGTTGAGAAATAGTTAGAATGAATGAAATATTTTATTTCAGGTCTTCACCGACCTATATAAGAGGTGTTAGTTACATTTTAATTATTAGATTAGATTACACAATACAAAGCTTACATACAATTTAACATACAACATAAACTGACATACAGAGAACATACACTTACTTAATATATACCTTGCAATATCTAGTGTCTATAGATTTGACCTGCCCAATCCAATACAGAAGTATTGGACAGTCAAACCGACCAGCCATCATTTTCAGGATGCTGTCAGTACTTTTCCTCACTCGAGCCATCAGGGATGAAATTTTATTTCGCATAATCGCATGAAAGTCTTCAAGTTAGTGCGTGCCTCTGCGAACATCCCCGTCCATTTTTTTACCCAGAGGGTTGTAGCCGGGGTTCGAACCCGCGACCTTCAGATTAAGTACACGTCGCGTGCATTACCGCTGAGCTACACCGGCAAGTAAAAAATGTACCAACACGGTAAAAATCACCATGTTGTTTTTTTTGTCGTCCAGCGAGCACGGTTCGTTTAGTTTTAAATTCAATTTAGTCCGTCCAACAATACGCGACAAACTTCGTTCCAGGAATAAAACACGGAATTGTGTCGCTTTTTCATTGGAGCAGTGTAAAAAAGAACAGATAGGTAGGTACCTACAGTTAGTAGTTTGTATGAAAGTAAGATACGAGTATACGAGATATATTTCAAAGGAAAAGCTGAAAACTGTAGCTGAATAGTGTACAAAAATTCATCTGGGGTTTAACAGTGTTGCCCCAAATATAATGTAGGTTATCAGCATCTTAACATGACGGATTGTATTCGTTTCTCTTTGATTATACAATACAATACAAATACTCTTTATTGTACACCTCAAAACATGAATCAAATACAGGACTCAAACAAAGAAAGTACCTACTTACAACTACATATTATTATTTATATAAATACAAATACAGGACTACCTACTTACAACTACATATATAAGTAGGTAAAGTAAATAGGTATTAATAGGGACACATTATTAGGTTGAAGTTGTCTTCATAGCTCATATTTTTGGTTTGTGCTTTATGTAGTACAGTCAGCATCAAAAGTCTCGTAGCTGCGCAAACGAAGACGTCAAAAGTCTTTAAAAGGGAATAAGAACTTTTGACGTCTTCGATGGCGTAGTTACTTTTGATGCTAACTGTACATATATAGACCATGTATATTTAAGTGGGAACTGCTAAGGAAATAATGTTCTAGTGTACTACTTTAGGTATAAGTTGTATCTACGTCTGTATGTTCATCAAATATAATTTACTTTCAAAACAAAGTTTTAACCGACTTCAATTCAGTACCCCGCCAAGCCACATGAACATTTTCACATTTTTTTTTCCAATTTACCACATGCACTGATTTCCGAGAGCAAATGCGTTGATTTTTAGACCAATAAACCAAATCGCTGTATGTGGGCCGATAATATTTGAGGACTTCCGTCGATTCCTCAAGGATCTCAGAATTACTCTTGGCACTTCATTGTTTGCTATTTCAGCGCAATCATATCAGAATCTGTGACGTACTTTTATAGTTTGAAGCAGGTACATCATTGAGAAGTTCCACTAGCCATCTGTGGTCTTCATTATCACTTCCATCATCCAAATTTATGATTTCCGGGTTTAAATACACGAGTTATAATAGAAAATACCGAAATTACTACATGCGTGCCTAATATATTTGAGGAGTTCCCTCAATTCCTCATGGTTCCCATCATCCAACTGGGGTTTTGAAAACAATGGGACCAATCTGGAAGCATATACTTTCAATTAAAAAAATAATTGTACGAATCGGTTCATAAATGATGGAGTTCTGAGGTAACAAACATTAAAAATAAAAAATAAAATAAAAATAAAATAAATACATCCAAATTGAGAACCTCCTTTTTTTTTAAGTCGGTTAAAAAAAATCGCGACCGTGCACGACCCATTGTGCACTCGTGGACGCAAACGCGCAAAACACATTGAAATATAATTGGTATCGGAAGCGACGTATAAAAACAAGCCTCCTAGCCTTGTGCCTTGTGCCTTTAAAGGGTAGGTAGGTATAACGTCCAATGAAACGTTCCAAAAGCCTACGTTTCCACGCCTAGCCAACGAACTCTGCCCCCCTATTCTGTGACTTGTTTTAAGCTCACCTCAACGCTCACCCACAATTATACCTTGACACCGCGATGCGTAGTAATTTAGCGTAGGTAGAGGTCTAGTTTCGTAACGGGTGACCGGCGGGGTGAGCCGCATTAACGCGTAGCGAATAACAGCCCTGTACGCACGTAGCCAGTGAATAAACACTCGCTTATTTGCCGTGTCCACGTATTGTCCAACACGACGAAGAGCCCTCACTTAATCTGATTAGTGAATGCGGGCCTACGCGGTCACGACCTCTAACGCATAGGGCCAGGCATAAGAGGGAGCGAGAGCGAAGTACCCGGGGGGAGGTTAATTAAGACGGTGTTTTGATGTTGCGAGGTGTGTTGAATGCTACAGGAGTCAAGAAAGCCTAATCTAATATACTGGTCAGCATAGAGGTAGAATAGATAGAGGGACTCACCCACACATACACACATGAGTGACAAAGATTTATGCATAGGCAATACCGCAAGTGGGAACGAGATACAGTGTCATATTTTCTGTCCCTCATCGCGTATACGTTTTTTTTGTTTGCCACCACACCTGTCAAAATTTGTACTGAAACTGACACCACCATGACTTCACCGATATAATACGACTAAATTATTTTTTTATTTAATCGTATGGCATTTAAAACAGAAACATAATAACTATAAATTAATTCTAAGGTTTGTCAGCCACTTGATGGCCTTGTCGCTAAGGGTGATCAGGTCTTCTGGGGGTCCGTCGGCGTAGCGCGTTATGGGGCAATCCTCGATTATATGGCCAACCGTTTGTTCTTCGGCACCGCACGAGCAAGTTGGGGATTCCACCCATCCGCAACGGTGTTTATAGTGAGCGCAGCGACCGTGGCCAGTACGGAGTCGGTTGATGTTACACCAGTCCCGCCTTGGGAGATCGAACCCTTCTATACAGGAGCCCGGTGCAATAGTGGATCCCAGTTTTCCTACTATCTTGGAGTTCCCCGACTGCGACCACTCTAGCTTCAGATCGAAATTAAATCGACTAAATTATAAATGATATTTAGACGCCAAGAATGTATTGGCTTCTGATACTACTTAATTTAGTATGGTTAATTTACCATCGTCCCTTTTGGGTATACGCTAGGACGTCATCTATATTATCCTCTATCTACGCTGGTCAGTGAGTCAGTAACTGAACAAAATGTATGTGCCTACGATTAACTTCTTCTTATTTGGTCGAATAAATTAACCACTCACACTAATAATTCTTGAAAAAAACATTGATAAGTAATTGAACCAGCGAGCGAAGTGAACAAAGTTCTCCGTTTCAGGTCGGACAAAAGATGCTTTCGTATGTCCGGATGTCCGGCTATTCTCTTCTACAAGTCTACAGGATGCATTATATCCCAACCAATTATCGTGAAATTTTGTGCGCAGGGTCGATAATTATATAGATGTTGATTGTCGACTCGATGTTTGGATTTTTTTTAAATGGCACACTCTCGTTTCTTTTCCTACAGCAACTGACATATATTATTGTATATGATATATTATTGAATAAATGAGTATAAGTAAGCAGTAGAAGATTAAACATGTAATTGAATCAATCTTTCGAATAATGGCAGAGTTAAAGCCACCGGACGATTTGCATGACTTCACTTACATGTTTTTTTAGTGAAAAGTCAACCGTCAAATGTCCAGGCATGCTCGTTCGTTTAGTGACCCATCATGAGACCAAGTGCGCATTCTTTCTACTAGATAAATACCTTCAAAAACCAGATGATAGCTTCCCGACGATACGGTACTGTTAGATATCAAGTGATATTGATACTTGATTGTGCATGCATTTATATATGGCTTTTAGTTACTTCACTTCCTACGTAATTAGTCCGCTGAACAATTTTAACGCGTATATTATTTTTCTATTCTACTCCTCTATTTCAGGATACCAAGCCCTATACTATCACTGCGACGATCGTTGATCTGTTGTGATCGACACCTACTAAAATTCTTAGAAAACCTTATGTTAATGCATTTAAGGTGCATGGTCTTCTCTCCCTCTCGCTGAGCATAAGCGTGAGCGAGATGGAAGTGCGTGTTTTGAAGCGCGGATATCATGTTTTTTAATTTTTATTATTTGTGCGTTTAAATAAATAAAAAAGTAATCACTAAGTTCCCTGAAACATGATATTGCCGATTTTTAGAACCAATGTTTAGCTATTGTGCATAATTTGCTACGAATGTTTTAAGTGAATTTTAATATGTTTTAGACCTATGTTCGTGATTTTTTTCTATCGAGCGAAAATTGCTTAATCGTGTTTCGAATCACTGAGTTCCCTGCAGAAAAGCCTCAAGATTACTATTCGTATTTTTTTGAAACCATATTATTATAAACAGACGCATTATATTGTTTCAAAAACTATGTTCACTTCACTTCGCTGAACCTATAGCGCCTTAAGTATTTTATTAAACTAAGAACACACTACCTAGTCAACCTTTTCCTACCAGTATTTTTAGTTTTCGAGAAACACCCTCATTTTCTAGGCACACCCTTGGCGAAGGGCCCCTTCCAGAACCTTCCTTCTGCGCTGTCGTGTAACTCAATTTGCCACTGATTAACGACTGTAGTCGTGTACTGGAGACAGCTGACGTACAGCTCCAGTCGAGTTTAATCAGAGATCTATATGGAGCTCTTTCAACACATGTGGGAATGGAAAGGTCTGAATCTGAACCTCTATTATTATTGAAATAAATGTAAGTAAAACAACATGAAAATTTGCTGTTGTAATAATAGTATAACGGCGGGTTGAACCAATTGACGATTACAGACGGATCAAAGTTAAATACAAACTGTCATTCCATACAAACTTGTCAAACTTTCCATACATTCAGATTTTAACTAACATCGCTTACGATTACATAGGGTTTGGTGCAAACCACCCTAAGGTAATAGTACATTACATCAGAGGCCGGGAAAACACTCGTATCCTTATCCTATCTCTATATATACCTAGTTGGCCGGAAATCCGTTTTCACGACGAGGCATGTATAGTGCTTTTCTCAAATATGCAATGAAATAAATAAATAAAAATCCTCAAATCAAACTAATTTTCACGGCTGAATGCCGTGATGCTGTGCCACAAATAGTGGAATGAAAATTAAAAAGTTACTTTGCAGGTCTAGGCCTGAAAAGTTGTATGAAATCCCATTTCAGGCCGCCTCGAGATGCTGCGCCCGAAAAAGGATACTTCCGAGTATATTATAAGGAACGTAAAGAGAATATTTCATTGCATGTTTGAGGAAATAACTTATTGTCAAAAATTTCATCTTTGTTTTTATTGTAAAATGTTCTTTTTTAACCCCCGACGCAAAAAGAGGGTTGTTATAAGTTTGACGTGTCTGCGTGTAATTCTGTGGCATCGTAGCTCCTAAACGAATGGACCGATTTGGACGCGTTTTTTTATCCGAAAGCTGACGCGGTCAAGATGGTTTGTTTCAACAACATCGGTTCAGCCGTTTTTGAAAAACTTTACTTTGAAATGAAAATATCGAGGGTTTTTCATCTTTTCTAAGCTCTTAATTATTGCAGCCATCTTACTCGTTGAGAAGGTTTCAATGAAGCCAATCATCACGGCTTGATTTTGTTATTGAGGAGATCCTTTGGCCACCTGTCGACTCCATCATCAGACCACCTTTATCGTACCATAATTTTGGACTTCGGGAAATTGGTCAGATTCGACTAGCAAGATTTGACCAGAAAAAACAAAAAGCTAAATATTGCCAGCCATAAAAAGCCTACAAGGATGATAGAATAATTTTATTCCGCGTACGTTTCCCCAAAATTGAATTGAATCCGGAGTCTTTTGATAAATGCAAAGCGTGTCAAGGTCCAACAAGTACCTAATGTTCTTTGTTACAAGCGACTAAGTCAAACAACGACACATACCAAACCATACATCAAAACCCGCCGATAATGTCAACAGGACAACCCGTGAAAGCACACGTACAACGCCGACTATTACTAACTTACTCATTACAACTACTAAACTTCACTTACAGAAATATTTTTTCTAACTGTTGTCGCGCAAGTTGAAGAGGAAACAAAAGATGACTGAACGAAACCAGCAGTGGACGTTACACATATAGAATTGTCGTAGATTTCGGAGGTCGTGTAGTTGATGGATAGAGTGGCAGTCGTAGGCGTTGCATGCATTGGACAAATAGTGAACCCCAGTCGTGAAAAGACTGTAGAAGCATCAGAAGCGTAAGGTTGATAGGTCTTTTTTGATATTGAGGCATAGAGGAGCGATGGGGCAGATTGTTGACAAATGCATGCCTCGCTGCGACCAAGATGAATGAAGTCCGAGGCAATGGAGGGTCAGTTCCTCGCGTGTTCATTTATAAACCTGACACGATTGCGGTTAAAAGAGTTGATTAATTACAGACCTAGGTATCCGAAAAGATAAAATTCATTAAAGCTAGAGTTCATTCAACCTCCTCCACTGAGGTTTACGATAACCTTGAATTTAGAGGAGTAATCTTACCGTCCGCTTTCATTATTCCCGAGGGAGCTCTTCAGATTTAAATTTCACGATTATGTAATTATTTTCGCGGCATGATATTTATTTAGTAGGTAGAAAGTCAGGAAATTGATAAGTAGTATCGAAACATAAACGAGAAATAATTCTTCTTGTAGGTACATATTTAAATCCGTAAACAACCTTATTACAACATATTTTTGAACAACTAGGGACAGTTAACAAGACATTTTTATATTCAAAATCTAATTATTCTAGTCGAATGTTAGATATTTAGTGGTGGATTTGGTAGTTTACGTTATTATTAGAATGGTTAGTTATTATCTTCTATCAAATATGATCCCCTTCTTGGGTAAAGTTCCAGTTTTTTTCCTCGTTTCCCAGTCTTTGCCTACATACATTCAGTTTATTCATGCTATCCCAATATAATCAAACTTGAATTACAAAACATATGTCAGGCCAGCTCCTAGGTAAAAAACTTAAGTAAGCATTTTGTATTTTGTTGTGGACTGTTCGCATCTGGCAGTTGTTTTGTTTGTGTTACAAATTTTAAACATGTCAATGTCTATTTGAATTTCTTAAGTGTTTAAGTGTTTACCTATACCTAACCTACTAGTTAAAAATAAGTTTGAGTATCGAACGGAGCACACTGAAGAAAGTAAATCTCTTCAAATGCGTAGGCGCGGCTGGCATTGCCCAACTCGGCCTTACGAACAATGGGTGCACATTGATGACTCCTTAATGACCGCACCCACGTCGCTATCTTACCACAGATCGGAATGACGAAAACATCGCGTGATCGGCTCTGTGATGATTAAAGTTTGATAGTGAAAGGGCTTTAAAAGTCCCTAGAGCCCGTTCGAAACAAACGAACTTCGACTAAGGTGAATAAATTCTATAATATTTTAGTTCTTTTAATCTGTGAAGGCTCTATATCTACGATCTATCTGTAAGTCGTTGTATAATCAGCAGACATCCTAAATTTTGTTCCATTTTCGGTGCAGCGGATGTTGTTAACGGAATTGTTAGAAACAATCGTAATGCTTAATTAGCGTTAATAATATAAAAATTGACCTTAATTATCAATTTTGATTGATATTGACCCACCAACTCCATTAACACAACCATGCTGCACCAAAAATGCTACAAAATGCACGATGTCTGATAATCAGACAACCTATAAAACATGTACTGTACTCGTAATTTTATTCCCACCAAAAACATAAATGTAAAAAAGGAGAGCCAAGTTCAATACAAATACGCTTGGCTGTGGGCTTCGCCGCAAAAAGAATCGAGATCTAAATGAGTGCCAAGTTCTATACAAAATCCAAATATGTATTTATAGGAACAAAATTACATTATGAACAAGTATTAAACTCTATGTCTTTGCTTAATTGGATACCTATAACAATTGCTGGTATTTAAAAATGTGAGATCTTAAAGTAGGTTAGATTTGACTTGGCCAGTTTTCGTTACACGAGTCATTTTATAAAGTTATTCAACATATAAATTATATATTATTTATTTATTTTATTTAATTTTGAACACCCGACGCAAAAAGAGGGGTGTTATAAGTTTGACGTGTCTGTGTGTCTGTCTAAGGCATCATATCTCCTAAACAAATGAACCGATTTGAATGCGGGTTTTTTTATACGAAAGCTGACGTGACCGAAATGGTTAACAAAATTGGTTCTGCCGTTCGTTTTTGAGATATTGAACTTTGAAATGAAAACATCGGGGGTTTTACAACTTTTCTAAGTTGTTAATTATAAAATTTATAAGTTATTGTTGTTACCTACTAATTTAAAAATAAAAATAAAAAAAGATTTATTGTCGCAAAAAAACACAAAATAAACACAAAATCACAAAATCGAACACTGATGTAGATACTTATATAAAACAACACAATGCAGAAAATAAATGATGTGACAATAGGCTCGGGGCTCAGCGTTTGCTGATAGCCTGTCGGCTATACAGCGCTTACGAGTATCTACTAATGTAATAGGCCATAAACACCCGTTTTTTAAACGTGTGTAAATATTGAAAAAAATTCGAATAGTGGGGAGCATGAAAAACCTATTTTTTCTAAAAATATGACGGTAAGAATCGTTAGTTTGAACGAGTGTGAAGCTAAAGCCTCTATTTCACGAAACAAACGATCTTCAGCTACCTAACCTCCCTTCAAAACGTCCCATTTTGTATGCGTAATTAATTCCTATCGTATTACATCGCCGGAAACTACGTCCACTCCAATTTGTAAACGAATACAAACGATTTTGACCCTTAAGCCGACTGTAATAAGGCCTGACGTGGGTCAGACGTGCTGAATTCACAAGCGTTATTTACGATAGGCTTAAGTTTCACATAAGTTACGATCTCCCGCATTTTTGGGTAATCGTTTTGATAAATTTATACGTGGCAGTACCCAGTAGCGTTCTTAGAGGTAATTTTTAGTAGGTAATGTCCGTAAATTTCAGCTCAGTGGTGACTTGAGGAGAGGAATTTTATTTTCCCGGGGTCATCCTGGTTTTATGCGCCCTCGTAAATGTGAAAAGTTTGGACTGTTCCCTTTCAAAAGTTGTGTAATAAAGACGATAATTTAAACGTATAATGCAACACTAGCTCTCCCGTGGTTTTGGTCGTGGGGTTAATGGCGGGTTTACACCAAGCAGTCGAACACGCATTCCGTTTTTCAACTACTTATTCAATTTTCTTTGTGGAAAATCAACCTTATCTTGTTTGAAGAAAATGTAAAATGTTTTTTTCTTAAGCATTGTGATGTGGGTATTTTTACTACAGACTTTTCTGTACAGTCAGTGGTATAAATATAACGTAGGTACATAAATAAGGACATAACTAAATATCTGTACAGGACTCTATTGTCAATGTCATAGAGGCGTGTACAGATATTTATTTTCCTATTTATGTAGAAGCTACGGTAGCTTAGTGGTTGAGGCATGCGGCTGTCAAGCGGCGGTCGTGGGTTCGAAACCCGGCTCGTACCAATAAGTTTTTCGGAACTTATGTACCTACGTAATATTTACCGTTAGCTTTTTGGTGAAGGAAAACATCGTGAGGAAACCGGTCTAATCCCAATAAGGTCTAGTTTTCTCTCTGGGTTGGAAGGTCAGATGGCTGTCGCTTTCGTAAAACTAGTGCCTATGCCAAATCTTGGGATTAGGTGTCAAAGCGGACCCCGGGCTCCTTTAGGGGCACAACCGGGAATATCGCTAGGAAGATAATAAAAATGTACGTATATTAATACCCCTGACTGTACGTCTAGCACAACTTGCTGCCAAGTCGTGTCACTTGGTGACTTCTGTCTCACTTTCACTTTGCAAATCAGAAAGAGGACGCTAGATTTTGTCGTCTCGTGTCGCCTTGCAGTGTCAGTTGTGCTAGCCTCGCTGTAGATGCTTAGGTTGAGTCAACACATCACGAACTTCATTTATCTAGACAGCGGTGAAGTAAGTTAGATTTGACTTGGCCAGCTTTTATCAGAATTAAAATATATTTATATGTTCATAAATAAATATTTGCGGACAATCTTACACAAATCGACCTAGTCCCAAACTAAGCAAAGCTTAGTACTATGGGTACTAGACGAAGATAAACATACTTATATAGATAAATAAATACTTAAATACATAGAAAACATCCATGACTCAGGAACAAATATTCGTGCTCATCACACAAATAAATGCCCTTACCGGGATTCGAACCTAGGCCCTCTTGCTTCGTAGGCAGCGTCACTACCAACTAGGCTAAAGCGGTCGTCAACAAAATTGTTTTCTAATTAAGCAATAGGTATACTTAGTCCGAATTACGATTGTTTGGGAATTCGTTCCACCCTTAGTTGCAAGTGATGCAACCAGGTTAACTGAGGAAATCTATACATATAATAAAGCTGAAGAGGGTCGAAAGTCTGTACATGGAAGATATTCGAAAAAAAATTGGCTAGGGATACTTAGAATCGATAACAGAACACGTTCCAACAGTTTTTAGAATTTTTGTCTGTTTGTCTGTTTATCTGTTTATCTGTTTATGTGACCGCGCATCACGTGAAAACGGCTTAACCGATTAAGATGAAATTTGGCATAGAGATAGTTTGTGTCCTGGGGAAGGACTAAGGGTAGTTTTTATCCTGAAAATCAACCCCTAAGGGGATGAAATGGGGGGTGGAAATGTGTATGGAGCTACTTAAACCGCTGCACCGATTTAGATGAAATTTGGTGTATGATTAGTTTGAGTCCCGCAAAAGGTTATAGGATAGGTTTCATCCCGAAAATCTTCCCTTTAGGGGGTAAAATGGGGGGGGGTGAAAAATTGGATGTAACCCATTTTGATGAAATTTGGTTTAGAGGTAGTTTAAGTTCTGGGGAAGGACATTGGATAGTTTTTATTTCGGAAATCTTTCCCTGAGGGGGTGAAATGGGGGGTGAAATTTAGTATGGACTCCGTTTAGATCAAATTTGGTATAAATATAGTTTGAGTCCCGGAGGATGACAATGGATAGTTTGAATCCCGAAAATCATCCCCCAAGGGGATGAAATAGGGATGAAAATGTGGATAAATCCCATTTAGTTCAAATTTGGTATAGAGATAGAAGGAGTCCCAGGGAAGGAAAATGCATAGTTTTTATCCTAAATCATCTCCTGAGGGGGTGAAATGAGGGGTGAAAATTTGGATAGAACCGATTTAGATGAAATTTGGTATGGAGATAGTTCAGAGTCCTGGGGAAGGACTAAACATAATTTAAGTCCAGAAATCATCTCCTAAGGGGGTGAAATGGAGTATGAAAATTTGGATGGAACCCATTTACGGTATAGCGAGTTGGAGTCTTGGGAAAGGACATAGGATAGTTTACTCCTGAAAATCATCCCATAAGGGGGTGTAATTGGGGGTGAAAATTTGTTTGTGACCCATTTTGATTAAATTTGGTATAAATATAGAGGATGACAATGGATAGTTTTAATCCCAAAAATCATCCTCTCAGGGATAAAATAGGGGGTGAAAATTTGGATAAAACCCATTTAAATGAAATTTGGTAAATAGATAGAAGGAGTCCTAGGGAAGGACAACGCATAGTTTTTATCCCGAAAAATCATTTCCTGAGGTGGTGAAATGAGGGTTGAAGATTTGGATAGAATCCATTTAGATGAAATTTGGTATAGAGAGAGGTAGAGTCCTAGGAAAGAACATAGATTTTTTTTTATTCCGGAACACATAAAAGGTGGAAATCATCCCCAAAGGGGGTGAGAAATGGTGGATGAACATTTGGATTGAACCCATTTACGGTATAGCGATAGATATGGAAGGACATATGATAGTTTTATCCCGAAAATCATCCCCTAAGGGGATGTAATTGGAGGTGGAAATTTGTTTGTGACACATTTTGATAAAATTTGGTTGAACGATAGTTTGAGTCCTGGAAAAGGACATATAATAGCTTCTATTCCAGAAATCATCCCCTAAGGGGGTCAATTGGGGGTGAAAATTTGGATGGAACCCATTTACGGTATAGCGGTAGTTGGGAGTCCTGGGGATTAGGAACGTTAACATTACATAAGTAAATTGACGTTCCAAGGGTAAAGGTACCTTATGGCGGTCTTAGCTTTGAAGATGTTTTCTAAAACGGGGTAAAAAAGACGTTTGATTATGGCTATTTTGAAAACTATTAGATGTAACATATAAAATGTTTAAATTACAAGTCAGTTAATTTAATCCTACGGTTTAGTAGAAAAGGTCCTTACGGCCGTGTGATATGAAAATATGCAAAATAATACTGAAAAAAGCCTACATGCATCGATACCCTATCCTTCATACAATCCATACTAATATTACAAATGCGAAAGTAACTCTGTCTGTCTGTTACCTTTTCATGCTTAAACCGCTGAACCGATTGAGATGAAATTTGGTATAGAGATACTTTGAATTCCGGGGCCTTCCCAAAGAGTCCTTACTAAAGAAAGTTTTTAATTGGAATTTCATCACCTAAGGGGGTGAAAAGGGGGAGAAAGTTACGATATAAACGAGTTCCGCGCGGACGAAGTCGCGGGCAAAAGCTAGTAATTAATAATAATAAAGTGATCGCGCTGTAATCATCTGTGACAGTAGTTAGAATGCCTGGCGAAGCGTTGACATGACAGTCCGGCGTCACGTGACCTTGCAAGCTGTCCAGGAAATACAATAACATGGACGGAGACAACTAATACTTGTAACTAATATTAAATATGTAACTCTATCCGTCTGTCTACCCTTTCACGCTTTTTTTTTATTTATTGGCCAATATCTTTAAATAATACAATATTATTGTACATTTAAGCCACTGAATTAATTCAGATGGAATAGTTTGAGACCTTGGAAAGGACATGGATAGTTATCATACCGGAAATTGGATAGTTATCATCCGAGTAATGACAATAATCTCCAAAGGAGTGAAAAGGGGTGTGGAGGCTTCTATAAGGAGTGCGATAATTGATACAGGGGAGTGGAAGCTTCTATAGGAGTGGGATGTCAAATATTAATATTTGCAGATTTTGTACAGGCGCAGTATTAATAACTTAAGGCGATTAACGTGTATACACGACGGTAGACGCGGGCAAAAGTTAATATGAAATAAATGAAATAGTAAATTGTGCCTCAAGGGAGCAAAGCAAGGGCAGGATATTGAATCCTGAGTGAAGCAAAAGATTCTACTTTAAGTAACGTAGGAGCTTGCGTGTAACGAGGGATTATAAAGTAGAATCATGAGCGTAACCTGCGTAACCAGGGATTCATGTGTTTGCGCCCATGACGGAAATAATTTTGCTACCGAGTAACACATACTGTTTTTTCACGCCTTTCATTCGGAAAAGTAAGTTTTGCTCCACACAAATGTGCCAATTGAACACAGATCTTACTAAAATATTCGATTGTAATTTCATCGTAATTGTTTGAAAACGGGTTTTTTTATGTTTGTAGAATTTTTTTTTTATTATTCCTTTTTTTTCCTCATAGTCGGTGTGAAATGTTTTATGTCACTCAGGAGCAAAATTATTTTCGTCATGGGTGTTAACGCTTGAATCCTTCGTTACGCTCAGGATTCTAGCTTAGAATCCCTCGCTACGCTCAGGATTCTATCGTAGTATCCTTCGCTTCACTCTGGATTCAATGTACCGCCCTCGCCGTAAATACATCATTTTGCTCCCTTGAGACACAAATAACTATTCACCTTATATGCGGAAAACAATTACTCTTTAGGGCCTACACTAATATTAATATTAAACTGCAATTAATATTACAAACGCCGCGTTTCTCGGTACTAAACGCGGGTCTCGACGGCGCGCACGCCGTAAAATTTTAGCCTTTACTGAATAGCAGGATCGGGGAAGAAAAGTATAACATTAACCCTCAATTGAGGGCAACGGTGATTCTTTTCTGAATAACATGTATGTTGTACTTGTTTTATCTGTGTGAGGTCTGCAATAAAAAGTATTTGTATTCGTCCTAGCCTACTTTTGGTCCAATTTCAAAATGGTGATTTCCTATTGACGATTTTTGTGCCGGATGGCAGTAAATATTCTCTAATCATCACCACATAGTATAAAACAAAGTCGCCTCCCGCTGTCTGTCTGTCCCTATGTATGCTTAGATCTTTAAAACTACGCAACGGATTTTGATGCGGTTTTTTTTAATAGATATAGTGATTCAAGAGGAATGATTATGTAAGTACAATACATATATATTTAGTATCAGCATTGCACCCGTGCGAAGCTGGGGCAGGACGCTATTAGTCATCATAAAAGCCAAAAGACGTTCACTGCTGGACATAGGCCTCCTCCAAGAGGAATCTCCAATTAAATACCTACATATTATTAGTTACCTGTCCTGTTTGCCTAGCTAGCCCAAAACCCTCGCCATTTGACCGCGACCCATTATCCGATAATTGGCCTGATTATATCCAAACACGGCCGGAACGCGATCGCCGCCATTGTTTGCGTGCCTCGTGTTGGTTATTGGAGACATAATTAGGACATTGTCAACGCTTACCTAAGGTGCTTACCTAAGGTGCATACCTGCGTGTAATGTAGGTACGAGTATATCAATATAAGTCGATACCTAACGCAGTTTGTACTGACTCGTGGTGTGGATAGTTCAGTACGAACTACGAACTAGTTGTTTGCGCGGATATACGTTTGCGTAATGCAAAGAACGCAGGAATTCGCGGGATACGAATATAATAAACTATTTAAGTCGCAACTACTCGTAATTCTTACAAATAAGCCTAATTGAGTCTTCAGTAAGAACTAAAGAGTATATAAATGTAGTAGAATAAGTTTATATTTTTGAATAAATAAAAGTAAAAAAAAAAAGAATATATTAGCCTAGTTCATCCTGGTCCTGGTTCGAGTTATGTTCGTCCTGAATGTTCATTCTATATACAGATGAAAGAATTTTCGATATAGAATTTGTGGTTCCGGTACCCTCTTTATAATAAGTTACATACTTATACATACATATAATCACGCCTCTTTCCCAGAGAGGTAGGCAGATATCACAGATCTCCATTTGCTACGATCCTGACAAACCACTTTCGCTTCACTCACTTTCATAACATTTCTCATACATGCTCGTCGGTTTAGGGTACTTTTGACCTGGCCTTTTTGTAAGATTTCTCCAATTTAATCGGAGAAAGTTCGCCTAGGTCTTCCCCTTCCAACTTGCTCTTCCACTCTTTTTATATACACTCTCTTCGTTAATCTTCTTTCATCCATCCTCTCTACATGCCCAAACCACCTTAACATACCCTTCTCAATGTTTGTGACTATATCTCCATACATTCCACACTTATCTCTTATCACACTGTTTCTGACTCTATCACTCAATTTCACTCCACACATACTTCTCAACGCTCTCATTTCTACTGCATTCACTCGACTTTGATGTCTTTTCTGCCACACCCAATACTATCGCTATCATACATACTTATAATACCTTACATATACCCTTTATAATATTAGTACGTATAAGTACCTATACCTTTGATGATGATGATGATGATACCTATAGATAATTAACTTTACAATATAAAATACCCACTAGCTGCCCCCGCTTTTGCAGCGTTCCTCTTGTATCAGTTCTGGATGGACTACCGGAAGATCCATTATACACTGGGCTGCAAAAGAAGGTATAAGGCTTCTTTTGCAGCCCAGTATATATACCTACTGTTGAAAGATTTTTTTAAATCGGATTAGTAGCTCCTCAGGTCTTCCTACAACCGGCTTACAACGAATCCTCAAAACAATAAAGACTCGGTAACGCGCTGATGGCTCCTCTGGGCTGTTATTTGGAACGCGCTAATTAATGCGCCTCAGCTCACCCATCATACCTAATAACGAAACTAGACCTCTGATTACGATGAGGTTACTACGAATCGCGGCGTCAAGTTATATTTGTGGGTGACGAGTGAGGTCAAAACATATTACTGAATAGCGGGGCTGGAGTCGCAACATCCATAGGTTACGGTGTCTGTTTATCATCAGCCAGCCCGTAAGCTTATTTAGCGCCGTCGTAAAAAAAATGCGTAACTTAGTCGTCCGCAGCAGTGGGCCATCTCTGAAGGTTGTCGCACACGTAACCGCTCGGCACCGGACTGGCGCCGCCTCAACTCGAGCCGTCCAGTATTCTTTGTAAGAAATTCCATGCTGTAACGCACACGTATCGGCATCGGAACAGCATCGCCTCGCCTATGATATCGGTCTGTGGTACAGGTAGCCCAAGATACCTCCGTGCGACCTTATTTCAAAGAATTAGGCATATTAACTCTGCCAGCAATAGTCATTGCACAGATTGCAGTTTACACACACGCACATTTATGCGACTTCAAAAAACGCGCAGACTCGAAGCGCTCGCTGCGACACCCGAATAGACTCCTCCCGGTGGAGCGACGGCTGGCGAAGTCCGAAAAGGTGACTCACATAATGGGACCGACTATATATAATAAGTTACCGGTAGAAGTCACCTCAGCTCCCTCACTGCAATGTTTCAAAAAAAAACTAAAGGCTTGGCTTCTCAAGCACACATTGTATAGTTTTGACGAATTTTTAAACATTAAATTATAGTTAAAATAACTTTTAATTGAAATTTTATGATGGACTGAATTTATTACTTACTAACCAATTGGTTTTATTTTATATTTAATGTTTTATTTAAATTGTAATAAATTGACATGACTAACGATATTATGAATAAATGAATATGAATATGATATGATGAGGTGAGGCGGCACCGGTCCGGTTACGTGTACGACAACCTTTAAGCTGGAAACGCACTGACAGCGATGGCGGTGCGGTGTGGCGCGGTGCGGAGGCGGTACCAGTTGTAATGTTCGAGCTAATATGAAAGGGTCCGCGCAGAACGGCGCGGCGCGGCGCGGTACGGATCCTTTCATATTAGCTCGAACATTACAACCGGTACCGCCACCGCTGTCAGTGCGTTTCGGCCTTTAAGGGGAGTCCTCTCACTGAGCATAAGCGTGAGCGAGATGGAAGTGCGTGTTTGGAAGCGCGGATATCATGTTTTTTAATTTTAAATTTTTGTGCGTTTTAATAATTAAAAAAGTAATAGCTGATTTCTTTCAAACATGACATTGCCGATTTTTAGAACCAATTTTAATATGTTTAGCTGTTGTGCATAATTTGTTATGATTTTTTTAGTGTATTTTAGACCTATGTTCGTGATTTTTTTCTATCGAGCGGAAGTCAAAAATTCAGGATTCGAATAACTGATTCCCCTCGAGAAAGGCCTCAAGATTGCTAATTAAATTTAGGGCAGCCGTAATATAATCCAAACAAGAGCTACGATTTTTAAAAAATCAGTTTTTGGAGCTCACGTCGCCTTAAGGTTAAGTTTGTTAACCTTCTTGCGAAATCCAGATCCCCGACTAAACGGTACGCGCAGTATTCAGACCTTTAGGCCTAAGGTCTAAGGTCTAAACCTAACCTTCAGGCCAGGTCGGGTATTGTACTATAACTGGGCCGTAATTGTAGAAGTGATTTACGTTCATAGCCGTGTACGGTTGGCAGGGGAAATGGGTTTTAGTTGAAATGGCGGAGGATTTATAGGATGGTACGGATATTTTATTTGACTGCTGAAATTTTTGGGTATTTTTTTCGATTGTATGTCTCTATATATCTGTGTCTGTAGCATACTCTGTATTCTGTAGTCTAAACGGCATGATGGATTTTAAGAAATTAGATAATATCATTGATACGTTATTTTGAGAACAGCAAAATTAATTAGGTACCTCATATTCTTATATTAGATACCAATAAACGAACCTCAAGAAAATTGACAGAAAACATTCCGCTTCAATTTCACCTACGTCTTATACATTTTTACAAGCTTTCTATTAACTTGCAATGTATGTAACTAACTATGTAGTTATTTAACTATGTAAGTAAGTATTTGGTATGTAACTATGTTTGTTCGGGTGGAATCTTGCAACTCAATTTTGAAGCAGATATCTTCAACCGATTAAACTGAAATTTTGGGTAAAGGAGGTTTGGGTGGAGGAAGGAGGAAGGAAGGAGGAGGAAGGAAGGAGGAGGAAGGAAGGAGGAGGAAGGATTTGGGTGTTTTTTTTTTTATATTATGGTACCATGTAGCTGATCTGATGATGGAGACAGAAGGTGGCCATGGGAATTCAGTACTTGACCCCCGTTGAGTTTGGGCTCGTTAGAATCGTCACAATTAGTTGTTAATACAGAAAAGTACAGTCGGCAATAAAAGCTTGTACCAAAACCAACCATTTATTTGGTGTCCCCGAACCCCCACATACGTCATACGTCATCTTATTAATTTCCGGAAAACTCATTGGTAAGTAAGAGCCGGGATTCGGACCCATGACCGTCGTATGACTGCGCGTTAACCACTACGCACCCTAGCTTCCAGCTTTGGCGGTGATGCAGAGTTATAAAAAGATTTTGCACAGTCCCAATTTGTTTGGCACTTCTATCTTTGTAATATATCTATTCAGCCCGTAGCTAGCCTCTTCTTGGTGGTTGGGCTGGTTGGGTTCTTAAAATAGAATATTATTTACCACTTTTGTTCCTAACTAGCTTCTAGAATTTTGCACATAAAATCCTCCGACCGTACGTTTCGGTGAGCCCCCGCTCAGATATTAAAGGAACGTCAACCGATAAATCAGCGTCGCCAATATCTGGAACGACATTCGACTTTGCTTTTTGACGACGAGCTACATTCTATATAAACCTACAGCACGGCTAATACTGGACGGCCCGCGAGCTGTGTCGCGGCTACATAGACTATTCGTGTCTTTCTAAGCGTTCTAATTAGAAAGAGACGGATAGTATATCTCGCCTGTGATAGCCAGATCGTTCAGGGATGGTAGTGACGTCATCAAAGTTACATTTACATGTCCACATCGGTTTCTATGAATTTGAATAACAAATAGTGCCGGCATTCACCTTGCAAACTGGCAGAGGCCCTAATAGAATCCGGACTAAGTCTCAAAGAAAAATGGACTACTGCTTGGCAGTCAAAGACTTAAACGGCAATTACACTGCGTCGTTCACTTAATGCGGTCGCCAAATTCATTTTAAACTGCTTAGGCCCACAAACGTCGTCTTCACATTAGTCTGTCCGCCTACTACGGCTATTACTTGGCTGTCGATCGCCGAATGCGGCCGACTTACGTGTTCTTTACACTTTTGCGGTCGCCGCATGCAGCATGCGGCGAACGACGAAGTGTAATTGCCGCTTAATGAATTTGTTAGTAGCCTTGCCTGATGTGAAAATGAAGAGCTTCAGTCTCCCGCGTCACGAATGGTGCCAACTCAATAGACTGTGGACCGAGTTCAGTCGAAGCGCCCATTTTAAACATCTTTGTGGCTGGACTGACACGCCTAAGCTGTGACTGTGGCGCCGAATGTCAAACTGTCCATCATATATCTGTATATCTGTACCTCTAACACTATGAATTTTATAGTCCGAAAAAAATGATCTGTATTTTTATTTGTATAATGTACAGAACCCTCAGAGCCTACCCTGGAAGCCCTGAAGACCTGTGATCTCCTTCACAACTGACGCGGCTGAATGGCTAAGATTAAGCCATACGATTAAATAAAATAAATACATATAGTAATGCGTACGCGCGCAGCATCCCTGGTGCGCAGGGTGCGCCGCAGTCCCAACAGCATTCTGCGCATGATAGCGGACGGGGTTGACTGTCCCTACTTGTCGCACTGCGAGGGACTACACTCCCCTGTCAGTGTTGTTTTGTTTTAAATGTAAGTTTAGCTGTAACTACTGACCCCCTAGTTTTGTAAATTCTACTAACAACATGTGTCCATGGTTACACGAAATAAAAATTTCATTAATTCATTCATTCATAGTGACATAGTGATGGGCATACGCCATCCGGTTGACCCGAGTCGAATCAACTTGAGTTATCGAAGTTGGAAAAAAATCGGCTCGTAACATCGCTCTAAAGTGACATTTTGCAAGGAATAACTTGATTTCAATCCATATCGTTCTCCGCGTTCACACTTGTTTATTGAAAAAGACGCGTGAACGAACTTATCATTTCAAGATCTAAGTAAAAAACACGTTTCTAAATTTTAGTTTTTCATTCTGACCTGTTTTATGCTCCTCAACAGTTTTCTAAAATTTTGCATAAAGGATCAGTTTTATTATAAGATTAATGCTTGCGTGATCCGGTCTAAAGAAATGATTTTAAGGTGGTCCGATTGCCATACAAAACGTTATTTGACATTCGTAGGCTAACGGCGTGATATTTTAAGAAACTGATGTAACAAACTTTCACCAATTGGCTTCCCATTTGCGCCAAATTCCCCCCTTCCTAGAATAAACTTGTATAAACTAGATTAATTTGAGAAATTGGTTTGGGACGTGATATTTTAAGAAAACTATTTTTCAAAAATGTATCTAGTTTATACAAGTTTTTTCTACGAAAGGAGGAATTTGGCGCAAATGGGAAGCCAATTTATGAAAGTTTGTTACATAAGTGTCTTAAAATATCACGCCGTTAGCCTGCGAATGTCAAATAACGCTTTTTATGGCAATCGAACCACCTTAAAGATCAGAGACTAACATAATTAAGTCCCAGATCGCCGCTGCCGCTGACATGGGCATATAGTTAAATTGTCGATCAATTTAACTTTATGGCCATGTCACGAGTCACCATTAAAACTAGTCGAATTTTCTCGAACTGCTAAACGGTGACTTGTATTTAGGGACTGAATAATGTAACGCCTGCGCCGTAACTCATGAAAATTTCACTTTTGAGAATAGTGAATTTATTACCTATGTGTAAAAGCAATAACACCTTTGACTGTGCGATATTGACTGCTAGCTGTTGCTTGTGACTTCAAGTGAGAAGTGAGAAGTGGGCGTTTTCACTCAAAAAAGTAGATATACTTGTTTACCATTTACTTTTTCTCTTAGAATTTGGTAAGTTTGGGTTTTTCTTGCTCCGAATCATGGGCGCTGAGCACTTGTGATGAAGAAAAAAGTGTCCACATTTTTTTTATTGGAATATACCTACACGCTAGACTATACGACGTGTTTTCATACAAATACTGTATGAATCGTCATATAGTGGAAATCTAACAAATTACGTATGTTTTTTTCTATATTTTGTCCATATCAGAATCAAAAGTCTCAATGTTTTTCTCAGCGTTCAGTGAGGACCGTAAAAATTATTAACGTGAGTTTTTCTAATTTAATTTAACACTTTAATTTTAATTTTAACTTTCAGGACCGCAAGAACATATCACTCGTAATGACAATGAATACGTGAGTGTAGGTACTTAAGTGAATTTAATAGGTCCAATATTATTAATTGTAGATAATATCAGTTAACTCAAAGATCAAGGGTTAATAGACGTTTGTACATGAACCAATAACTTAGTGCTTTCAATTAAATAACTACAATCGCTTTGAATTCAACCTATTTCAATTCCAAATAATTGCCGTTAAATCGATGCTTTCAATTACTAGCCACTACAATAGAGTATTGTTTGACTTTAGGCAATTAAGTTTATACGAAGGTACTATATTCATATAGAAACTAAGGCAATGTCAGATAATGCAGCCTGTTGTGTAACCACTTTCCAGCTGCGTTTTATAATAAGCTAATCTTTATCCATCTTATTTATATGTCATATTATCGTTTAATACGGACTCGTTTTATCAAGCCAAATAAAGTCAAACACAAACCAAGACGCTAGTTATAAACTTTCCATTAAATTACCTATGTAATTACTACTACCTATCTTTAATATCCACTTTTTACAACTACTTAATAAGTTTTGAGTTTAAGGGTTGAAGTGTATTGTGGGCGATGGGCTAGCAACCTATCACTGCAACATCACATTTTGTCGATCTTTTATACCCACATTCATGCTAAAAGTGGCACTGGAACACAAGTTTTATGTGTTCTGCTTACCTCTTTTAGGGATAAAGGCGTGGTTGTATGTATGTATGTTAATAAGTTTTAAATGAATACATGCTCGGACTGGGATTACAGGTGCACTGCTGCATGTGAAAAAATGGGATACATTACATAATTCTGAAGATTATTTTTGTCCGATACCATATTTTTTAGATTTCTCAAGATAATATAATTATAGAAAAGTTTGGGTAAGTATTGTTTATTTATTAAGTATGTCCTGAAAAATCTAAAATTCCTATTTATATATTCCATTAAATCATCTGCGTCCAAATTTTCACTAAGCGGAAAATTGCGATCGGAATATTTGAAATTTCGGAATACTTACAGATCGTTTCTAAAAAAATATCTACGGAATTTTCCTGTGTTGTTCCCGATAAAATACGTTATTAATTAGACTTTCGCGGCTGTCTTTGGATAGTTTAGCCTTGAGTTTTCTTTGTCTAAGCAAAAGGTCGGTTCAATCTGGTTCTCATAAAGCGCCACTTGGAACTCTGGGCCACTAATTATAAGCCAGTCGAGGTATGAAAAATTTATAGCTTGACCCGAATGAGCTTGACGACTTCTAACTTCAAATTGGGAAGTTTTCCAAGGAAACGATATTAGCTTTAAGTACGGCGGAGGCGTTAAGCTTTTTCGCATTTAGTTTTAAGTTTTATTGGTCTAATTAGTTACTATTGGTTTAGGCCTTAGGGTGTTAAAACCAGTTTTATAGAAGCTCCCGAGGGCACGCTGTGTTAGTGAGGGCCATAAATTTATCTCCAGCTGTGAACACAACGAATCCACAAATATATCGAAGGAAGGCAACGCGCTGATTTAACTACTATTGGTTTAGGGTGTTGAAACCAGTTTTCGGAGCTCCCGAGGGCGCGCTGTTTTAGTGAGGGACATAAATTTATCTCCAACTGTCAACACGACGAATCCTCAAATCTATCAAAGGTAGGCAACTCCTCTGCGGGTGTATGATGGACATGATGGTTGTCATTTTACCACGTATCATTATGGATAAGACCTTATCCATCACTCTCGCACACGTCAGAACTTGTTAATAGATCGAAGAAACGTCAAGAGTCATAAGCGTCCATAGGCTATGGTGTCTGCTTACAAAAAAAATTGGTTGTCTATATAGTCGGTTTACGGACGATAATTTTACGTGATAACGTCATAAGAAAACATTGTGCTGCCATACAAACTTTGGACCCCCATTTCACCCCCTTAGAGGGTGAATTTTGAAAAATCCATTCTTAGTGCACTCTAGACCTTATATAAGGAACCTACGTGCCAAATTTGAAATCTCTAGAACCAGCGGTTTGGGCTGTGCGTTGATATTTCGTGCGCGCAGCCGGCGTTCTGAACGGGACAATGAGTCACACTTTTTCGTGCGTGCAGCCGGCGTTCATCGATGTATAAGACGTTATCACGTCAACAATTGTCCTTCGCATTCGGTCCGAATCACGTTTCAATCCCTTTTAACGTGGTTTGAGGTTACATACCTTTTCAAAAATATGACAATTATCCGACTTCACAATACTAACTCAACGAGTTCAAAAATAGAAACCAAACACAGGTCAATAAATAGTTACATAACCGTTTAAGTATCATTCCACGTAAACCTTTGTCGCTTTAACATTAATAAAGGCCACCACACACCGGTCGCGGGCGCGGGTCGGGCGCGGGTCGGGTGCGGGTATTTTTGTTTGAAGTATATTTTTAATATTTTACAAATTGCTCGGGCCCCCGCCCGACCCGTGCCCGCGACCGGTGTGTGGAGGCCTTTATGAGCCACCGTATGAAATCACCGTGGGAGTGAAATCGACAAGGTTGAAGGACTTGTCAAGCCAGTATGAATAATTAACACGGTCCACTTTGATTTGGGAATCGATCCGATGACCTATAACCAAAGGTGATGTCACGGAATAAAAAACAATACTTATATGGTTGAAATTATTTGATGTGACCGAATTTTTATAAAACTGTCATTGCAATCTGGGCCATTTTCATAGTATTAGCCACAGGATAAATACCACAGTTTAGGTATTTGTATATAAATACATGCACACTAGCAGAGAACAATTTACAACCCTGTCTTACAAGCAGCAGTTTACGCGCATGAGCAGGCTGAAAACAAACCTCTCGTCGCGGCCCCCCGCCGGTACCCGATGCGGTCGACCCGTACTTGTAACAGGCTTCCCATCGTGCCTCATAAGCTGACAAAGTCAAGCAAGCACATACACATCTTAGGTCCAAAAGTGTACAACCATCTCCCGAGTGTAATTGTGACAGCCCAAAATAACTCCATATTCAAAAGAAGACTGAAAAGTTGGTTAGTCGAGCAGGCCTTCTACAACCACAAGGAGTTTTTTGAATTATTAATAGAGGATTAGACATATTGATTATTTAATTTAATTGTATATACATTATTATTGTAAAAGTTGTCCTGCTATTGTGAATTAATTTAAGTAAACCTGACCTGTAATTTATATTACCAATAAAATGAATATGAATATGAATATGAATTACAAGTCCGCAGTAAGCTCGGCCGAATTTCGCCTTCCCATACAATGGAGTATCGATCTCATTTTAACCCTACGTGTTGGGTTGTAACGAAACTTTGCATATACAATGACATTAGGTATAGATGAATTATCGAGAACATGGAATTGCATTTGTAGTGGTTGTACCGTTTGCAACAAAAGGAGAATATGCACAACGTAAATAATATTCACAATTTGACACTGACATTATTTTGGTATTTAATTCTTCAATATATAACAAACCTCTTTTTATGCTGATAGTACGAGAGAATAGAAAATTCAAATATAGAATGCCTGTAAACATACAATACTACTACATATGCAATTCCATGCTCTCGATAATTTATCTATATATCTAGGTCTGTAATTAGTTTATATGGCCCTAGTTTATAAAACAATCGAAATACAGCAAAACCAGGTTTTGTATGAAAGCTTAAGTTTGCTGTATTATTTTTATTATCTGATTATTTTGGTATCTGAAGCTACATAAACTAATTATAGCCCTGGATGGTACTTAACTTATTCTAAGTACAAAATTTCAGGCAAACTAGCTAGGTAGTCGTTTTTAAATGAGAGCGTAACTACGTTTGTATGGAGAATCGAGCTTACTGCGGACTCTTGAGAAAACGGCTAAAAAATGGTAAAATAAAAACGTTGTTTAATAATCTTATTCTTTTGTTTGGAGAGGCGAACTTAGGACAAGAACTCTCTGAAAGCTCTTGAGATGTTATTTGAGTTATTTCCAATTTCTTCAGTCTTTCGACTCCTATTAAAAGCCCTTAAGGAACAATGAAGCTAAAACTGATCTTATACGTTACTCCTTAAGTAGTTATACATTATAACATATTCGTAGTACACTGGTTATAGAAAGTACCCAGAGGACCTACGATTGGAGCACATATATCTAGTATATATATAACTATGTTTTTTTTATACAACGACAGTGGCAAACCAGCTTACGGCCTGCCTGATGTTAAGCTGGTACCGTAGCCTCTGGACACTTGTGACTCCATAAGAATCACAAGCGTGTTGCCGACCCTTTATTCGCTTGAGGATTCGCTGTGTTGGCAGATAGAGACATGCAGGTCCCTCACTCCCGACACAGCGCACCCTGGGGAGCTCTGGCGACCTTACTCACCACCAGGAACACAACACCACATACTTCATAGCAACATTATACAAAGCAGTGGTGCTATTATGGCTGCGGTCTTCTGTAATGTTGGGCTGCTCCACATATTACGAGCGAGATGACATTCCGCTGTGCCCTACCTCTCTCTCTCTCTATTCTATATTTCTTGACTTCCACTAATAGACTAGTGTGAATTCTTACTTTGCCCGCGTTTACTAAACAATTTTTAGCCTATGCCTATCTAGAAAGTCTATAGTATACATAGGTGAAAGACTTTTTGTAATCAGATAAGTGGTTCCGGAGACTACCACTTCATACAATCTTACAAACATAAAATCTCACAGACTTTTCTTCTTTATAATATTAATATAGATTGCAAAACTTAGGTACTACTTATAAATAATTTATAGTAAGTTCTGCAATCTATATTTCTAATAATATAAATGGAATGTTTACCACTATTGGACCTTCAAATAGACTTGACATGTGCCAAACCTTCGTTTTCCTCGACCGTACTTAAAAAAAAAACACTTTTTTTTTACCACAAAATAGAGACGCATCTATCGATACCTCATGTGTAAAATTCGTTGAGCCAAATCGGCTACCTTGCCAAAGAAATAGACATTCTATCATCCATACATTCGCTAACCCTCCCTTCACCGAAAAAAAGATTTACAGCTCGATCATCATTTTGTTCTGATTATGATTGATATGATGAATATTTTGTACGAACTTCCGTTATTCGGTGAAAATTTTCGAGAGAATTTGACATGAAGATTTATTATTAGGTTATATAGGCTATATACTAGGCGAACTGAAAACCAGCCCTGCACAGCCGCAATGACTGTCACAGCACATGCTGAGTTTGTTCCTTTTGTCACACAAATAATCTTGTAATTTTTAATCTCAATAGACTTTTATTGTATTAATACATAATTACTAGATTATAAGAAAGAAATTGATCTCAATATGTATTTTGCTTATGTACTATCTGTTTGTGTGACATTATACATTTTCTTTCTTTCTTTCTATATTTCTTTCTATACGTTATTCCGCTGGTTTGCCTGCATTCTTTGCAATGCGCGAGCGAAGCCGCGCAGGCAGCTAGTATACAGTGATGGGCAAAATGTAATCGACTAACGATTAACGGTTCAGATTAACCAACTTAATCGCGACTAACGACTAAAAATGGCGATTGATCAATCTTAGTCGTAAGAATTTCGACTGATTTAGTCCCGATTAAATTAATCGTCGATTAAATAGGAGCGACTAGATCTTTAATCGATTGATTAATTAGGTTTATTTTCTCTCAATTGATATCAAGAATGTTTTAGTCTTTTTTTTGTAAGTGTAGGTTTCGGGTTACGTTGACATATTGCTACACATTAAGGAATGTATAACAAACACCTAGGGCTGACTGGAAGCATATTATATTCGTGGTTATGAGTACAATTTACATGAAAAGACATATTGAATTTTTGTAACGTGCTGTGTTGGAATTTTTAATCGTGAAATTTAGTCGATTAAAATGACGATTAATCCATCGTCAATCGAACTCTGCGACGGTTAATATAATCTTGATTATATTAACGCGATTAATTTTGTGACGATTGATTGTTTATTCGATTCATTAGTGGGTTAAAAAATTAATCGATTAATGCCCATCTCTGCTAGTATTATAGTATGCTAGTGTAGTAGGTGTACTTAGTATATTCATCCTGGCTCAACACAATACATGTCAGCGTATAAAAGAAGAGAAAGCAAGCGTGGGAGGTATCCTTTAATGCATACGATACTTTTCATCTCATTGACGAATAATGTGATTCGAATCTAAACCCTGTGTGAATTAAGGCAAAATTTAAATTTGATTATTTAAATATGCGTTTTTATACCTTAGTAATGTGTGGGTTCAAAACGGAGATCTTTTCTTTTCCGTTCCGTGTACCCTTTAATAAGACCGTCTATCGATTTTGAAAAAAGTCAACGTTGTAGTTACAGTCGCGGAATGAAAAGGTTGACCAGTTTTCAAATAAATTCATTTTCGCGTTGCAAGCACATGTTACCTTTTGTAAACTGTGCAACAGAAGAGAGTGTTGTATTGAAAATTATGTTTACCTGTGTGACAAGTGACAACAAAGTTCAAATTTACTTAGACGAATGATCCTTGACTATTAATTGTTGAAAGAAAGAAATAAAGAATATATTTAATTGTAAAACACAGAGGCTCTAGTATAAGTTTTATCGATACAATACGTTTTCGAACGCGTTTGCGTTTAGTTCTAATTTGTATGGCAACGCGAACAGCGACTCTGGTGGTAACTATTAGAAACTACACGTTGCCATACAAATTGAAACTAAACGCAAACGAAGAGACTTCATAAACTGACCGAAGTGTGGCCCGTGTACTGGAGTAGCTACTGTTTGTTCTATTTCTATTGTTGATGCGTAATTGTTTTGCAACCCTACTTGGAGATATCAATTAAACTAAGATGTCGGTAATTGTTGATTTGAAGTACTTTTCATCATCTAAACTAAAGCAAACTATATCAAAAACTTTGACGCCCAGCCTACGAAGCTGAAGGTCCTGGGTTCGAATCCCGGTAAGCGCAAGTATTTGTGTGATGAGTGATGAGCATGAATAATTGTTTCTGAGTCTTGGATGTTGTCAACGTATTTAAATATTTATATCTATATACAACGACTAGGTGACGTTATATATAGATATTGAGCTTACTATATAGGGCTAGTTCGATTTTTGTAAGTTTGTCCCCAAATATCTATTTTTTATTTAAAAAAGAGTGAAATATCTACGTGTTTCACGTTTCTGCAAACTCCCGCTTCGTGCATTGAAATACAGTAATCATTGGAAATGAATAAAACTCGCATCTAGGGCACTAGGGTATAATCAACAGAGTGGCGGTTGTAAAAGACGAATAAATATAATATCGTGAAGCGCAGCAAACAGCCATTTAAATGTGCAATAGTTCAGAGCAGTTTGCGGACTAAACGAGCTTGGGTCGCCGGCCATAAGAAAGGCGGCGGTTTATTACATCATGGGGGTGTAATAGTAGTCATAAAACAATCCGACCGCTTTCTTGCCGTTTGTTTTTAAGAGCCCGTTCACGTGCTCACAGCGCCACTGTTAAATAATTGTGATTATTTAAATTTACATTACACGTAGAACCGATGGCCGCTGGGGCGGAAAGGTTCTCGGGTGGCGACCACGTACCGGAAGGCGCGGCGTGGGTAGGCCCCCCACAAGGTGGACTGATGACCTGGTAAAGGTCGCGGGAGTTCCGAGAAGCCTTGAGATTCTTGTCGATGGCACCAAATTAGAGCAAGTGCAAAATACTACATTTCTGGGATTCGAGCTGGACAGAGGGCTTAAGTGGGAATCGCACATCACTAAACTAAGTAAAAAGCTGGGGAGTGTCTGCTTTGCCCTACGACGCTTGGCGAGGATAATGCCCAGAGATGTAGTACGCTCATGCTATTTCGCCACTGTGCACTCGCTTCTACAATATGGTACAGAGTTGTGGGGCCGCGCCGCCGACTGGGAGCGCGTATTTCGCATGCAAAAGAGAGCCGTACGAGCGATTGCACAGGTAGGCCAAAGAGTCTCTGCAAGACCTTACTTCCAGTCCCTCGGGATACTCACGCTACCTTCCATCGTTATATTTCAGGTGGCTACATACGTGCGGTGTCATTTAGACGAATACTCGATACACGGTCGTAACCTGCGTAACGCTAATAAACTTGTTGGTGTTAAACATAGACTGGCGAAGTCTGGCAAACTAACACATGTCATGGGACCAATGGTGTACAACCAATTACCGGCACATATCACAGATGCACCATCACTGGCCAGCTTCAAATCACGACTCAAATTATGGCTTATCGAGCACACTTTCTATAGATTTAGCGACTTTAGTACGCAATAGGTCGCACTTTATTTGTGTAATGTGTACAATTATGTACATACAATTCGTTGTACCTATGCTTTAATTTAATTTTTTGACTTTTATGATTATTTATTATTTTTACAATTATGATTAAAATTTTGACATGTAATATGAAATATTATGAATAAATATGATTATGATTATGATTATTATGAGTCAGCTGGATGCGGGTGGCGCAGGACCGGTCATTTTGGCACTCTTTGGGGGAGGCCTATGTCCAGCAGTGGACGTCTTTCGGCTGATATGATGATGATGATTTAAATTTAACGATAGATATTTAAAAAAGTAGGCCGCTACACTGTAGTTTGAATAAATCATAATAGGTTATGTGTCCAAAGTTAAAACGGCCGTTTTTCTTTAGAGTTCATAGATCGACGAATCCAGCAACATAAAAACTAGTTTGATATATTCACAAGGTACCTACGTAAATCCAAAATACAGTATGTAGCGGCCTACTATTTTAAATATCCATCGTTAAAGTTAAATCTCAATTATGTACCAGTGGCGCCGCTAGTTAGCACGTGAAAAAACAACAAAACAAAGGGAAAAAACGGATGCCTTATTTATAGGAGTCCGCTTTGACACCTAATCCGAAGATTTGGCGTAGGCACTAGTTTTACGAAAGCGACTGCCATCTGACCTTCCAACCCAGAGGGAAAACTAGACTTTATTGGGATTAGACCTGTTTCCTCACGATGTTTTCCTTCACCGAAATGCTAACGGTAAATTTTCCCTACATAAGTTCCGAAAAACTCATTGGTACGAGCCGGGATTCGAACCCACGACCGCCGGTTGACAGCCGCATGCCTGAACCACTAGGCTACCGTAACTTGTGTGATAGATTAAATTAATAAGTAAAATAAAAATACCTACTACTCACTCTCAACACATACCATGACGAGAGTTCTGGTAACCTTACAACAGTTACAACCAGGAGCTCAACACCACATACTTGCACAGCACATAGGAGTGTTATTATAGCCGTGGTTTTCTGTGAATTGGAGCTATTTCCCAAGTAGGGCTGTCCCAAATATGACCGAGATGACATTCCGCTTTGTCGTACCTCTCCAAATGCTCTTAAAATGTTCTGTTATAAGTGTTGTTAAGTACTTACTGTACACAAGCCCATTCAGTCCCCCATCTCTGACTCGATTGCCATGAGTGTACGTTTTCAACTCATGTTGCAAGCAGAGCCAAGGTCGCAGTTCTAGCCTAACCTAACCTGCATTACTGATGGCTGTTCGGTTTCGTACGGGTCGTTCGTCAGTTCTAACCTAACTTATTCAACTTTTCTGCTAGCAGTTCGTTCTTGCGCCGGTTTATAGCCAGTGTTTTCCTATTTTTTCGCGGATTCTACGGCCTGGCTGCAACTGGGTCACAGTTAATTGGTGTTCTGCCTGTCCGATGATTTGTGAGCTGAGTCAATTAAAACGGAAACGCGTCATCAGAGCCATTGTTTACTTTAATATTTGCGTTTAGTTATCGGTTTAGAACAACCGAACGAACATTTACCACTCATTATGTCACCGGCATCAATATAAATATGATGAATCAAAGGCCGCAAAAATATCTGACACGCTCCGCCATATCTGACGTAAGCCTCTAGGAATAGAGTTGTCATCAGATATTTTTGCGGCCTTTGTTCCATCATATATTTATGCCGGTGACTGTACCGTCGGCCAAAGCCAGAGTCGACAAGCTTCAAAACAGAATCGCTTGCAATGCTATACGGCTGGAAGCAAAATGCGCCTTTAAAGGTGATCGACTCTGGCTTTGGCTGATAGCAGGCGCGGCTCACTCGCGATTTGTGTTTATCGCTACAAGTACATGCCGGTCGCCCCTTCGAAGGGCTCTATTCAGTAGCTGCCGCGCGTTGGGACGGGACGCTCGCACGGGTCGCAGCGCGTTGCATGCGATAGAAAGGGATGGCCACATTTAGGCACGTTTACGCTATTACTTATTCTGTGCCGATAGTACCTATACCTACAGGAGTAGGTACTACGCCTTTAAAGGTGGTCAACTCTGGCTTTGGCCGATAGTACCTACAGGAGTAGGTACTACTACTCGTTAACTCGTTACTAGTTATAGTAGTCCGATCGTGTTTTAAAGCTCGCTCCTTTTTGAAGGACAAAAATAGTTCCTATATCAGCTGCTTTTCCCCAGATCAATTAGCCAATATGACACCATATCACCATATTTGGAGCAGCCCAACTGGGGACGTACCTTGCAGAAGACAACCACAACCTGAATAACACCACTACCTGCTCCGTAGAAAGAAAGAAAGAAAGAAAGATAGAAAAATACATTTATTCGCAAACACACAGGACACACTATTAAACAGCCCGTAGGTACCTATGTGGCGTTATTTTCCTGGTGGTCAGTATGGTCGCCAGAGCGCCCGAGGATGGAGTGAGACAACGAATCCTTAAATGAATACCGGGTCGGCAACGCGCTTATGATGCTTTCTTATGCACATAATGAACACTATAATAAGCCTCTTCCGTCAACCACCAACCCAAACACTTCGCAGACAATAACGACATAAATCATCAATTAATTAAACTCCAGATAAGATGATTACCACCACAATAATGCTTCCAAACAAATAATTTCCATTCACACACAACAAATGAACGGCTTAATACGAAAAGGGCGTAACTTTAAAGGAACATCCTGTCACTTACGTCGTTTCAGAAGCAGAAACTAGCATCAAAATCACCCCTTATCTCCCCCCTCATGAGACTAAGATTCTCCAACATCAAAACACAAGTGATAACTACACAACAATGTTCGCATTATGCATTATATGTATACGTTAGCTCAGCAGGTCCCATTAAGACGTTACATTAAGCCCTATCGCGCCAAACTGAATGTACCCCATTTCCTTTACGTCAAGTAACAATCTAAGCTCGGGCCCCTGAATAAATCAGGCCCTGCACCTCTGATCCCTTAAATAAGTACGCTCTCGTGTGTGAAATATCGAGTGCGTCTGGCTTTTGTGATATGAGCGTGACGGTGGTGGGGCTTGGTGAGAAATGTTACCTATTTGGTTTTAGACACGTACAAAATTGTTAATGTAAAATTCAAAAATGAGGGTTACTTGCTGTTGAGATTTAAATTTAAAACTGGTATGAATACTTTTATGTGGATTGCTGTGTTTTTCTTTTACCCAACCTAACTTCAGCTTTTAAATATTCTAGGAACGACTGGATAAGTATAGTATTGCGCAAAAAAAATTGAGCTACGTAGTCACAGAAGGACGCACATCATGTTACTTACCTTAAAATTCATGTTAGATATTTACTAACAAGTCCAAAATCAATGTCTTCCAATAAGACACATTAATCTTCACTAAAATCCTAATTAGATATCTGATTACATATTTAATTCTAATCAGAATATATACTTATCCGATTTGTGTTTTTCTAGCGCATAATAGAAAGCACGCAGAAATCTAGCCTATGTTCAGCTCGAAGATTCTTGATATTGGTGAAAGAATATTTGAAATCGACTGAATAGTTCTAGATGTTACCCGTAACATAGAAACTCACATAGTAACAAACATGACCTCTTTACAATATTAATTCTAGTTAATATTTAACAACATATGAATATGTTTCCTCGCGTGAATTATTTTCTTATATCGCGTCAAAGGAAACATAATATAAGCACGTAAAATATCCCTACTAATTTCCTCGAGATTAAAAACCGCGTTCACCTCAAGCCCTGCCGGCGCCACGCAAACATCACGGCATTGGAATTCAAACCGCGCACCGCGGCAAGTGACACGTACGTCGCGCATCCTTCAGGACCCGCTGGTTTGACGCACCTCGCCGTATTACAGGGGCAGAATGTTTACTTCAACACACTCGTATCTTGCCAACTCCATCACAGACAAAGAAACCTTACGCTTAGTATTACAAGGTTCACTGTGAAACAATATACAAACAAGATAGGAGGTTTCAAGAGTAAGGTGTAGGTATATCTAAGAAATTAACTTGCGCGATGAACAATTTTGGAGAATAAATTGCCTGTGAGTGGGTGTTGGTTCAATATGACGTGTTAGGATGAATTTACGAGTACAGTCAGCGATGTGTTTAGGGAATGAGGAATTCATAATTCACGTGACATATTGCTTAGGTAACATCAATAAACATTGATGAATTAAATAGTGTCACGGGCCTCCTAACTTTTTATAAGTTTTTGTTATATCTGAGTTCAACCGTACAATTCAATTTTCATCGAACTACCGATAAAAGGGTAATGATTTCAACTTTAATTTAGATGAAATGTTTGGCCTAGTCGGTATATTGACTGTCTGCGAAGCTTTTGGGTTAAAATATCGGTAGAGGCAAATATTCGCGTGAAAGGAATAATTATTTCTGAGCCATGGATGCTGCCTATGTATATATACTTAAGTAGTTATGTTTATTAAATATATCGTTATCTACTAACCATAAAACAAACCTTATTGAGTTTCTTATCACTTCGATTTGTGTAATGTTGTCCCAAGATAGGTATTAAGTAGTTATTTATTATTAACAGTTAAATGTAAAGTTAAAGGTTAAACTATTATAAGCACTAATAGTTTAACCTTATGATCTAATTTACATTAATGTGTAACCATGCGAATCACATAATAGGGTGTGGCCTGTAATAGGAGCAAATATTCAAAGGGACGCTTCCTTAGAGCATTTGTAGTAACCCCTTGTGTCCCACTCATTTTTTTTTTGGATTCGGAGATATTTTGATCTAAAGTTATGACCTCCAAGTAATGTATCTTGGCACCACGACATCATACTACAGCAGTCAATGCGGATTTTGAGATAACATCATGTAACGAGTAATAATAGTTTTTGCATTTTGGTTTTGAAAAGATATTTTTGTGATTTTATTTAATTTTTTTAGTGTCTTTAAAATAAAAAGTAGCACTCCAGTAGAGTAAAAAAATACAACTAAACTTACTTAAAAAAAAAAAAGTTTATTTTTCAAGTTTAACCATGTGGAAATAATTGTTCACAAGCTTAATAATCTACCGTTTAATTTTTTGCTCCTATTACAGGCCACATCCTGTATAATGCTAAACATATGAACAGATTTGTTCCTTTTCGAAAGAAGTAGGTATGTAAGAGTAGGTACAGTCGCCATCACATACATAGGTACACTATAGGTGTTCAAAAATATCTGCACATGCACCCTAAGGCCTTGAAAATAGAGGTGTGTTCCGATGTTTGTGACGTGCTTGTTTGCTCCGATGTATGTGATGGCGACTGTACCTACCCATACGTAAGTATATGTACGTACCTATATGTATGAATTATGTTGTCCCCTTATTTCAGCGACAAACGTTTCACCGAATGCATTGTTTCGCAGATTTTTCATTTCATTTAATTTTAACCGACTTCAAAAAAGGAGGAGGTTCTCAATTCGTCTGTTTTTTTTAAATGTGTGTATGTAACGCGATATCTCGGTAATTTAAGAAGCGATTTGAAAAGTGTTTTCTTTATTTGAAAGTATATACTTCCAGATTGGTCCCGTTGTCCGCAAAATCCAGTTCTGATGATGGGATCCTGGAGAAATCGAGGGAACTCTTCAAATTTTATAGGCAAACTTGAAGCAATTTGGCTACTGATTTGAAGTCGGTTAAAACTTTGTTTTGAGAGTACAACTCAGAAACCGTTAACTTTTTAGGTACAGCTAAAAGGTCATTCTGTAGAACCCATTGGGTTAGGTTAGGTTTGTTTTATGACAATCCTGAAAAGTTTACTGATTCTGAAATAAATGGTTTTCGTGAATTGAAAATTCTGCGATACATATATTCGATTGAACATTTGTCGCCAAAAATCTTGCCCCTGCCACAAAGCTACATATACCATCAACTGGACCAACACACTAAAGACCTACACCAAAGATACTGGGAGGAGATAGACACATGCAGACAGACCAAAGAGATTCTGTCGAAACGCGACTACAAACTCACAACCACACTACTAAGGACACATAGAAACCAACTGCGCAAGATAGTGGGTATAATAACAGGACACAACACCTTGAACAGACACCTCTATAACTTAGGTATCACAGACAGCCCCATGTGCAGAGCGTGCATGGAGGCAGAAGAAACGACTAAACATATACTACTGGACTGCAAGGAGGTAGAAGTATACAGAATAAAGCACCTAGGTTCTCCAAACACACTACGGGACGCAGTCAGCAACACCAAGGCACTCACCAACTTTTTAGACGAGCTGGGGTGGTTAGAGTAGCGCCACACCGCCGTTTCACGCAAAATAGGCACAATGGATGTCGACTTGCGGAAAACGCCCAGTATAACTAACTATTGTCGCCAAAACAAGGTACAATCATGAATTATGTGTGTAGGTATGTATGAGTATCTATTTGGCATGCTCTAAAGCCTAAATTAAACATTTGGATATCGGTGTCGAAAATATAGATACAGGTTATATCATAAATTAGAACAATCAATTCCAAAAAAGATCTCACTTGTTATACAAGTAAACTTTGCAAAGCGCACTCGTAAAAACAATAACTGTACTTTTATTACATCGGTTAGCCTTTTCCAAAGGTATATCCTGATAAAAGCCGTTTTATATTTATACCAATATAATAAGCAGGAAATAACAAAAGAGTATAAAGTCATTAAACTCGTAAAAACGGCTGACGGCGTCAGAATGCCCAATCATATTGCGAAAGAACTTGGTCGAAAGTTGATGGGGTCATAAAAGTATAATGAAAAGCCTTATTTGAGATATTAGGTAGATTTAGGAGGGCACGGGATGTTAAGGAATGGGAGTAACTGGCCGTTTTCGTCCACTGAAGGCCTCTTTACTCTGTTCTAGGTGTATTTCGTACAATTCAGTGTAAAAATATGGATGCATGCAATTTACTCATAAATATGTCCCATCGCAGACTGCTGAAAACTTTGTACTTAGAACAAGTTAAGGTAATATCCAGGTCTGTAATGAATATACAGGGTGTGGCCTGTAATAGGAGCAAATATTCAAAGGGACGCTTCCTTAGAGCATTTGTAGTAACCCCTTGTGTCCCACTCATTTTATTTTTTTTGGATTCGGAGATATTTTGATCTAAAGTTATGACCTCCAAGTAATGTATCTTGGCACCACGACATCATAGCACAGCAGTCAATGCGGATTTTGAGGTAACATCATGTAACGAGTCATAAAAGTTTTAGCATTTTTGTTTTCAAAAAATATTTTGGTGATCTATGATTTTTATTTAATTTTTTTTAGTGTCTTTAATATAAAAAGTTACTCATAGCACTCCAGAAGACTAAAAAAAGCGGCCATGTGCGAGTCGGACTCGCACATGAAGGGTTCCGTAAAATAAATTGCGGTTCACGATTTATGACGTATTAAAAAAAACTACTTACTAGATCTTGTTCAAACCAATTTTCGGTGGAAGTTTGCATGGTAATGTACATCATATATTTTTTTTAAGTTTTATCATTCTCTTATTTTAGAAGTTATAGGGGGGGGGGGGGGGGGGACACACATTTTACCACTTTGGAAGTGTCTCTCGCGCAAACTATTCAGTTTAGAAAAAAATGATATAAGAAACTATTTTAGATATCATTCTGGAAGACCTATCCATAGATACCCCCCACACGTATGGGTTTAATGAAAAATATTTTTTTGATTTCAGTTCTGTGTATGGGGACCCCTAAAACTTAATGTTTTTTTTTCGATTTTTGTGTGAAAATCTTAATGCGGTTCACAGAATATATCTACTTACCAAGTTTCAACGGTATATCTCTTTTAGTTTCGGAAAAAAGTGGCTGTGACATACTGACGGACAGACAGACAGACAGACAGACAGACAGACATGACGAATCTATAAGTGTTCCGTTTTTTGCCATTTGGCTATGGAACCCTAAAAATTCAACTAAACTTGTTTTGAAGAAAAAAAATTCAAAAAAATTTTTTTTTTCAAGTTTAACTATGTGGAAATAATTGTTCACAAGCTCAATAATCTACCGTTTAATTTTTTGCTCCTATTACAGGCCACATCCTGTATGTATTTTTTATAATTATTATTTTGTTTGTGGGCCTTAATATGCCGCTTCAACCTGTTTTAGAGTTCACCGTTAAGTCCCGTTGCCTCCAGGAAATTCCAGATTCTTTGGGCGGTGATATGTTGTACTTCTTGTGGGTGCATTATGTGCCGCCCTAGGTAGGTACTTCTTTTATGCATGAGTGGTCCGCAGGAGCAGAGAATGTGCATTGCAGTCTCCTCTGTCTCCTGGCAGAACCTGCAAGTTGTGTCCTGCTTCATACCCATTTGAAACAGGTGTTTGTTCAATTTGCAATGTCCTGTCAGGATTCTTTCTGCGCAGGTTTTGTGCCTTTTGAATTGTAATAACTCTTTAGAGAGCTTACTATTGAACCCTTCGATCAGGGCTTTAGCTTGTTTTTGTTCTTTGGTGAACTTCCAAAGCTTGATTGCCTCTGATTTTTCCGCGTTGTTTAGCAGAGAATATGCTTTCCGTTTTGTGATGCCACAGAACGGTTCCGGGCCGACCAGGGCCGTGTCTGCGCCCTACCTTGCAAGTTCATCTGCTTTTTCGTTTCCTACAATGTCGGAGTGCCCTGGTACCCATCTAAGTATGACTTTGTTGGAGTTCGCCAGGGTGTTTAGATTATTTTTACAATTCTGGACTAGTTTAGAGTAGGACTCTAGTGATTCTAGTGCCAGCAGAGCAGCTTGGCTGTCCGAGTTGATGTAGATATGTTGGTTCCTTAGGTTTCTTTCAAGATTGATCTCCACGCATTTATTTAATGCGAAGAGTTCAGCCTGAAAGATTGAGGCCTCCTTCCCCCTGTATGTAACTTCAGAGTAAAAAAAATACAGCAAATTTAAGTTTTTCATACAAAACTTGTTTTTGCTGTATTTCGTTTGTTTAATAAACTTGAGCCATATAAACTAATTACAGACCTACACATATACATCATGACATTGTACATGCAAAGTTTCGCTACAATCCAAAACGTAGTTTTAAAATAAGAACGAAACTCCGTTTGTATGGGAAGGTGAAATTCGGCCGAGCTTGCCGGAAACTCTTAAGGTTTCGGTACAGATTTATGAGAGGATTTCGAATCGATTCGTATTTTTGCACTTGACCGGTACGCATTCAGGGGTATTAATGTAGGCACATAAATAAGGACATAAATATCTGTATACGCCTTTAAGACATTGACAATAGAGTCCTGTACAGATATTTATGTCCTTATTTATATACGTGTATTAATACCCCTGACTGTAATACGCTTTACAATGTAACACTACTTGCTCACATCAGAAATGAGGCTATCCGCAGCAGAACCAAGGTAGCCGATATAGCCCTCCGAATCGCTAAACTTAGGTGGCAGTGGGCGGGGACCGATGGCCGTTGGGGCGAAAAGGTTCTCTAGTGCCAACCACGTACCGGAAGGCGCGGCGTGGGTAGGCCCCACATGGTGGAATGATGACCTGGTAAAGGTCGTGGGAGTCCGCTGGATGCGGGTGGCGCAGGACCGATCACTTTGGCACTCCTTGGGGGAGGCCTTTGTCCAGCCGTGGGCGTCTTTTGGCTGATGCGATGATGATGATGATGACTACTTGCTCTGTAGGTATGTGGTGTTGTGTTCCTGGTGGTGAGTAAGGTCTTCAGTAGCTCTAGTATAAGTTTTATCGGTACATATACGTTTTCGAACGCGTTTGCGTTTAGTTTCAATTTGTATGGCAACGCGAACAGCGCCTCTGGTGGTAACTATTAGGAACTAACGCGTGCCGAGCTGCGTTGAGAGAGAGGAACATCCATTTGTTTCGTGCTATCGATAAATACAGCTAATCGATTGACGTTATCTTTTGTCTTCGTCTTGTTAGAGTTGTTGGTGTCACGAACTAAGGTTTGATTCGGATTCTGATTCTGGAATTTGAAAAAAAAACCGCTAACAAAGCAAGTAGGTACCTACACTTTATTGTCCTCGCAATACTTGACGCAATAACTTTAGTCTTGGCACAAACGTTCATACATCAATCGGGAATGTCCTTTTGTTAAGCACTATATCTTCTCTAGTACCATCGGCCAAAGCCAGAGTCGCCCAGATTCAAAACAGAATCACTTGCAATGCTATACGGCTGGAACCAAAATGCGCCTTTAAGGTGGTCGACTCTGGCTTTGGCCGATAGTACACTCAGCGTCAAATACTCTGTAGCAGTCAAAGTGGCCAAATAGTTCGGTACACCATACTAAATATATGGTGTACCGAACTATTTGACTACTTTGGTTGCTACAATGTATTTGACGCTGAGTGTACATACCTACTGTAAGAACGCCGCTGTTTTGTTTTATTGAATGGATTCTGATATTTTTTTAAAATCATCATAATATATCTGTTGTTGAGACCTTAATTGAAAGAGCGAGCGAAGCGAACGAATTTCTATGCTTCAGCTTGGGTCGAAATTCGTTCAAATAATATATGTCCGGATATCCCGCTGTCCAGCTATTCTTCTCTACAGGGGGATAATCACGTAACGTTTCGAACGCGCGTTAGGACAATTTGACTGTCATTTTTCCATATAACAATTGACATTTAGATCTACCTGACGCGCGTACAATGTATTACGCAATCGACCAGCAGGTCGCATTTCTCAACCGACTCTTGTGAGCGGGTTCTTTAATTTTATAAATTGTTTTGTCGATTCAATTCTCGAAAGTATTTTTTTTTAGCTGTAAACTTCATAATATGTTTCTATCAATCCAAAGGGAAGCCTCCACTCCTATTCTTATTTATGTTAAACGAGCGCATACTAATTACTAACGATTCCAATCTAACTTCAACACATCAGCGCACATTGGAATTGAGCCACACTGCCACAGCCAACAGAAATGATAATTAGTTTTTCTACTCCTGTACCGTTATCTTATCTGTCATCATACGCTGTAGCTCAAATACAATGACACCACTAATAAGTCGTCGCAAAACTCTATGCTCTATGGCCCAAAAACGTACTGTTTAGCGTACTTTTTTGGTTCGAATACGTTTTTCATAAAAGCACTGTTTAACTTTATTTTAAATCGGCCGCTATATTGCAGTGGTGCCAACTTCATAAACAAATATTTCGAAATAAAAGTATTTATTTACGATTTAACATTTGTATATTATAAATTATTTACTACAATAATAATAAATCTTCATCTATTGTGTGTTAAATTACATGTTTTATAAATTCTTGGTATTATTTATAAAAATAAACAGTTCGAATTCGGTCCGGGTCCGGAATTCCGGATTCGGTTTGGTTCAGATGGCAAGTGCAATCAAATAAAAAATAAAAACAAACCATAAGATAAGAGACATTTCCGATTTCCCACCAAAAAACAGTTCAAAATGAAAAGACGAAAGATGATAAACTATTAGTCGTAAACTATTAAGATTTTATTCGTGTTTGTGAAGACAAAAGTGTGCGTTCCTTTTAACATGGTCGAAGAAATTAATAACTGCACTCCTGAAGAAATTGCGTGAGTAGCAAAAGTACGAATAGAAAACTTGCTGCCTGAAAAGTTTCACTATTCTGTAGTCTGCTATTTATTTAAATTTTGTCGTAGAAAAAGTATTGTATGCAACGGTGTATAACTGGTCTAAAAACGCTCGTGGCGTTTTTAATTGCGATGCTCGCCAAGGCTCGCATCCTCGCATCGCAACCCACGCCACTCGCCTTTTAAGACCCTTCTTATACAACAGTTGCATACAAAATACTATAAATGACGAGTAAATGCGTTAATTTGTCGCCGCAAACAATTACGGGCATTTTAAACTTGTTGATAATAATGTTCAAAGCGACTATGATGAAAAAAAACCTGACAAATGCGAGTTAGACTCGCCCACCGAGGGTTCTGTACAAAATTACAAATGTATAGTTTTCAAATGTTTCCCTGTACAGTCGCCATCACATACATAGGTATACAATAGGTGTTCAAAAATATCGGCACATGCACCCTAATGCCTTGAAAATAGAGGTGTGTTCCGATGTTTGTGACGTGCTTGTTTGCTCCGATGTATGTGATGGCGACTGTACTTGTAGTATAAGATGATATTACTTGCCAACTTTCATTGTTTTAGGCAATGATGTAATATGAAATATACGTAGGTTATAAGCGGTCCAAAAGTGGCACACTAAAACTTGGTCAAGTCGCACAGCTTGCCATAGTTTTGCGTCGTCAATGGAAACGAATGCTGACAGAATTTGGTGGCCATTTTTAAACACGGAATTTCGTATAGACAACATACCTATCTACCTATTTTTTATATTACATATTAACCTAATTTCAGTTAACCTAATATTACATTTATATTAGGTTAACGGAAAGCACTCTATAAATTTTGATTCCCTTGAGAGTGACGAAATCTACGTTTTTGCGGCATAAACGGGCGTATCTTTTTTTACACTTTTTAGATTTTTTCACAACTTCAAGGGACTGTAGGCTTGAGTATATGGTTTTAATTTCAACTCGATACCTCCACGCGTTTCCGAGATAAAGGGTCTTGACAGACAGACAGGCAGACGGACAATAAAGTGATCCTATGAGGGTTCCATTTTTTCCTTTTGAGGTACGGATCCCCAAAAATGACGCTTTACATGGAGATGTTTTTGTCGTCAATGATTGGACTGATGTGTCCGGAGATTAAAGTGTTGTAACGCTTCAAGTCATCACAAAGTCATTATTCATAGAAAATTCGCAATGACGTGGATATAGTAACTGTAGTTAGGTTCGGTTTATTCTGATTCTGAATATACCGTTACCTAGGCGATCAAAAGCTGGCATTATTTTCATAGATGTCCGTTAGCTAATAAATTCTGTTTACCTTCAAAGTGAAACTCGTGGCTTCTAATAGGATAATAAACGTGGTTATTGGGCGTTTCCTATGACCGGCAATGGCGAATGGATGAAAATTTTAGAAGTGTCAGATTTTTTTTTGGTGATAGGAATAACGTTCCTTAGCACCAGAAAAAAGTTGCGGGATTTCAGCTGCGTCAATTTTTTTTTAAAATATAAAAAGTTTCCTCACTTACGTTTTGGGTTTAGGACGGCGAATGAGACACTTTATTCCTTGATCCGTCTCATATTACACAAAATATTTTAAATATCTGACCCTGGCAATGACAAATATAACTGCTGCAGCTGTCAATATCATTGCCAGTGTCAGTTTACAACGGATTTTTAAGATTTTTTTTTGTAATATGAGAGCGATCAAGCAAATTGTCTCATTCGCCGTCCTAAACCCAAAACCTACGAGTAAGTGATGAATCTATAAAAATAACTGTTTATATTTTTCAAAAATAATTGACGCAGCTGAATGGACCGCAACTTTTTTCTGGTACCTATTAAGGAACGTTATTCATATCACCAAAAAAAAACAGGTACTTCTAAAATTTTCATCCATTCCCAATAGGGAACATTACCGCAATGTTCTGCCGCCAGAGGCAGCACTACCACTAATAGTAAACCAGTATAGGAATATAGGGATTCACACACACATGCACAATTGATTGTCAAATGAGTGACAAGGATGCTTGCATAGACAATACCGCAAGTGGGAACGAGATACAATGTCAACGCTGCTAGTGTCGCCACCTACGAAGAGTTTTGCGTAAAGTTCCCTATTATTAACTTACGCATAGAAGTCCCACGAATAACCATGTGGCGTCTTTGTTATGAAAACTTCTAGAGTAAAACTAGCGAGACGAGAAACGCCTTTTTCTGTTGCTAATTTAAGGCTGCCTCAATAGACATTATATCTACACCAGGGTCTGCATAACCGAAAAATACCGGTACTCTATTTTAACGGTATGACGTCATATCGGTTGTCAAATAGCGGTTTCGGTAGCGGAACCTTTATATTTCACTACCGAAATATAAAGGTACCTTTATTTTTTCCGGTACCGTAACCGCTATTTAAAGGTACCGATATATCGACTTTGGCCTGGAGTTGTTGCCAAACCGCCAGCAAAGGCTGTGCTGCTTTGTCTTTTAGTCTTTAAATGTTTAGTAGCCAATGCTTCCTCTGTAGAGTGCCAGCTCGCTTACTTTTCTCGATAACCTTTATAATACCGGTATTATAAAGGTTACGGTATCGTTTTAAACTGGTACCGCTAACCGTTATTTCAAAACGGTTACGGTACCGTTATGTTCGCGCGGCGCGCATAAACTTTACGACATAACGGTACCGTAATGGAATACCGGTTTCGTACCGGTATAACCGTAACCGAAATCAGTCCCTGATCTACACTGACTTTATTGAAATAAGGAAAAAAAAATAAAAAAAATACGGGACAATTTTACACAAATCGACCTAGTCCCATAATAAGCTCAATAAGGCTTGCTTTATGGGTACTAGACGAAGATATATTTAATAGATATAAATACTTAAATACATAGAAACCATCCAAGACTCAGAAACAAATATTCATGCTCATCACTCAAATATTTGCCCTTACCGGGATTCGAACACAGGACCTTCAGCTTCGTAGGCAGCGTCACTACTCACTAGGCTAACCGGTCGTCAATAAGAAAACAAACTCGACAGAATAATTGATTCCGTCTCCCAAGGCGGTCAAGAATGGAAATGAAAATTTGCGTAAGTAATACGGGAAACAGAAACGCTCTAGGGACGCGAGAATAATTACTTTCACTGCTTGATTATTTCATGTATTTGATGGCGATGTTAGAAAAGTAATGAAATTGATTTTACCCACCGAGGTTACCTTGAAAATTATTCTGCTCCGACGTTTTGAAACGATTTTATGATTACCGAAAGTATAATACATTTTGAACACAACACGTGGAGCAAAATTAGGAAACGTAATCTGTTCAAAGGAAGACTGAAACGAGACTTACTCTTATTGTGTTTTTGCATAGGTGTGTAACCAGTCAATTTAAATAGCGTTGAACAAGTTTTTATTTAATAGAGGTTTCCTTCAGAACAAATCATGTAAACAAACCTAAATACTCGTATTTTAGGGTTCCGTACTCAAAGAGTAAAACGGGACCTATTACTAAGACTCCGCTGTCTGTCTGTCTGTCTGTCCGTCTGTCACCAGGCTGTATCTCATGAACCATAGTTAAACAGTTGAAATTTTCACAGATGATGTATTTCTGTTGCCGCTATAACAACAAATACTAAAAAACAGAATTAAATAAGTATTTATAGTTAATGGTACGGAACCCTTCGTGCGCGAGTCCGACTCGCACTCGGCCGGTTTTTTGTTTTTCGTTTCAAACCGAATAACTCGTTCAAATTTTAAGCACATAAATATGGCAAGGAGATGAAGTAATGGTTATTTTTAATTCGCTATTAAAACGCACATTGATAAAAATGCAAAAGATACTCCGATGTTATTCTAGTGGCTGGTCTCTATTTACTCTTCGAATTTAAACTAGCCTCGAAGTTAAAGGGTGGAGAAAAATCTCAGATCGTACGTTTCAAAGTGAATAATCAGGTCTGCAACTTCGACCGGAGCAATACATTGCTCTAGTGATGTGGTACCTAAACGATATCGATGAATACAAATTTTATCGTTTTCAGTCGTAGCAATTTTTGCCACCGATTTATTTTAACCGGTCAATCTACACATATTGTTCGCACTCCTAATTAATGTACACGGTATACTTAATTACCCACATGGTTGATGTAACTGGTAACTGCAACCGCAACGCATCAGCAATGCAATTTAGCGAGGAAATGCCGCCAGCATCGTCGGTGCAATGCCTCGAGGGCCCCTTTTTATATTTAGCTTGGTTTTAATTTAATTCAGTTAATGTTAAATTATCATCTTGTAGGAATATACTTTAGAAAATAAATGCATATCATAAATCAAATACGCCGCCGCCGTCAACAGAGCCTAAGAATCACTTATTCATAGATCTTGATGTTTTTTTTTGACTGTAGGTAGGTAGGTAAGCATTTGTATACATATTAATGTATTGCACCTGCCCACCAGCAATATAATATTGTATTCCACCTGTGCCATTTAATTGAATTATTCAACACAATTATTATTATTGTAGCTCTTAGTGAAACATTAATTTTTCTTATTTTTTTTCTGGTTTCTTGCCCTGGTCATCAGACGATGATGGTTTATTCTTCCATTATATTTTTTCTCCGTATCATACCGTTATTATTATTGTATTTATTTGACGATAATAATGTAAATTCGTGTAAATTAGCTTCAGTGAATATATATTGTATATTTATGATATGAAATATAATAAAGAAATGTAACCTAATCTTTGACCACAATCCGACGACAGTGAGCGACGATGGGATTGATTGTGTTACATAAATGTTAAATAGATACGTTCCTGTTATCTCTCGTTTAGAAAAGTTAGAAATTATATATTGCTGGGAAAAGGCTTGCCGGAAATACCGGAAGTGAGTTCCACTATTCAGCAATCTTAATGAGAAAACTAAAGGCAAAGCGTTTTGTGGGAGTTGTAGGTGTACGTTAAGAAAATATGGGTAGAACCCAACTACGCGCCTAGTCCCAAGATGGTGAAATATATGAAAATGGAGGGGTGAACATAATATGATCCCAAAGTAAAATCTTCAAGTGTATGTTGGTGTATCTTAAAATCTTCACTTCTTATCATAGTTTGAGGAAAACATAATTTTTCCACAATCTCGCAAAAAATCTATGAATATTTACCCCAACCCATGCACCTGGGCAGCTCTAGACAAATTTGCATCGTAAAGACACACGAGACCCAACTTTCTGCAGTCGGATAACAATGTAAAACTAAAAGGACGTAGACATAAAGTTCTCCCAGACGGTCTCTAGGCACTGGAGAAACGCGAGCGTTTGCGTTACCTCTGCTTCGGGAAATATAGGTGGTTTGAGCCGTAACTTGTACGTTAGCATATTTGTGAACAGGTCTCGGGGCACGAGGTAAATTGTCTGATACGGTGCTTAGTCGACGTCGGTGAGTGGTTGGCCGAACTTCGCTCGGTGGTTGTAAGTGGATTACCGACTATTATCGGCACATATTTGGGCCAGGATTCGACGGGACCATATTTGGGGAAGATTTCTTTAACGACACAATATTAATCCAGACAAAATTGTCTCGTTATTATTTTATTTGGTAATTTATTGGTTATTAGAAAAGTGTGTTTTATGGGTCGAAGCTGTTGCTTAAATGTCAATTTCTCTGTCTACAGTCTAAAGGGACATGCTTATAAAATGATTGGTCATCAAAGAAGAAATGCTAAGACGCCCTGGAATTAGACTTATGATTGTGTAATATCTGACTTTTTAATTGCCATTCTTTCCTAATGCCTACATTAATACATAGTCTAATAGGCGGGCCATGCTGATTAAATCCGTAATAACTAATAATGATTACCAGCAAATTAAAACATAGTCTTGTCTACAGGAAAATCGAATACGTAGCCTGCAAACTTTGTGCCATGCAGCTTCTTAAGATGCGCTTGGCCAACGTAGGATTACATGTACTTATAACATTGTCTGTGAGGGAACTGGCTAAAGCTGACTACCGACGTTGACTGTTTAAACTGAGCAGAAGTGCGCAATAATTATAAGTTTTGTCTTCCCCTATATAAAATAACTAAACGCCTTGATTCAGTTAAAATAAGTTTCTATCAAAAAATATTTTTTGGTAGGTACAAGCTTTTATTGCCAACTGTACTTTTCTGCATACCGTCATCAACAACTCGTTGAGACGATTCTAACGAGCCCAAACTCAACGGGGTTACGTCCGTTAAGTACTGCATTCCCATGGCCACCTTCTGTCTCCATCATCAGATCAGCTCGATGGTACCATAATATTATATTGAATTGTCATCCAAACTATACCTTTACCCAAAACTTCAGCTCAATCGGTTGAAGATATATATACTTCAAAATGGAGTTGCAAGATTCCACCCGAATAAACATAGTTACTTACAAGTTACATCGCAAGTTAATTGAAAGCTTTTAAAAACCACCTGAAATAAAAGTAAAATTTCAAACCAACTTTCTTGGGTTATTTTTTTGTCATAGGAATGAACTTCGACCACAGGAAATGTCATTAAAACAAGTACAATAGTGTTACTTGTTAATATTTTTTACGTTCGACTTGCTAATATTTTTAACCCCGGCGCAAAAAGAGGGGTGTTATTAAGTTTGACCTGTCTGTGTGTCTGTCTGTGGCATAGTAGCGCCTAATCGTAGGGACAGATTTTAATACGGGTTTTTTGGTCCGAAAGCTGACGTGATCGAGATGGTTCTTGGCTAAGTTTCAAGAAAATCGGTTCAGCCGTTTTTGAGATATCGGGCGATGAAATGAAAATGTCGGGGGTTTCTAAGTTGTTAAGAGTCCGTAGTAAGTTTTGACGAATTTCACCTTCCCATACAAACGGAGTTTCGTTCTCATTATAAAATTACGTGTTGGATTGTAACGAAACTTCGCATATACAATGACATGAGGTATATCTAGGTCTGTAATTAGTTTATATGGCTCCAGTTCATAAAACAAACTAAATACAGCATAAATAAGTTTACTATGGTATCTGAAGCTACATAAACTAATTACAGACCTGGATATACCCTTAACTTATTCTAAGTACAAAGTTTCAGAGCAAACTAGCTATTTTGTCGTTTTAAAATGAGATCGTAACTACGTTTGTATGGAGAATCGAGCTTACTGCGGACTCTTAATTATACATGATAATGTCGTTAAAATATATTGTGTTCGATAAGCTCCAGATACACAAACAAAATCTTGAAAACTAGTCTGTATCTGTAGTGATAGTGACCACTTCATCGACATGCACTAATCGTACAATAGCTTCTTCTTCTCTTACTTAAGAGCTAGGCTCTTGTCGGTGTAGCTCAAAGTAGGCCCTCCATCTACTCCGATCCCACGCAATCTCTATGACCTCACGATACGACCCAACATCAATTCTCTTTTTGAGTTGCTCCATGTAGTCTATTCTAGGTCTTCCTCTTCCTCGCCTCCCCTCTATCTTTCCTTCAATTATATTAAGTACCTACGTACAATAGCAATCAGCTGAAAACCAGATGTCAACTTGCACTGTGCGTCTGACGCTTAGCTTCCCGCCAGGGATTGCAATCCTATCCTAACAATGGTATTAGGAAGCTTCTTAGCTTGAGACTTGCCTTGCTTACACAGACGATGCCGGAATTAAATGGACAGTGGGTTTCCAACCGATGGATTATATAGTTGAGCTAATTAATAAATGGGTCAATCAACTATTTTATGTTCTTACTCTGTCTTGTTAGCCAGGTGGCAACATGACTAAATTTCTTGAATGTTACAACATGGACCCAACATGCTCTGAAGATGACTCCTAAAAAGGTGTCGAAAATCTAAGAAAGCCCCACGAGGATTGAACATAAAATCGTGGTTTAAAAACTGACTAGGAAACGTTACCGTGGCAACTAATGTAGTACAAACGATCACATTGGCGTGATATCTCTTTCTGTAGGTAACCACCACAGTCAGCGTCATATAGTTAGTAGCAGCGAAACCAAAAAAAAAGAAAGAAAGAAAGAATATATTTATTTGTAAAACACAGGTCACAAATAGGGTCTTATTCTAATAACAAAGTACTTACTCCGTGTTTTTGCCTATTGGGCACACATTTTTTCTTTAGAAGAAACATTTTTTTCGAAATGTCGTCAAAGCAACCAAATATTTCGGTACACGTCTTTATTAGGTACTGTAAGAATAAGGATGTGTTACGATATATTTGGCTACTCTGGCTGCTACTAAATATACGATGCTGACTGTAGCTATCTATTTATATTATAAAGGATAGTTTGTGATTTCTGTAAACTACTCCAGAAATCTTGGCAACATCAGTAAGCTTTCGGTAATGTACAAAATACCACATACCGATTCCGCCCAGCCAAGTCAGGAAGTACGAGTAGCTTGTGTCTGACCTCCGTTGTATGCACAATAAACATGCCATCAGATATATCGGAGCGGCCAAAGTGCTCGCAAATATCTGGATACGTCTCTATTGTCGAGGCATTAGAGACATGTTCAGATATTTGTGAGCACTTTGGCCGCTCCGATATATCTGAAGGCAGGCGACTGTACCTAGTGAATTAAGGAAAACAAGAGATGAAGTTCATACATTAAATCTCGGGATAAACAGGAAAAATTCTAATGAATACAATTTCATGAAATAAATTCTTGACGCAATAATGCCAGTTTATTTTTCACGTTGTTTCCGCTTCCTTAAATATTCTCCCATTTTATTCATAAAACTAAAAACATTTCCCTCTTGCTGTTTCTTGACTAAGGCAATTTGTCATTTTAATTTGACGTTTATTTTCTAAGTTAATAAATGTGTACATGATTTGTTTATCGACTTTCCAATAAACATTAGCGAAATAAAAGCGTAATTGAACAAGCGAGCGTAGCGAAAGAAGTTTTCCGTTTCAGTTTGGGCCAAAATTATTTCGTATGTCCGGACGTCCAGGTGTCCAGCTGTTCCGGCTATAACATTTCTCAACCGATTCTCATGATTTTTTTTTGCCGGCTCAATAATTATATAGATTTTTTTGTAGACTCGGTTTTGCCAATATTCAATAAAAAAATTAACAAAAACACTGGCTCGCGAGCTCACAAAGCCACTAGTAATAAAAATGTAAAATTTGGTATTGAGTAAAACAAGTTGGGACCTGTTCGATTTATTGAGATAAAAGGCGTGTGGGGACTGGCAAAAGGAAGTAGGTTTAAGGTAAAGATAAAATAGAATTGGGAAGAGTGGTTCCGCGGTCATAACGTTAAAGAAATTGTATTTTGTCCACAAAAACAGATGAAGTTTAATGGAATTTTGACTTAAATAGGTTTTATGGGCTTTTATAAATAAGCGTCAGAGTTCTATTTGGCTGGATATAAATGTTGAGTATTTAGGTCACCCGGATCGAGAAAATTAGCTGGAGAGAGAGGGTAACAAATGAAGTGCTGAATAGAGTGGGGCAAACCAGGCAGTTAGTGAGGAACTTAAAAAATAGAAGAGGGAAGATGATAGGGCACGTCATACGACATGACAACGTCATACTTAATATAATTGAAGGAAAGAAGACGGGAGGCGAGGAAGTGGAAGACCTAGAATAGACTACATGGAGCAACTCAAAAAGAGAGTTGATGTTGGGTCGTATCGTGAGGTCAAAGAGATTGCGTGGGATCGGAGTAGATGAAGGGCCTACTTTGAGCTACACCGACAAGAGCCTAGCTCTTAAGTAAGAGAAGAAGAAGAAGAAGTCACCCGCATTCTCTTCCTGCAAGACCGTCTATCTGGGTCCGAATTCCCGAAAGCTACCCCAGAACGATTCATGCGCTAGCATCTTGCGTAAAGTGTGTAACCAACAGTGTGAATGGGTCACAATTATATACAGATGGCAATAAAATTAAATTGTGAATTGTAAATTGTCTTTAACATTAAACTAATACAAATAAACCCAACTCACGTATTAAATGTTACTACGGGCGACATGTTTCGAACTTTGTATTTGCAGCTTGTTTGCCACCACACCTGTCAAAATTTGTACTGAAACTGACACCACCATGACGTCACTGATATAATACTTACGACTAAATTATAAATGACATTAGACGTCAAGAGTGTATTAGCTTCTGATACTTCTTAATTTAATATGGTTAATTTACCATCGTCCCTTTTGGGTATACGCAAGGACGCCATCTATATATCCTCTATCTACGGTCCAGATGCAAGGGACGATGGTAAATTAACCATATTAAATTAAGAAGTATCAGAAGCTAATACACTCTTGACGTCTAATATCATTTATAATTTTAGTCGTAAGTATTATATCAGTGACGTCATGGTGGTGTCAGTTTCAGTACAAATTTTGACAGGTGTGGTGGCAAACAAGCTGGTGGCAAACAAAGAATCCGTATACGCGATGAGGGACAGAAAATATGACAATGTATCTCGTTCCCACTTGCGGTATTGCCTATGCATACATCTTTGTCACTCATGTGTGTATGTGTGGGTGACTCCCTCTATCTATTCTACCTCTATGATCTGGACAATAGGCAAGATGCAATATTTGCTTTCATTTAAAACAGTTGCAATAGACCACGAGTGTATTAACCAATTAAAATACTATAATTTATAGTCAAAAAATTCTGTTACAAACTAACAATTTAAACTTTCGCGCCTATACGGATCTACAGTTCCTGTGAAGTCACTCGTGTATGTCACTCGTCATAATTTACGACCATGTCGACACTAACTTTTGGAAGGTTTCTACATCCATTCTTATTCGATATGCTTATATTTTTTAATGAAACAATAATTCCCTTTACAATTATAACCTTTCGTTCGTTGTCATAACAGGAGAGACGTCACCAGTCGCTGTTCAGTGGATAAAAACACGTTCCGTTTCACATTAAGTACCTACAACACGATTAACATCAGTTAACGATTCTGAAGTTAGCCTCGAGTCGCCTCCCGCATACCCGCCCGACCCCTCTGACACCTTTGCGGCGCTATTACTAGTAGCTAACATCGGAATCGTTAACTGATTTTAATCGTATTGTAAGTACTTGAAATCGTGATTATTGTTTGAAATTTGTATAAAACTAAAGTATAAACGTTTCAGTAGCAATTATTTTATGTTTTTTTTTACATTATGATCACAAAATAATGGTAAATATTAAAGTGATGCATCTTCCCTATTGACTGGGTCAAGCGTTACTTTGTGGAGTTCCATGACAAATTAGTAGAACAATATCCTTTTGCTATTCCGCTAAATTCCTTGAAGGTCCATTTGGTGATAATGGGATGTACTACCTCCCCAAAAGAGTGCCACAATGACGGGTCCTGCGCCACCCGAACCCAAGATGTAAGATTGTCCCCTAATATTTATTTATTGTATACATAGTAGTGGCATACCTAAGTAAAAAAATGGCCGACCTTTGTATCTTATCTTATCTTTCATTGATAAAAAAGTGAATTGCAACGAGTTGTATGAATTATATAATGAAATGTATTTATTAGCCTAAGTCCAGCAGTGGACATCTTTCGGCTTATACGATGAATTATTGGCCTATCACACAGTTTTTACAAAGGCTGAAAAAAGTTATTTAATATTTTTGCGATAAATCCCAAAATACCTTTATTTCCTTTTTGTCATATACCAACTTAGTATGTAATATAATATTTAGATATAAAGTAACAGCAAAAAGTCTACTAAAATTAGAGCACGAAACTCGAGTTTCAATTTGTTTAATTTCATCTTGATTTCATAATATTGCACTCTTATTTGAAAAAATATGCTGTAATTCTTTTACTTCTCTTTTTTGGAGGTCGTTGTTGTTCTACGTCCGTAGGAATAACCCTAGAGACCCTACACGTGACCTCCGGGTGGTGCTAAAAGAACAACAAACTCGGCAGCTGCACTGTTCCTTCTGAACCTCGCAGCGCACACTGGAACCCTTCCATCAGCGACATCGATACGAATAAGTACATATACCACAGTGTGTAACCGCCATACGATAAATAAATATTTCTCTTTTTTGCATTCAGTGTCACACCTAGTAAATAAATTTAGTACAGACCACTTAACATCATTTAAAACTAAAATAACCTGTCGCTGTAATATTAAGTTACCTCAGGGAACCCTAAAGGCACATCAAAAAATACCCCAGAACAAAGCGAAGAAGGTATTTGTAAAATGACCAGGCAGACATAACATCACAAAAGATACCCGCCGGGACGGGGCCGAGGCAAAAAATAAGGGTTCTTGCGCGGCCCAAGTATGGACGAATATGTTAATAAGGGAATTATGTGTGAAGTTGACATTTGGTTTTATTTGTGTGATTTAAAATTGCGATTGCTTGGGAACAGTGATTTCTGGATTTTGCACTTATTTTTAAGGTCTGAGATTATGGCTATGGACAGTTCGTGTGATCCATAGATCAGTCTAGTGCAGGATATAAATAGCCCAAGATAAGTGGAGTGGAAAAGGTTGTATGCCCTTAGATGATCGAAGGAGGCGATTATCACGATGCTTATTATGATGACTGTTTATACGAAGATGATGATGGAAGAAAATATTTCCTATGATTGATCGGTCGCATAACACAAAAATAGTTATTATGTTTTAGATTGCACGTTGTAAGTCTAACTATTATTTTGTCAATTTAGACATTGTCTGAGGAAGTAAATCAAATTAGCATGAAACAGTTCATCACCGAACTATCGATAGATACAATACTTTAAATAAAAATCCGTGGTGGGACTTCCATTTGAAAGCGATTCTATTTTTCCCATTTAATAAACCAGACTACAATGCCGTGAACTCTCATTAAACCCTCACACATAATATACATATCACTGAAAACGTCCAGGATACCGCAAATATGTACAATAAGGCAGTTCAATAAACGTTCAAAAGGATAATGCACACTGCACACGACAAGGCTGCAGTTAATGAAAGCCTTAACCGCGGTGTGTAAAATGCGAACGGTGACCGCAGAGTGCATAATTTACAGGCAAGCGACGGTGGTATAATAATACGGCACGACATTGACACGGTACGAGTGACAGGAGGCAGCGAGAGCGAGTTCTCGAGGAGTGAGACTGCATTTATAGAGGTCGACACTTGTGGTGAAGCAGATCACAAATCAAACGTATACGCTTGGTTAAGGATAAACGGAGCGTCGAGCGGCGTTTTAACACGTGCAAATACATTTGTTGAAGTATAGAAACGTTTTCATACGCGTATATTGTCATACCTTCAACTTTACTTAGCTGTCGCCATGAGTATCCATGAACAAGGCCTAGAAGTAATCCAGACTAAAGAGAACAAAACCCGAGCACCCGAGCAGGTGCATAAAAAAAATCTTCGTGACGCAAAGCAAAACATGAGTTGGCCGGTGGCATTGCCACTTTTCATTGTATATATTGTCTACGACTTGGTCCTTCTAATTTATGGGATAAGGCCGACGTCCAGCACGAGATGTGTATAGGCTTACAATTAATAAAGTTAGTAATGGTTTTTTTTCGCTCCTAACTGGTATTTTCAATACTGAACAACTCACCAATCTTGGAGGAATGTTATGACGTCTAGCGGATAGATAAATTCACACACTTTGTGAATCGCACAGCAGGCCTCTTAAGACTTGCACCACGCGTAGACCCGATACAATCTCGATGATATAACAAAAGAACTGCCGTTATTTCCCACGGGTGCGGATCCTATCTGTTTTCGGACACTCCGCTCCTTGTCCACTCGTTCTGCGCCTTCATCTGTGACGTTTTAACAGCTTCCTTTTATAAAAATATCGATTAAAAAGGTATAACACATAGATATACCCCCAGTTTCACTTTTTCCCGACTACGGCAGAGCCGAAATTAAGGAATGTGTTTTTAAACGAGCCGTTAGTGATGTAAAGGTAAATAAGTTTATGGCAAAAATTTCATTTTGGTACAAGCTTTTATTGCTAACTGTACGTTTGTGTATACCATCATCAACTAGGTACTCGTTGAGACGATTCTAACGAGCCCAAACTCAACGGGGTTACGTCTGTTAAGTTCTGAATTCCTATGGCCACCTTCTGTCTTCATCATCAGATCAGCTCGATATTACCTATAATACTGAATTGTCATCCAAACTATACTTTAACCCAAAATTTCAGCTCAATCGGTTGAAGACATCTGTTTCAAACTTGAATTGCAAGATTCCACCCGAACATAGTTACATACATTACAAGTTAAATAAAAGGTTGTAAAAATATTAACCCCGATTAGCGATGAACTTTGAACACTTCTATGGTCAACATTCGATAACGGATTTTTTTTCTACTTGATCTTTGTATCAACTGATGAAAATTACTTGGCAAAATTGCCAGTTTGACGCGTCACAACACAAGGCTGCGTATCAAGCTATAATGACCTACAGACAATGCCGACCCTAATAGCCTCAACCAAGACCTAAGTATGTCAACATAATGCACCCATTACGGCAAGTCACGTATTCTATTGTTTTTTTGTCGCGTATTCTTGGTAATTTGACAAGATTCTCATAAAGTAGCGAAAGTTGTTGTTACTTGTTAGGTAAGGTTTTTTGGGTTGCCAGATTTAAAGAACTTCTAAGAATTTATCCAGTTGCCCCCTAGTTTGATAAAAGCAATTCAGATAAGGGTAGTTCCCCTCTGGGTCCGAAGGTCAAACAGCAGTCGCTTGTGCTGTGCACCTATTGCCTACGCCACTACAGTGAACCCTGGTTAGTTAGTAAATACCTGGATAATTGAGAAACCTCTATAATTGCAACCAAATGACCGGTCCCGGTCCCTTGGCACCAAAAGACCTCTACAATTGAAATTTCGGAACCTCTATAATTAAAGTTTAGATTGTAAACTTTTTTCTTAATTTTATGACTCGACTCCGTCCTTCACACGAGGAGTGGAAGACCTCTATGATTGAAAAGCTGTTAAATCACAACTAGTAGTTTTTTAATAAAAATACACCTGTAATCCCGAACAAGCCGGTTTCCGAAGAAGCTTTAGTACCGTAGACCACATCCACACGCTCCGCCAGGTTATACAGAAGACAGGAGTATAACCTGCCCCTCTGTTTAGCGTTCGTGGACTACGAGAAAGAAACCTGGGCTGTATTACAGTCTCTCCAGCGGTGCCAAGTAGACTGCCGCTATATCGAAGTACTGAAGTGTTTGTACGAGAACGCCACTATGTCAGTCCGACTTCAGGATCAGAGCTCGAAGCCTATTCCGCTGCAGCGGGGTGTCAGACAAGGGGATGTTATTTCCCCAAAACTGTTCAGCGCTGCACTGGAAGACGTTTTCAAGACTCTGGACTGGAGAAGATTAGGCATCAACATCAACGGCGAGTACATCACTCACCTTCGATTTGCTGATGATATAGTAGTCTTGGCTGAGACCATGGAGGACTTGAGTACTATGCTCGATGACCTCAGTAAAGCTTCCGAGCGAGTTGGTCTAAGGATGAACATGGATAAGACGAAGATCATGTCAAACCTCCATGTAGTACCAACTCCCATTTCAATCGGACACTTTACGCTCGAAGTTGTAGACGAATATGTATACCTAGGACAGACTGTCCAGTTAGGTAGGTCCAACTTTGAGAAAGAGGTCAATCGTCGAATCCGACTCGGCTGGGCAGCATTCGGGAAGCTACGGCACATCTTTTCGTCCAATATTCCGCAGTGTCTCAAGACGAGAGTCTTTGACCAGTGTGTGTTGCCATTGCCAGTGATGACATATGGCACGGAAACGTGGTCGCTTACTTTGGGCCTCATAAGAAGGCTCAAAGTCACTCAAGGGGCAATGGAGAGGGCTATGCTGGGAGTTTCTCTGCGCGATCGCATCAGACATGAGGCTATCCGCAGCAGAACTAAGGTAACCGATATAGCCCTCGGAATTGATAAACTTCAGTGGCAGTGGGCGGGGCTCATTGGACGTAGAATCGATGGCCATTGGGGCGGAAAGGTTCTCGAGTGGCGACCACGTACCGGAAGGCGCGGCGTGGGTAGGCCCCCCACAAGGTGGACTGATGACCTGGTAAAGGTCGCGGGAGTCCACATACTTTTGCCTTTTGGAAGGTAGTTTTAATGTATTGTGCACTTACAATATGATTACTGTATTTCAAAATTGTGTTATTATAGCGATTTACTTGGAATTTCTTTCAAAATGCAACCGGGTAAACGGTAAGGTACGTGTAGGAGTTACCCGTCTAGAAACCTCATTGACTTGTTCTCTAATATATTGATTATTCGGGTTTTTTAATTATGTATCTTACGCATACGGCCTGCCTGATGGACGTCGTGGATTATGGACGAGCGCGTCACGGACCCATTATTGATTTGAGGATTAATTGGGTTGACTGGAGACAAATTCGGGTACCCACTCTCAACAGAGCGCAACCTTGGGAGCTCTGGCAACCTTACTCACCACCAAGAACAATGATGTAATATAAAAAAGAGGTAAGTAGATAGGTTATAAGCTCCACAAATGGCACACTTAAATCTGAGTCAACTGCACCAACTTGCCTCAGTTTCGCGTCGTCAGTGGAAACGTAAACGTGTCTCAGCTGTCAGATGTGCCTGCCCATTTTTAAACAAGGAATTGCGTATAGACAACATATACGCATATAAAAGAGACAATATATAAGAGAGGTAGGGCACAGCGGAATGTCATCTGGCTCGTATGTGCAGCAGCCCAACTGGGGAAGTACCTCCACCTTACAGAAGGCCGCAGCCATTATAGCACCACTGCTTTGAAAGAAAGAAAGAAAGAAAGAAAACATTTATTCGTGGACAAAACAATGGGTGTAAAAAACAAAACAGAACGTAAAAATTGCAGGGTCCACGCAAAGGCCCCGACTCAGCATGGTGCTAACCTAGAACCTTTGTAGTGTTGCTATGTTATTGCATGCTATGAAGTGTGTGGTGTTGTGTTCCTGGTGGTGAGTAAGGTCACCAGAGCTCCCTAGGATGCGCTGTGTGGGGAGTGAGGGACTTGCATGTCTCTATCAGCCAACACAGCGAATCCTCAAGTGATTAAAGGGTCGGCAACGCGCTTGTGATTCTTCTGGAGTCACAAGTGTCCATAGGCGACGGTACCAATGATGGAGCGAGCTTGGGAGTACGCATCAAGGAGGGGGCAAATACACAAAACATCCCACTGAGTCAAAGAGCATCCGAAAGGGACCGCACCTAGACAAGATAAGATAATGGTGTCATTATGGCTGAGATCTTCTGTAAACGATCTCCGCTATGGGACAAAGAGCTTCATTATCATTACCAGGCCAATTAAAACGTACTTCATTTGAACTTAATTTTAACCATGCAATATGCAATAGTATCTACAGTCCTGGGTATCATAATATCCGATGCAATAGGAAGCAATTCCATTCTAATCATGGGAAAACCAATTTCGGTATTTGCGTCACCATACGGACGTATGGGAATTGTGGTCCAAATCGAAACTACATTGTAGTAATGGGTGATTTGTATGGTCATTGCGCGAAGGATTATCTTGTAGTATTCCATCGAAAATGTTGTGTATTGTTTAATTTGAATGTATTTTATGGTACTTCAAGAGATATGGGGTGCAATGATATAGCATATGAACTTTGGTGACACATTAGGTAATTGAAGTAGAAACCCATGAACCCATGAAAAATATAAATGTGAACATGGGAATCAAACTTAATATTCGCTGGCAAACGTCATATGTCAAGTCGTATGTATAACTACATCTAAAACTAACAAGCATTAAATTAAAAGCGTTAGCTTGGCAACTTAAAATAGCACTTACCTTCGACAAAAGAAAAAACATTCAAAGACAATAACTGACATCTGCCGCAACTTTATTCAGTTTTAAAAGATTCCGGGCATCTGAAATTAGGACTTACCTGAAACAAAAAGGAAACATTTAAATTATCATGAACGAAGAAATTAACGAACGAGCACCCTTGCACTTACTTTTGATTATTCCCTAAGAAAAAGTGTCATAATTATTATGTAGGGAGCATGTTTGTTCGCTTGGTCTATTTAATAATGTATTGAACTAATACTTGGCTACAAACCCGTCATAAGATATTTATTTTTTATTTTTACATTAACGAAAGCCTACTTTCAAAACAAAATTATATTCGACCGAATAAAGTCAGTTCAAATGAACTGAAATACGAAATATCTTTCTGTAGCACATCTATTACTTTTACGCCAATTATCTGTCTTTCATGAGATATATCAATACCGTTATCTCAGTTAAATCTTTACGACCAACAAGGCCTATTAACCATTAAACGTAGATTCATGCCCTAACAAATAAAACCGAATCTACTTTCTCAACATTTAAATCAGAACTGATAAAAATATAATGATATCTCCGACGCACAACTTTCAACCTTTATCTTAATGACATGTGGTTCAAAACAGATTGCATTTGGAATAACCCTTCAAACATTCCTATGACAATTGACCTTCCATTGCCATGTGGAAATGAATTCTACTGTAACCGATATAAGGGTGGCATCTTTGAAATGGTGGTAACTCTACAGGAATACTTTTATGAGCCACATAAACTAGTACGCTGCGTGTATACGTCGCTAATTAATTTATGTTCTTAGTAATTAAAACTGATTTTACTGAGCTAATGATTGGAGTTCATCATGGTTTTATGACGACGGAAGCTAGTGCGGTGTCGAAACATATATAGGCCGTGTTTTTATCATTAGTCTCTCCATTATATTTCAAGTTACGTAACAGGGTCCTCGGGTGCAAAGACTTTCGGATAACGGATAACTTTAAGAAGAGATGGTACCAGAAGCTAATTTATTCTTAAACCTTTAACCGCTATATCTGCAGCGGCGGTCAATGGTAAATTTGACAGTTGCTTGCATTGCTTTATATCGGAGCGAGACGCTGACCCAGAGGGACAAAGAACGACTAGAGGCCTTCGAAATGTGGTGCTGACGAAGAATGGAAAGGATTATCTGGACGGAAAGAAAGACGAACGAAGAGGTTTTGAGGATACAATACAATACAATACAAATATTCTTTATTGCCCACCAGAAATAGTACATAATAGAAAGGGAGGATAGTAGGAGAGAAAATATGTTTGCTAGGATGGTTTAAAAATAGGAGAGATTAGATGTTGGGCCACCTGATAACGCCACGACAGCTTCTTCATAAAGATGTTTATGGCCCTACAGAAGGTAAAATCGAAGGCAATAGAGGCAGAGGAAAGCCTAGGCTAACATATTTTAGCCAAGTAAAGGATAAAGTTGTTCTCGAGTCGTATGAGGAATTCAAGAGACTGGCAATGTACAGAGAAGAGTGGCGGTTACTCCACCGACAAGAGCAAGGCTCTTAAGTAATGATGATGATGAATGTGTTAACTATTGTGATTCAGGCTTTATATCGCTATTCCTAAAACTTAAATCCTCTGTATTTCGTCCCTTTCACACAAACTCAAATGCTAAAGTCACAAATAAAGACATGTTTCTAACGAGAGTAAACTAAAATAGGTTTAATGAAGGTAACATTAAAATCTTATTGCATTACAGCCAAGTTTATCCGCATATTTCCCCCCTAATATTCCACCCGAAGACGCAACTTTTAACGGAATAAAATATATTTTACGTCATACCTGGCCATAAAGTAGAAATTAGCGCACGCTATGCGTGCGGAAAACCCCACTTCCTGGCTAGATAGAAATGTAAAATTTTGTACTCACCACGGGCGGTAATAAAGAAAGCCTCAGAGCGCATATTTATCGCCCGAGCCGAAGTCAAATACCTGCGATCTGAGACATTCTTTGTTTAACCGCCCTAGGTAAGTAATGTCCTATTAAACACAGTCAATAAATCATGAGAACGCTAAGCTATCGGGCAATATCGCAGCGTGTTGTACAAGGGGCGCCGCGTGCCGACGACGCGGGGTAAGACCGGAAGATGGGGGATTAACCGGCAGGCGATCCTTGCAGCTTGTAGTTACACCAGTGACATTAAGTTACAAATACCGCGGGCTGTTTCGGCTACCGCTTTAATTAAATGTAAATTGTATTGGTGAGGATGCTTAACACTTCCACTGTCAGGAACCCGCCAAGTGGGCGCCTACGCTGTAATCGCTTTCCACTACAGGCGAGGAAAACCACAGGATCAGCTACGAGCGTATTGCGTACTAGTGCGTAGGCATTGGCAGTGAATGTGTTAAGTTTCATCGAATTGGTTCAGCGGCCTGATAAATGAGTAACTTTAGAAGTTAAGGCTCGACCTTTAAAATTTTCGTAAAAATGAGTTGTTTAGTAACCATTTTATACATTTTGAAGATTATGATGTAACAATTTTAGAGTCGGAAAAAATATATGATAATTTGCAAGATATGAGAAGTAACAGTTTTCGTAGAAATCCATTTTAGTAAAAGAAAGTAGAGAAAAAAAATCTAAAGTGAACCCTATTATTTCACTTGTAACCATTTTACTGTTCCATTTTTTATCAGAAAAAGATGAAATTTTATAATTATTAGCTTCTTCATAAAGTAATGAACAATAACTTACTTAAAAAAATTCTTGTTTTCTGATATATTCCGAAAAACATGATATCCACGCTTTTGAACTTTGAACACGCACTTCCATCTCGCTCACGCGTATGCTCAGAAAGAGGGAGATGCGTTCTAACCGCAAATTTCATATTAGACTAAGTTCCGATGTGTTTTACATAATTTACGGTACCCATATTTTCTCTAAATACCTGTCAATAATCTGTCAATAGCGAGATATACCTATTTTTTGTTACGTTATTAATTTTATCCTATTAGACAGCAAGGGCACTTTCACAATTTTGTTTCTGTCACTGCTTCCAAATAAAAGATCAGTATATCAAGTAAAAACGCCAAAAAAACTGCAGCGACTTAACTTAGATATACCTATTCAGTAAAACAACTAAAGTAAGGAAGTTAACCATGTATGCGTTTTTCAATCGAAGACGCCGCCCAACTCTAAATTTTCCATCAAATAACCCGACAGACGTTTATTCACTTAATTCTTCTTATTTCCCTCAACGCTGAGCATTTTAGACAAAACAAATCCCCGCCCAGACGGTCAGCCAACACTACTAGATTCCTTGCAACATTTATCTCAACGAAACACCACAACTTTAACACACTCTTTCCTCACTTCCACTTATACTTTAAACTCAAACCTTATTCACTAGCTATAAAGTTCAGATTTAAACTGAGACTGTGAATAATATACGAGTTTTAAACAGTGTCACGTTGAAATGCAACTATTTGAGCAACAATTTTCCACACTATTGTTTCGGGACAAATCGAAGCGAGCAAGTGCGGACGACAGCTGAAAAACTCGTGTAAACTGCGACTGTGGAGTGATATTGCATTTTGTACAAAGCTGTTACATTGCAGTATAATTTGCTACACGGACACAATATGTACGTTAAACTGGTGCAGTTTATTCATAATTTAACGGCACACTATAATTGTACTATTATGGCGAAAGATGTTCAAAATACTTAGTCCCAAAAATATTCAACAAGATTAGCTTATTAAGTCCTAAACTAAGTAAATCTAGGATAAAAACTAGACTAAAGAATTGTCTTCTCGACTTGTCATAATTAAGTGTGTGTGTAGTGTAGTGTGTATGTATATATGTATATGCGCGTGCATGTGTGATGAGACGAGAACACACTCTCGACTTATCACATATGGATGTGTATGTAGTATGTAGATATATGTATACTTGCAGAAATAGGTATATTTCTTTTCTTCAGTTACTTTAGGCATGAAACTTTATTTTATATAAGATGAGTTTAATAGGTTAAGTTGTATAAAAACTGAGTGCGTCTCGCCATCAAACGTAACAGTTTGGCGAGAATATAAATGTTTTGTAATATGTAATTTGAACATATAAATAAATAAATAATAAAAAAAAAAAACAGTGAAATGGAGATCTTTAAACTGTGTGAAACTTCTCCATAGGCTACTATCACCCGCTTTATGTATGGTCTCGAGCAGATGTTGTTGCGAGGGTGCAATGATTTCTGTAATCCATCTAGCGGGAGATCTGCCCCGAGACCTCTGGCCCTCAACTAATGATGTGAATGAGGATGTATGTGACAAAAAATTAGAAGGGTATGTTAAGATGATTTGGGCTTGTCGAGAGGTTGGATGAAAGTAAATTAACAAAGAAGGATAGTTGAAAGACAACCTTGGCGAACTTTCATAGACCAAATCGGAGAATTCTAAGATAAAGTCAAGTCAAGAGTACTCTGAAACGACGAGATTGTTTGAGGAACGTTAGTGAAACGAAAGAAATTTGTCAGGATCATATTGGCCGTGATCTGTATGGGTATGGTGATATTCATCATCATCATCCTCATATCAGCCGAAAGACGTCCACTGCTACACATAGGCCTCCTCCAAAGAGTGCCACAATGATCGGTCCGGCGCCAACCGCATCCAGCGGACTCCCATGACCTTTACCAAGTGATATGGTGATATGTTATTCTTTTTCGAAATTTTAAGGCCATTCTTCTTCCTCGTCTTTCTCTCACGACTGAGGATGTCCTTCTCTAACACATTCAATGGCCATATGAGCTGCTCTATGCATGGAACAAGCTTTCTTAATGGTGTCAGACCACCTTACAGGGATCCCGCTTCGAGTACGCTTCCTTTGATTCCTCTTGACAATTGGTTGAGAGCCACTTGGAGATTTTTAGCTCGTTTTATATAAATCAACTAGCGACCCGCCCCGGCTTCGCACGGGTTTATATAAGTTTATATGTATAATACATGCATGTATTATACATAAAAACCTTCCTCTTAAATTACTATATTTATTAAAAAAAACCGCATCAAAATCCGTTGCGTAGTTTTAAAAATCTAAGCATACATAGGGACAGACAGACAGACAGACAGCGGGAAGCGACTTTGTTTCATACTATGTAGTGATTTAGCAGTTGTCTAATTAGCCCAGTTCCAGACGACTTTATGACGAAAATCTAAAAAATACGAAGCACTAACTGTTTTAATGTTGCTAGGTAGAGAGAGAAAGCGGGAAATTGACATTATTTCCATTAACAAGGTACGTTTTGTGGAAAAGGGACATACTATCTATGCCCAACATACAAGGACAACATATGTGAAAGGGACAGATTACGTGGGCCCTTTTTAGTACCTACTTCAATAATGACATAGGTATAAGAGTTCAATTCTTTTGTTTTCGTCATCCCGAAAATTATTATTGGACCTACATAACTTTATCACACGCGAACTAAACTGTTGAAACAACGAATGAATATCAAAATGTGAAGAAAGTTGCCAGTATTTCTATTTCCATTTACCAATTCAGACGAAAACTACGTGAAAAACTAATATAAATTCTAAAGCCTGGGCTCGTGTACCCGTTAGAGCGACATTATCGTAAATTTGCATCTCCAAGTTCTCCAACCCTTATAGATTGCGTAGACTGTGACGCCAGGTCACAGTATAAACGCACTCGGAACATCTACTTGTGTATACTGACATAGTTTAGCATTTTACATTCGCCACTAGCTTTATCTTGCGGCTTCTTTCGTGTACACTTTTAACATTCTATGAGCTGGCCGAGTTGTATCGAAATAATCCGTTCAAAGAATTTTATGATCCCAGGTACAGTCGACATCACATACATAGGTACACTATGTGTTCAAAAATATCGGCACATGCACCCTAATGCCTTGAATATAGAGGTGTGTTCAGATGTTTGTGAATTGCTTGTTTGCTCCGATGTATGTGATGGTACATGATGATTCTAAAGCCAATGACAGTTTCATAAAATGTCGAACAGTTATAACTTATAACCAAAACCTTTAACAACAGTTGACTGACCATTCATACCTCTTATTGCAATGATATAAGGTCTATTATTGGATAGTCCAACATGGCGTCGTTTGTACAAACAACGAGTGAAATTAAAAGAGAAGAAGAGCGACTGTTATCTGTTACCAAATTACACAACCTATGTTACTTCAGTCCCGCGACTTAGAGAAATCTAACGACACCTCACATATAACACTTTAAACTCTCGCGCTTTGTACACATATTTAAATACTGTTTAATCCGGGTCTAACGCGATATTTATTAACCTTTATTTCTGACGTTTCGACACGGGTTGCACCGGTCATGGCCGCAGATAACTGTCGTCAAAGACTACAATATACATACTGAGATAGACAGGCAACTCGACCAAATTGAGAAGGCATTTAATGCTTGCGTATACAGGCGCCATCTCTTCTGCGGTAGTTACAACTTTTCTTTGAATGTACAAAACATACAAAAAGTGCGTCGGTCGTAGGGATCGAACCCCGGATCATCGACTCCAAATACCACCGTCTGTACCCCTAGGCTACTGATGCCTTGTGTCAATACGGCGAATTTCGAAATACCTTGACAGCCTAGCCTAGCAATCGCTAGAGCTTCAGAGAGTTCGCCAGCTATCAAGAAGGTGGCACTGTTTTCAATAAGCAACTGGATTTGCATTAAGTTCTAAGTTCGCATAGCATGACTGTCGTCCCAGCAAGTTGTCAACAGAGATATGGGTTTACAATATTTCACTACCCTCCAAAAGTCGATAAAAACATGGAGGGTACACCCGAAATAAGTCCACTACCCATCCATTTTAATGTTAATTGTCTAGGTATCGGTAGTGTTAGGTGTCGAAACGTCAGAATCAGAAATAAAGGTAAATAAATATCGCGTTAGACCCGGATTAAACAGTATTTAGACACCTCACATGTTGAAATGCATCGAAAGCCATTTAAGCTACAGAGCGTAAGAAATCGACATCCACACATACACATACCACAGTCAGTCGAAAAACATAACCCTCTTTCTCCGCAGTCTGGTATAAGTAAATTATATATTATGTAAGATAACATACGCGTGTCATTATAGTAATTTAGATACAAGCCTAATGGTTTATCCAGTTCATGCTTAATAATAGTAATGCATAATGTTGTGCTACATGCAAAATTGAATTCCACCCGAACAAACATAGTTACATACTTTACCACATTCTTACATAGTCGGTTAGGTACATACATTGCAAGTTAATAGAAAGCTTGTAATAAAAAGGTAGTTTTTGTTGATTACTTACAAGAGGCTCTTGTCAACTATCTGTTGTAACTGCATTTCGGTGACCGCTATGTGTAACTGCTGACAGTGGGCGACTTGATTGCCTTACTGCGACTACTTTGTAGTTACTAACGGAGCGGTTGACAAAGTTGCGTAGTAACTAAGTGAGCGGGGGGCCGCTTTGTGTAATTACTAACTAAGCAGGTGACTACTTTGAGTATTTACCAACTGAGCGGGTGATCGCTTTAAGTAGTTACTAACTGAGCGGGTGACCGCTTTGTGTAATTAGGTACTAACTAAGCAGGTGACTACTTTGAGTATTTACCTACTGAGCGGGTGATCGCTTTAAGTAGTTACTAACTGAGCGGGTGACCGCTTTGTGTAATTAGGTACTAACTAAGCAGGTGACTACTTTGAGTATTTACCAACTGAGCGGGTGATCGCTTTAAGTAGTTACTAACTGAGCGGGTGACCGCTTTGAGTAGTTACTAACTGGGCAGGTTACCGCATTAAGTAGTTACTAGCTAAGCAGGTGACCACTTTGTGAAGTTACTATTTAAACGGCATGTTATAAATCCCAATGATTCTGTTTGTTGTCGATAGCAGCCGACCGTTTTTGCTGGCTGGAGAACTTTTAACAGTCAAGTGACTTGGCTAAATCCTAATACCAAAATTCGAAGGTCTATCCAACAGTACGTACTAAAGGCGATCAAACATATTAAAACATCTAATTTAAACTTTCGTGAGACATGTTAAATTAAAACTAATAATTAAACGGTTGAACTCACGTATTAAATGTCGCTACGTAACGGGCGACTCAAGCGACACCGCCGCGAGAAGCTTGTGCACAAATCATTGACCCCCCTCCCCCCCTTGGTGATATTTGGTGAGGTTCTTGGCTACCCCCCCCCCCCCCCCCCCCTCCTGAACTGAAAAGTATCTTACTCGTGTGGTAGATATTTTTCTTGGTTTCGTTCACTGTAGAAAAATACACGTGAGGTCTCCTTATACCCCCCCCCTACCCCAACGTTATCTGTCGTGATTTTTTCCTGACCCCCCCCTCCCCTATCGAACCTCGCGTGATTTGTGCACACGCCCGATCCTGACTGAACAACTCCCGAAGAGTTCGAAACATGTCGCCCGTAGCGACATTTAATACGTGAGTTCAACCGTTTCATTATTAGTACCTAAATCATCATCATCCTCCTAGCGTGATTCCCGGTTGTGCCCCTAAAGGAGCCCGGGGTCCGCTTTGACACCTGATTAGTACCTAAATATTAACATTAAAACATACACAATAACGCCTTAACTATAGTGTCGGGTATATTTGAAGACTCCTAAATAGTTCGCTCCGATATATCTGATGCCGAATGCACAATTCATGTATGTATACTGAACTTAAAGGTCACATTGCAATTAGTCGTAACAACTGACAAAGACGCAGCTATACTTGGTATTAAACATACACCATTCATTGTAACTGTAGCTGTTCCTCGGTCAGTTGCATCGTTAGTAGTGTGCATATCTATTACAGCTCGTGACCTACTTGCAGTGAGTTTTCAAATTCTATATATTGTTGACGACACAGACACACTTCTTCGCTTTCGCAATAGTATCTCAAGAGTGCAGGCGCCGTTGAGACTGGCGCCTGGTATCCCTGTTGAAATGTATATGAGTTCTTGTGCGATTGGTTAGATTTATTATATTCTGTTCGCAATGGTTTGCAGCTTTTCAAATTAAAATGATTTATTTCAGACCAAGTTGTTAGTTACATTAAGAAGTAATTAAAAAATTGGTGTCGACTGACTATCAAGATTAATTAGGTAACGCGTTGTACGCGCGCCAGGTAGATCTAAATGTCAATTTTTTTATGGGAATATGACAGTTGAATTGTTCCAACGCTCATTCCAAACGTTGACCCAGTGCCACATAATCGGACAGTTAAATCTTCCAGCCATCACCATTCATTTTCATTTAGAATATTTTCATAGATATATTGATCGAGGTTCGGTCAGGATTTAACTTTTCATGGTGGTTAAGGCTCATTTTCACAGAGTCAGAGCTATGCTTGATTTTGTTGACGGAAAAACATGAAACCTATTGTTAAAATGAGCGCTTGAGTAAAAGTAAGCACTCATTACAGTCGTGGTAAAAAACCCGATATTTAGGATACAAATGCCCCTTAAAAATAATTTACGTTATCTACATCTGGCCATAGTACCATTTACCAAAAACCGCCCGCTCCGCGTGAGGAAAAATCGCACTTTCTGATGGAAAAATTGTGTAAGTAGTAGTCACCCCAGACGGTAATAAAAAAAACTCAAACGGCTCAATGTTTGCGAAGACATTGTTCTACCGATCTATATTGTATTACTACGCTACAATGGAGACATAATAAATCCCTAATACATCTTTCGTAGAATCTGAATCATAACACTAACAACTAGTCTGAGACCAATTCCATAATTATAAACCGAAAACAATGACGCAAAGGTTATAGGTAGGAAGTTCAAATACCGAGAATTTAACATCTGACCCCGTTGACCTATAATTCTCAGACTAACTAGAAATTCTCTCTAAACCTAATTCAAAACAGCATAAATATTTAATGAAATTGGAAACCACGTAGTATTTTGCATGGAATTCCTGGTATAAGGAATCATTGTACATGGTGACTGTTTGCGATGTAGTTTGTTGCAGTTAAAATAACAAGTATTTAAAACTAACCATTACCGACATCTATTGTTTCATTTTTATCTTCAAGTAGGGTTGTAAAAAAAGGGTTACCCTATTTTTACCATCAAACATTGCATCTTCTATTCATCTAAAATATGTATTGTTCAGACACAGTTTACTTTTTAAGATTGTTATAAAACAAACCTAACCTAACCTAAAAAGTTGACGCCGATTTCTATGAAAAAATAATCCAGGAAATGAAAATTCGGCGAAACAATGGATTCTGTGAAACGTTTGTCGGTAAAATAAGGGACTCCCACTTATACATTTCTAGTGCACTAACATGATTTTAACGACCCCTATGCGTCTGATAACTTATCAATCGTCACGGTTGATGAAGCCGACCATACTCCGGAAACCGCTGATAAGTCTAATTCAGTTTGTGACGCGATAATCGACCTTGTTCCACGTAATTAACATACAATACCTAAATTATTTAATAACTTCCTCCGTAGCCCAGTGGGTAGTGATTCTGCCTACGAAGCTGGAAATCCTGGGTTCGAATCCCGGTCAGGGCATTTATTTGTGTATTTATCACGAATATTTGTTCCTGAGTTATGGATGTTATGTATGTATATAAGTATTTATATGCAAGTATCTATTTTATATATCATCGCCAAGTACCCACAACACAAGCCTAACTGAGCTTACCGTGGGCCTAGGTTGATTTGTGTAAGATTGTCCCATAATATTTATTTATTATTATTTATTTATTTATTAACTTGGTTGAACCCGCAGCATGTGCCTTAGAAGTTACATAATATTCTGTTAAGTTACATATGTTTTGTACGTGATAGGTATGGATTTGTTTGCTCATCATTTACTTCTCTTGACACCAGTGTTTGTATTGGGAGGTCACAGAAAATAAACTACTTATGAAAACCAATCTGCCAGTGCGACTAACAAATAGTTAATATTGAATAACAAACATTAGCAAACACAAAAAACTGTAACTCTACTACAGAAAACTATATATTAAATATAGCCTCTATATTACCCGGAGTATAATTTAGAATCGATTGACACCTCATTTATCAAAATCGGTTCAGTATCTTAAACGCTACCACGGTACACAAGTAAAGACAAACATAGACTGCTAAAACATATCCCTTCCTATCGCCGTAGTCGTAAAATAAGTAGGAAATAATATACTAAGTATATTTGCTGTATGTAACTCTTTGGCTGGTATTATATTTATGTAGGAGTTTTTTTATAATTTTCAGTTATTTTTTTACACTTATGTGTTGATGATGATCTACATACTATATGTGTATACAATTTTTGCACCTACTTAAATTGATGAATATGTTGCATGCATTATCTCCGTCACCCAAAGGTGGAAGAGATAGTTCCTTAGCGATAAGACCGTCTGTTGTTTACCTCTACTTCAAGCTTTTTATGTTCTAAACTGTGACTTTTGCATAGTATAAAGAGGGCAAAGTATGTTATCTTCATACAGACGCACCGCGCGCGGCTTGTATGTGTGCGCCACAGTATCTGTCGCACACTCAAACAAAATCTCGACCCATTACGCGTGCGAAGCAGGTCGAGATTTTGTTTGAGTGTGCGACAGATACTGTGGCGCACACATACAAGCCGCGCGCGGTGCGTTGGTATGTAGATAACATATTTTTCAACACATTTGCTCGTAACGTGCCTCTTATTGTGCCGCTTTTGGGCTCATAATCCTGGGTATTAAACACGCGTGTTTAATAACATAACGACATTCGTGTAGTTATGTTTATATCCCGATTAAGACACGTTGGCACCTTGCAGCAAGGTGTATGCATGGACTTGGCGCATTCTTAAATTGACCGGGTTATACAGGTTTGTTTTTAATTCTCGGCAAATGGATTCTTACTCGACAGAACAAATTAAATCCTTCTTGTGGATTAATTGATTATTTCTTGTTGGATATATGATATAGAAACGTTTCATTTAGTAAAACTATTTACTTTTGATAACATTTTACATGAATTTATATTGAATAACAAAATATTTATTTTATTTTGTATTGGCTGTTAAGAGATTTCATCTAAGCCTCGCACGGGCGCACTGAGCGAACTTCACGAAAAAAAATAGTTGCGCGCCATTATAGGTAATTTCACAAATATTTGTAAACATTGATGGATGCGTGATTGGTTATTGTTAAAAATGTTGACTCGTAGTGAATAGAAAAGTGATAAATAGAGTTGATGCCACTGTACATTCTTGCAGATGTACAAATATGTGAGTAAAAACCTGTTGTCATCAATAACTAAAGGAAACAACTTAGGAGCCTGTAACATGTTCATTTTATGAAAAGGATTTTTTCCTCGCAAATGTGTTGAAAAACGTCGTATGACACGCGTGAGCTTTGATAATTACATCCTCGGCTCTATTATCACGCTCACCTGCGGTTCGCGTGACAATTCCGCCTCTGATGTAATGATCAACATACCTCACTTGTATCATAATATACTATTGCCCTCTTTATACTATGACTTTTGTGTGTGCAATAAGTAGTAAGTATTTTTATTGTATTGTAATCCATTAATATAACATAGCATACCAACAGTGCACGTTTAATAAGCTTGCAACTCTTGCAAGCATAGAACTGTCACTGTGCTAGCACTGACGTTACAAGACTCGATTCTAAACGTCGAAACAATGACTCAATATAAATAAAAGGAGCCTCAATAAGGTTCTGCGAAGGGGCACTTTGTGCGGTGTTGACCCAGGTCAGTACTGACCCGCGACAATGACCTCACATGCAAACTCGGTGCTGTGTCATCTAAGTAAACCCATATGGCGATGGCGTGCACGCACATGTGTAGTGATCATTTACATATTCATTCAATTGAGCACAGTGAGTTGAATAATAGTATTCGCTGATTTGTGACCTGCTGGTCGAGTGCGTAGTGCGTAACGTTTTGTAGGTCTAAATGACATTTTTTTGATATCACACGGCTTGTTCAGATTTGTATTTTCACCTTTTAAATAATACACGCAAAAAACGGTTATGTTGTCGGAACGTTGTGACTAAAATTTTAGGCGCACAATTAAACGTAAGTATAACCAGCTTTCCACGTGGCTCCTTTCGCGTATTACAAAAACCTAGCTAGGTGGCTATGTATAACATATAGCCTTTGTCCATTCCCGGTCCATTACTGTATGTACTGGTGAAAGATTTTTTGAAATTGGTGGGTATTTCTGGAGATTATTACCTAAATACAAACTTAACCCCCTCACAAACTTTACCATGTACATAAATATTACTCTTATGTCTGTGGGTATGGGGCTAAATCGATTTACATTAGTATCTGTTTTATTTATTTTATTTTATTACTGTGTATATACTGTAATTAGTTTTTTTTGTGCTAGGGCAAATGAAAGAAGGTCTGAAGGTAACCCAAAGCTTTTATTTCGTTCTAGGTCCTCACTAAAAGCTAACTAGGTATAAAAACAAATGTTAAGGGTAGGATTTTGATGACGCTTTGGTCGATTGCGCTAGAACCATTTGGTAATGTTAAAATAATAGGCTATGAGCTTAGCTGCATCTCCATCGCAGGCGGTGCTACGGAGCGTTCCCGACAACGGGAGTACTGGCTCGGCTGGCGCGGGTGGCTTCGGGCACGATCAGGCCCCTACCAAACACCTCCTGGAATTTCCATCAAGCGATGAGACGGTTAGCCAAGAATAGCAAGTACAAACTGGGCGGGCACGGGGCTAGATAGCGGGCCGGGGCTCAAGAGTAGTCTGTGGGCCGGCAATCAATAATCAAGGGAATAAAACGGTCCATGGTACAGTACAAAACTAACCTGTCGGAGGAAAATTGTCCCACGTCGATGGGTATTGACAAATGTCAACTCCGCCACCAATGGCCCTGGCCTTGCTTCCCGTGGCTCGCCGATTTAACCGCAACACGGTGGTATTCAGCCAGGTCAAGTCGCGTGGGAGAGCACCACGGCCTCAACTTGCCTGTAAGGCTTGATTACACCGGCAAACTGAAAATTGACAACATGTCTATGCAATTACTGCTTTTCCAAGAAGTTAACACGGCTTCTAAACAATACTTACGAGGAAAATACTGCAATCGCCCAGAAAACGTGTTCCGGCACACCAAAATAAAATAGGAAGTGCGCTATCTGACACTTCGACATTGCCAGCTCTCTCAAACCCGGTCCCCGAAGTTCAAGTAGACGCGCCAACTTGTTGCAACAATCTGTCGTGTTGATTTGTAAACAAGAAAACATCTAGTCATCCGCTACAGTAGAAATGCAATAAATTATGTGGATTATGAATTATGAAATGGAAACCCGTGACGAACAAAACATCTAATCATTGATTCGTAAATGTTCAACGCGATATTCCTTTTTTTCTCCTTGTCGCTGGTCAGCGGGCGCGAACTCTGGCAACACTGGAGTCCACAGATAAGCTATCCAATACAACAGGGGTTCCTTCCTGACAGAATATTACACGAAAAGAACAGTTAGCCAACTTGACAAATAACTTTGGAAGGTTTAAAACGATAATAAACCCAGCATACGGGTTTATATATTACACCCCCTCACCTAGGAGAATTTTTCGAGGGAAAAGAGTTGAGGGAGTAAAATTCCAGCTCGCCCTCGAGCTGCAACTTAAATTAGACATGATCTCCATTCCTGAAAGAGAAAACTAAACTAAGACAGGGATTCTCGGCCCAGAATCACAAGTCCTGCAGCACCTTGGCATCAATAGAATCCGCGTGGCCGGCGCTGGAAACGATCGCGTAATGGCCTGCGGTACTACAGAAAAGAAAATAGGAATCTTACCTAAGATATAGCAAAAGGTGCCAAATTAGGCACTTTAAGAAAATAAACGTAATCATTCAAATGGCATTTGGGGACACTGGCTTGCAGTCTTTTACATGCCACTTTCCTAAGCGCTTGCCGTTTTCGTCTTCCAGTTCGTAAACTAAACGTGATACTTTCCGTATGACGCGGCATTTTTCATACTTGGGTGCTAGTTTGGCCGCAAAATATTTGCTGGCCTTACTTTGTTTAAAGGTGCGTTTCCATATTTCATCTCCAACCTCGAATTCAATGTCGCGGCGTCTATCATTGTAGTACTTGATGTTGCGATCGTGAGATTTCTGTAACAGCTCTCTCACGGTGGAATATACATCTCTTAAGGTATTGATTTTATCCAGGTAATTTCGTCTAGATGAAAAAACAATCTCGTCAACCTCCTCTGGTTCACCATAGATTGTACCATCGGGAACTGCCTCCCGTCCATGTACTAGTAAGAACGGGGTATATGATGTAGAATCGTTCACTGAGGTATTCATCGCAAACTGAATACGCGAAATGTTAACATCCCACATGCGGTGGTCTGATTCGATGAACGTGGAAATGGCTATAACGAGGGTCTTGTTGTATCGCTCTACTGTGTTGACCTGTGGGCAATACACAGGCGTGTAATGCAGCTGTGGTATGTTATACTTCGTGAACAACCTTTGAACGTCGCCGCCAGTGAAATAGGAAGCGTTATCTGCAATAATGGTTTGAGGTATTCCGTGGATCATGAATACGTGGTCCTCCAACCTTTGGGAAATGACTGCCCCGGTGGCGCGTCGCATGGGAAACAGCATACAATACTTGGTGAAACAGCACACAACCACCAATATATAAGTGTTCAACTTCCGCGAAGGGGGTAAAGGACCAACGAGGTCCAAGCTCAGACATTGGAATGGGCGGCAACAAACCTTCGCACTTCCCATGAAGCCCGGGGTGGGAAGCTGGCTATGCTTATGTGCCGCACACGCAGAGCAATGTGCAACGTACCGGACGACGTCCTGATACATACCCGGCCAAAAGTAGCGCAATTTTAGTCTATTATACGTTTTTGCTGTGCCCAAATGCGCAGCGGTCGGAACCGAATGGTTATCCTTCATGATCTCTAATCGGAAGTCTTGAGGTATAACTTCCTTCCATTCAAAATCCGACGACAACGCGTTTTTTGGTTTAGTGTAGCGGTACAAGCGACCGTTCATTAACTGTAAATTGGGAACGGAGCCTGGTCTAGACTCACACCTCTTATATAATTGTAAGTACCAATTATCATTAATCGCGTTAGTATCGATCAAGTATACTGGGACGGCTCTGGACAAGGCGTCCGGCACGATATTTTCCGAGCCTCGACGGTGCTCGACCACAAAGTTGTAAGGCGACAGTCGGCAACCCCATCTCTCGAGGCGGCCTGTTGGGTTCTTAAGGTTGAGGAACCATTTCAAGCTGGAGTGATCTGTTATAATTTGAAATTGGCGATCACCTTCCAAATACGGTCTAAAATGCTCAACAACATTTACCACAGCTAATGCCTCCCGCTCTGTGGCCGAGTAGTTCCTCTCCTGGGGCGTGAGGGAACGACTGTAGTACGCTAAGGGGTGTTCTTCCCCCTCGAACGTTTGGATTAGGGTTCCGCCAATCCCAAAATCTGAGGCATCGCAATGCACCGCGAATGGTTTGGTAAAGTCGGGACAGGCTAGGACCGGTGCCGTAGTTAGGGCAACCTTGAGCTCTCCGAAAGCTGTATCCACCTCCGGGGACCAGCGAAAGGGTGGAGCACCCCTTCGGGTAGATGTTAACTGGTTAAGAGGTCCTGCTATGTTGCTAAAATTCTTTATGAATCGGCGGTAATATGACGCCGTGCCGAGAAAGCGTTTGACGTCCTTCCGACACGTCGGAGTTGGGAAATCAATAATTGCCTTGACCTTGTCTGGGTCTGTACGTAAACCGTATTCATCCACAACAAAACCCAAGTACTTGAGTTGTCTGCGGAAGAATTTACATTTAGATAAGTTAATAGTCAAGTCAGCGTGACGTAGTCGCTCAAACACCGTACGTAGTAGGGCCAAATGCTCAGTAAACGATTCTGAGACAACAATAATATCATCCAGGTAGATAAAAATACGTCCGTTGTGCTCTGGGCCAAACAGGACGTCCATCAGACGTTGTTGCGTCGCTGGAGCCGACGTTAGACCGAAACACATTACCTTAAAATGGAACAAACCACGGCCTGGCACCGTAAAAGCAGTCTTCTCCCTAGACGCCTGTGAGTCTAGTCCAATTTGCCAGAAGGCTGATTTTAAATCTAAAGACGACAAGAATTTGGCGTTCCCGAGCTGATCTAAAATCTGGTTAATTAGTGGCAGTGGATAAGCATCGTGTTTTGAAATCTCGTTTAGCTTCCTGCTGTCCAGGCAGAATCGGAGGGTTCCGTCTGATTTCGGTGCCATGGTTACGGGGTTGTTCCATGGGCTGCTACTTGGTTCCACCACATCCAGCTCGAGCATTTCGTCTAACTGCCTGTTTAGCTCGGCGAGCTTCGAGGGAGATAACATATAATGGCGTTGCTTAATTGGTCTCGCATCACCAGTATCGATAGCGTGAGTGAGTAGACGAGTTCGTCCTAAACCCTTCCGCTCTGAGGATATAGTTTCGAATTCCTTTAATATATTCTCCGCTTGGCGCTGTTCCTCCGATGACAGAGACTCAAAGCCTTGTATAAACCTAACTTCCGACGCAACGGTATTGATATGTTCTTCATCCGACAAGGAACAGTCGTTTGGTAATAAAGACAGCACATCCGGGCCAATATTAAATGCCTTCCAAAAATTAATACCAAATAATAGCTTAGTTGGTACCTCTGGTATTACGTAGAATTTGATTATCGCAGTCTTACCGTCGACTGTGACTGGCAAGAATATATGGCCCATGATAGGGGAAGAGGAGCCGTTTGCCGTTACTATCCGACTCAAGTCGTGTGATTTATGAAGGGTAACCTGGTCTTCAAAATGTTTCCAAGTATCGCCACCAATAATAGATAACTCCGATCCGGAATCCAAAAGGCCCGTATAAGACAGACTGTAAATTTGTATCGTAAGGTAAGGACGCAAGTCCGACCCGTCTATGTAACTGTTTAATTTTTTAGCAGTTCGGCCGCATTCGAAAAACGCGCCAATCGTCGCCAGCCAGGACCGCCACTCTTCCCCGTCAAAATTTGATGGTAATTGGTCTGCCGCACCACGTTGGCATGTCTTCCGCCTGCTCCCAGTACTATGTAATTTAACTGGGACTTGTAACTCATGAGAGCAATCAATTGAGATGGGTGCTTTGTTTTCAGTTACTGGGTCGTTGATAACGAGTAAGGCAGCAGCATCGTTGGTGGTTACCGGAATCGCGTGTGTTGGGCTAACTGGGTCGTTCGGGTAAACGGCGTCAATCGGGTAAATAGTAGTAGGGGAAGGTATTGTAGTTGGGTCCGAACCAGGATACACGTTTTGGTGGTTTTCGGTGAACCGGTTATTTGGGTAAACTTCGTTAATCGGGTAAGTAATAGTAGTGGAAGGTATTGTAGTTGGTTCCGGACAAGAATACACGTTTTGGTAATTTTCGGTGAACCGGTTATTTGGGTAAAATTCGTTAATTGGGTAAGTAACAGTTGTGGAAGGTATTGTAGTTGGTTCCGGACGAGAATACACGTTTTGGTAATTTTCGGTGAACCGGTTATTTGGGTAAACTGCGTTAATTGGGCATACAGTAGTCGTGGTAGGCATTGTAGTTGGTTCCGGACGAAAATACACGTTTTGGTGATTTTCGGTGAACCGGTTATTTGGGTAAAATTCGTTAATTGGGTAAGTAATAGTAGTGGAAGGTATTGTAGTTGGTTCCGGACAAGAATACACGTTTTGGTAATTTTCGGTGAACCGGTTATTTGGGTAAAATTCGTTAATTGGGTAAGTAACAGTTGTGGAAGGTATTGTAGTTGGTGCCGGACAAGAATACACGTTTTGGTGATTTTCGGTAAACCGGTTATTTGAGTAAACTGCGTTAATTGGGTATGCAGTAGTCGCGGTAGGTGTTGTAGTTGGTTCCGGACGAGAATACACGTTTTGGTGATTTTCGGTGAACCGGTTATTTGGGTAAAATTCGTTAATTGGGTAAGTAATAGTAGTGGAAGGTATTGTAGTTGGTTCCGGACAAGAATACACGTTTTGGTAATTTTCGGTGAACCGGTTATTTGGGTAAACTTCGTTAATTGGGTAAGCAATAGTAGTGGAAGGTATTGTAGTTGGTTCCGGACGAAAATACACGTTTTGGTGATTTTCGGTGAACCGGTTATTTGGGTAAAATTCGTTAATTGGGTAAGTAACAGTTGTGGAAGGTATTGTAGTTGGTGCCGGACAAGAATACACGTTTTGGTGATTTTCGGTAAACCGGTTATTTGAGTAAACTGCGTTAATTGGGTATGCAGTAGTCGCGGTAGGTGTTGTAGTTGGTTCCGGACGAGAATACACGTTTTGGTGATTTTCGGTGAACCGGTTATTTGGGTAAAATTCGTTAATTGGGTAAGTAATAGTAGTGGAAGGTATTGTAGTTGGTTCCGGACAAGAATACACGTTTTGGTAATTTTCGGTGAACCGGTTATTTGGGTAAACTTCGTTAATTGGGTAAGCAATAGTAGTGGAAGGTATTGTAGTTGGTTCCGGACAAGAATACACGTTTTGGTGATTTTTGGTAAACCGGTTATTTGAGTAAACTGCGTTAATTGGGTATGCAGTAGTCGCGGTAGGTATTGTAGCTGATTCCGGACGAAAATACACGTTTTGGTGATTTTCGGTGAACCGGTTATTTGGGTAAAATTCGTTATTTGGGTATGTTCGGTTATTATACACATTAGTGATTGTGTTAGTATGGGTCAGGGAGGTGGGGCGGGAGCAAGCAGGCAGGGGAGGGGTGTTGTACTTGTTAGTAGTGTGGAATAAAGCGTTAATAAGCGGGGAAGAGAGGGTGTTATCTTTGTTAGTTAGGACGGGGATAGGATGCAGGGTATTAGGTATGTTAATTGGTTTACTAATTTCGTTGTTGTTGTGTGTCAGGGATGTATGGTTTTGATATATTGTAAGTTTTTGTTTTTTATTTTTAGGAGTTGGTATGAATATTCTTCTGTTATATACTTTATTGGTTTTGATTGAAACCGGATCAGCCATACCCTGATTCGGTATCACTCGTTTTTTGAAGTACTTGGTACAGGGGTGCAGTTGGGACAATTTCGTGCCGTTACGTTATTCTCGCCACAGCGGTAACAGACCAGTTTGGGTGCCGCCTTACATGCCTTCAACGAATGTCCCTCTACTCGACACCGTACGCAAAAATCAATAGGGGTTTGTACCGCCGATACCGGTTTTGTAGTCATAGGTTTATACACCAAGTCTTGAGCAAGAGACTTGGACAAGTCTCTATTTGGCTCCGCGAAGCGTTTTGCACGTTGAGTTGCAGCCTCCAGCTGGCGACAGCGGTCTTTAAGGTCATTGATGGAGTCGATAGTAAACAAAGCTAATTGTTTTGAAAAAAACGGTCTAATGTTTTGCATTAAAATACTCAACTTTTCCGCTTCGGGTAGTGGGGACTCTAAGCGTGAGTAGTAATTAAGCATTACACTGACATAATTTACTATTGATTCGTCAAATCCTTGCGTCCTCGCCCTTATTTCGCATAGTAGGCGCTCGTTGTAATCTACCGGCAAGTAATCGCGGAGCATCATACTCTTGAGGTCCGTCCAGCAGTGTATCTGATCACAAACGCCATCGAACCATGAGGATGCCTCGTCAGTGAAGAGCTCACATGCCGAGCGGAACAGTGTTGAGTCAGGGATCTCCCGGGAGACACGCACCTGCTCTAGTTTGTGTAGGTAGGCCTTTACGCAGGTCTTACCGGAGTATTTTAAGTTCAATTTTTGCACTGCATTATTGTTATGTGGCGCTGCGCAGGTAGGTGCAGCGACGGTAGTGTCTTGCTTCTTTGTCAACGAACTTGTAAATGTGAGCAATATTGTATCTAACCGCACCAGTATCCCATCTAGCTGGTCGCTTAGCTCGCTGTGGCTGCTCATCTCCGACCCTGAAGGTGAGAGTCGAGTCAGTCGGTGGTACAGGTGGTGTGCAGCAGCTTGAACACGATTGAGTACCTTTAACGAGGTGCGAGGTTGTGTTGACCCTTGCAGCAGCTTGCGCAGGTCGTCCAGTTTTGACGAGATTATGCCCAGCTCGGCGGCGACATCTCCCTCGTAGTCCGCGACCTCATCTGTAGGTATGTCCTGGTTCAGCTTCCGCAGCTGGCTCCTAAGTTCCATCACTGTAGGTAGTGGCGCCGCCTGGCGCACCCTGACCTCGTACTGGAGCTCATCCTTCTTAAGGAGATTGAAGGCTATTGGGCGCTCCTCTAATCCGGTTGTTGACGACATTGTCACGTACACGTATGTTTAGTCGTTGCAATATTTCGATAAAAATATCAGCCCGGTAATTACCACTAATCAGCCCGAGCACACTATGCCTGTGTGGCAGAAGTCTAAATGTTCAGTAAGAGTAGGACAGTAAGTATGAGCTCTAAGCCACCCGGTTCAATGTCCTTTAAGAGCTAATCGATGCTTATGATTAAAGCGCGATCGACCAATCACATAAAAGCGTTTGTATTTCGTGTTACTATGACACTGCAGCAATTGCAATTGTATTATGGTCTCCTAGTTAGTCACTGAGTTTATTAATACATCGTCGTTAGCGCTTAAGGCAATTGTAGGTATATTAAATATTTAAACAATATTACTGGATGTGTAACACCTGTCCTGTATATAAAACTCACAGTAATTCCTATAGTCCTGTGTTCACAGTCACAGGGGTCACTGAGTTCAAATAACAACAAAGTAAATATTTTGTGTTAAACATAAATGTAAAAATGTAAAAATATAAAAAGTATAAAAAATCCAAAGGATGTGGATTATGGTATGCAATATTTTACTCTTTGCCAGTTCAACACAATGGTAAACAATGCTTATAGTAGTAATTTCTTTTATGAATACCGTTCTTAGTACCTTAAAAGGTTATTTGTAATTTATAAAGCTTAACTATAGGTAGTACTTAGGTAATCACTTGCCAAACCAAGTGCTATAATTGACCGTATGTTGTAGGTAAGTAACTATAAGTAATGTAGGTCAATGTCCAAACTATTCAATGTACTAAAGTGTGACATTAACACTATTATGGCGGAAAGTCTGCATTCAGATACTTAGGTATAGCGCAAGCGACCAGACTCAGACCTTCACAATAAATGGAGTTGTAAGGAGGGAAATGAGTTTAAGCGTCATCAACCTGTTCGGGGCGCCATGTAATTAGTTTTTTTTGTGCTAGGGCAAATGAAAGAAGGTCTGAAGGTAACCCAAAGCTTTTATTTCGTTCTAGGTCCTCACTAAAAGCTAACTAGGTATAAAAACAAATGTTAAGGGTAGGATTTTGATGACGCTTTGGTCGATTGCGCTAGAACCATTTGGTAATGTTAAAATAATAGGCTATGAGCTTAGCTGCATCTCCATCGCAGGCGGTGCTACGGAGCGTTCCCGACAACGGGAGTACTGGCTCGGCTGGCGCGGGTGGCTTCGGGCACGATCAGGCCCCTACCAAACACCTCCTGGAATTTCCATCAAGCGATGAGACGGTTAGCCAAGAATAGCAAGTACAAACTGGGCGGGCACGGGGCTAGATAGCGGGCCGGGGCTCAAGAGTAGTCTGTGGGCCGGCAATCAATAATCAAGGGAATAAAACGGTCCATGGTACAGTACAAAACTAACCTGTCGGAGGAAAATTGTCCCACGTCGATGGGTATTGACAAATGTCAACTCCGCCACCAATGGCCCTGGCCTTGCTTCCCGTGGCTCGCCGATTTAACCGCAACACGGTGGTATTCAGCCAGGTCAAGTCGCGTGGGAGAGCACCACGGCCTCAACTTGCCTGTAAGGCTTGATTACACCGGCAAACTGAAAATTGACAACATGTCTATGCAATTACTGCTTTTCCAAGAAGTTAACACGGCTTCTAAACAATACTTACGAGGAAAATACTGCAATCGCCCAGAAAACGTGTTCCGGCACACCAAAATAAAATAGGAAGTGCGCTATCTGACACTTCGACATTGCCAGCTCTCTCAAACCCGGTCCCCGAAGTTCAAGTAGACGCGCCAACTTGTTGCAACAATCTGTCGTGTTGATTTGTAAACAAGAAAACATCTAGTCATCCGCTACAGTAGAAATGCAATAAATTATGTGGATTATGAATTATGAAATGGAAACCCGTGACGAACAAAACATCTAATCATTGATTCGTAAATGTTCAACGCGATATTCCTTTTTTTCTCCTTGTCGCTGGTCAGCGGGCGCGAACTCTGGCAACACTGGAGTCCACAGATAAGCTATCCAATACAACAGGGGTTCCTTCCTGACAGAATATTACACGAAAAGAACAGTTAGCCAACTTGACAAATAACTTTGGAAGGTTTAAAACGATAATAAACCCAGCATACGGGTTTATATATTACAATACCTAAACAAATTATTGCTCAACAACATTTGAACCAACAATAATTTGGATGGACATTAAATACCGAAACTTTATTCAGCGAGCAATATTAAAATTTGCGGTTACAACTCGCAACATATTGTTTACATCACTCCACCGCAGGCATACTAATTACAGTAACTTCATAATTGTATTCGCCTTTTAAAACTTTTTCAAAGGTTAATTATAGTATTCAAACACTTAATTAAGAGAACGTCACACTTTAGTGTAAGGCCTGAGTGGACGCTCGAGTCAGGCGTGCGGCGTGCATGTTAAACAAATGAAACTCATGCTGGTGTCCTGAGTAGACGCTGCACAAAGCGAATGCACGCTCGCCCGCCCCGCTGCACGCCTCGCCGAACGCTCCGCTCCGAGCGTCCACTCAGGCCTTACACTTAGACTTAATGAACAAACATTTATCTTAAACTAATTTCGGCAGAACTCGTCCGTCATATTCGATCTTCTGAATTTTAGCTACGACGTACAAATTAACATAATGAATTTTCAGCTTAGAACTAAGTAGTTTGAGACAGCTGTCAAGGGTTGGTAGAAATTATCTCATCAAAATATTCAGAAAGTTTTACTTTATTTATTGTATTCAAATGTACTAATAATATTAAACAGACGTTCTTCGGATAGCCTGGTAAAGATTATTATGATGGGCAAATTTGAGGGCAGAGGTGCCGGGCCCACCCACCCAATAGATGGAGCACAAACATTTACATCATTTCAAACTATACAGGGTGTTTTGTAGCTGGGTGCAAACCTTTAAGGGGGAGATACACTAGACCATGTAGAACATATTCATCCAAAAAAATTCTAGCGATTTTTTGATTTTTAAGGTAACTTTTACGATTTTAGTATGAAAATTGGTCAATTAAATGCTAATAACTTCCAATCCAAACAGAAATGTCCGTTTTTAGGGTTCCGTAGCCAAATGGCAAAAAACGGAACCCTTATAGATTCGTCATGTCCGTCCGTCTGTCTGTCTGTCTGTCCGTCCGTATGGCACAGCCACTTTTTTCCGAAACTATAAGAGCTATACTGTTGAAACTTGGTAAGTAGATGTATTCTGTGAACCGCATTAAGATTTTCACACAAAATCGAAAAAAAAACATTAAGTTTTAGGGGTCCCCATACTCAGAACTGAAACTCATTTTCATCAAACCCACACGTGTGGGGTATCTATGGATAGGTCTTTAAAAATGATATTGAGGTTTCTAACATCATTTTTTTCCAAAGTGGTAAAATGTGTGCCCCCCCCCCCCCCTCCCTGTAACTTCTAAAATAAGAGAATGATAAATCTAAAAAAAATATATGATGTACGAAAATTGGTTTGAACGAGATCTAGTAAGTAGTTTTTTTTAATACGTCATAAATCGTAAAAATCTATTTATTTAACGGAACCCTTCCTTGGCCGCTTTTTTATTATTATTTTAATAGTCTAATGTGTCCTTGACCGTACCAAAGTAGTTTGAAGCACAATTGTGTCCAAAAAAGTTATGTGCAAAGCATTTCAACTTTACAAAAATAAAAAATAAAAATCAAATCTTACTTTTGATGTCATTTAAAAAATAAATAAAATAATATAAATTTTGGATGAATATGTTCTACATAGTCTAGGTGTATCTCCCCCTTAAAGGTTTGCACCCAGCTACAAAACACCCTGTATATTGATGCCTAATAGGGAACATTACTGCAATGTTCTGCCGCCAGAGTGCAGCACTAACACAATTAGTAAACAGTATTTTTGACAACTTTGACAAGTCCTACAAAGCTCTGGATCAAATAGGGAAGAAAATATTTCAATAAATAAATTGCATCAGTGCTGCGTAATTGGATGCAAGAATGAAGGGCATCATTAATTTCCTAAGGAACCGATGATACGAAAACTATGGGAAGCGGCAATCCTTCGTAATGCTAAAAAATGCCATTTTAATATCACAGTACAGGTATTTTACACACGAATGATAATAAAACTATTGTAGTTTAACGCGTTTTCATCAATTATTTGTTATTGTTTGGTAGGTAAATAAATATGACATTGTACGTCATGGCGGTTTGTTTACGGGTTGTGTTAGTGTCGCCCCCTACGCAGAGCTTTGCGTAATGTTCCCTATTGGAAAACCATTTCGGTAATTATGTTACCTGAACGTAATAAAGTAGTTTTCAGATTTCATTTCTCACCTGTTTTTAAAAAAAATCGCGGAATTGTATAAATGTGTGACGTCAATACTACGCCTGTCATATGAAAGGTGTGCAAGCTGCCATACAGAGCCGTAAAAATGTTGACGTCATAATTTAGTTACGACCCGACCTTCTGGAATTAGCTACTTTTCAATTTGATATTTCTGAATGAAAATTACAATTTAGGGAGAAATAAAAAAACACGAGCCGCTTAAAAAAACATTTTCTAGCGAATTAAATCATAAAACGGCCCACTTGAAAATTGTAATGTGGTCAATTACTGCCATCGTTGCAACTAGGTACATCTGCACGAGGCCATACATAAGGCGCAGAATAGATATAAAGGGGGTTAAAGAGAGCCTATGGATGAGTCTCTCTCCCTCTGGGAGGACCATGAGGCCCCCAGAGAGGCACGTCTGTAGCTGGCCGCACTGCAGGCCAAACAGGAAAAAAAAGTATACGAGTATATATATATATGGATGAGTCTGGCCAGAAAGAATAGGACATGATCACGTCCTCAGTATTGAAGGAACGACTAATGATGAATATGAATAGTAACGGATTAAACGGATTGTTCAACCTACAAAGACGCGCCTCACTCTTACCTACGCCAGGTATATCTGTTTTGCCACTTCGGTTAATCAAGGCTCTCGCGCGTCCCCGAGTTGCAATTCACGCGAAACTTGAGTCCATACGTTTTACTCACAGAACAATCCCCTAATAGTTAAAGTAATGACGCGTAGTGGCAGTATCCAAGAGGCAACTGGAGGGGTGGCGGTATTTGAACTCCCGAAGTGTTGTGGAACCGAACCGCCTTGCGCATTTGTGCAACCTGAACTGAGCCAACTTGCCAGCCAATTGTAAAAGAAAGGAACAATTCGAGAACCTTCTACGTGTGGGTATAAGCTAGTTATTTTTTCGTTTCTTGGTTTAAATAGACTTACTATTTAAACTCAGAAATCAATCAATCAATTTAAGTTAAGTACGAGTATTCATAGCAATTACGAACTATAAAGCTTGTCACCCGAATACCAAAGTGAAGAACGATTTGTAGTACTTAGCGAGTTGCTTTGGCAATTTTAAATAAAACTTTTGCATTAAAATTAATTCAAGGAACTACGAATCTTACTCCTTTACACATAGGCCTTACTAACCCAAGGTTTTATGTATTCATGGTGAAATCGCTTGCGTGAATAAACTCTTTACGTAGATATGTATATTAATGATAAATTCGTTTCTTTATGCAAATAGCCAAGGATAGTGGCTGGCCTTGTTAATGTTCCCCCTGATTTATACCGGCTATCATAGTGCAGAACAGTCTCCATTTCCACTGCAAATATATACAGGCGCTTGGTTAGTGGGATGGTCTCGCGCAGACGTGCGCTTGACGACTAGATAAATTGAGTTTAAACCACAAGACTATTTTTTTGAAATGTAAATTTAAATAAATACGCATTTAATGTGAATCAACTACGTAACAAGCAAAAGCGCTATCATTGAATGTATGTATGATATCGGTTCGATTTTGAGTGGTTGATGAACATAGCTTACTGGGTATTTAAGAGCAACCATTCGTGTCGCCAGCAGAACCTAAATTTAGAGGGTAAGAAGGGGTAAGACTAAAGTCGTTGCCTAAGGACGCGTACCTCTATATAGTGACAATTCACGTCGACGGTGGCATTCAATGTCCAACGGCCAGCATTGAGCCACGACATTGACATGACAGGCAAGCGTGTCGACCCTATCTAGACGAAAGAGCAGCATGAGCTATTCGGTAATTGAGATTTCTAGCTGTCAAGCATCGGTCTTTGTTAGACAGGTGACCTTACGTCATCATCATCATCATATCAGCCGAAAGACGTCCACTGCTGGACATACGCCTTCCCCAAAGAGTGCCACTATGACCGGTCCTGCGCCACCCGCATCCAGCGGACTCCCGCGACCTTTACCAGGTCATTAGTCCACCTTGTGGGGGGGGGGGGGGTCTACCCACGCTGCGCGGCATTACGTAGAAAGAAAGAAAGAAAACATTTATTCGTGGACAAAACAATGGGTGTAAAAAACAAAACAGAACGTAAAAATAGCAGGGTCCACGAAAAGGCCCCGACTCAGCATGGTGCTAACCTAGAAGGCCAGCGCTGGTCTTCCGTCGGAACCTTTACATGAGTTACCTCCTGGAAGGCAACACAAAACAAATACCTACGCTAAACATAATATATATATAGTAGCAGCGATTGTCGCTCTCTCAGAACTTGTGTCAGGCCTTCCGCGGCCGGTCTTACAGAATTTGTCGCAGCGCGTGAGTAACGGGCACAATCACGGCGCCGCCATCATTATTTGTCTGTGAAGGTCTAGGGTGGCGCATACACGTCATGGCCGCGGTGAGAAACGATTACAACACCGATTCCCGTTGTATAAATTTATCACAAATTAAATAAGGGGCAATGAAAATAGGTATAAGAAAGCACCTTGTGGTAATGGGGAAAATGCTTTTTTTTTTAAATGTCATTCAATTTGGTTTCACATATAGGACCAATTTATAAGGTTTTGTCTTTGAAAGATATTTATTTTCTCTTCTGTAATTTCTCCGCAACAAAAGACGAAATATTGATAGGTACCTACTCGCCAAATACACCTCACAATCGGTTCACGGAAAAACTAACAAAACCAGGTATTTATTATTATCATGCCACTTGGTCAAGGAAAATGCATAAATATTCAGATTGTATGAGCAAATACAGTCAGATCAAAATAATTCAATTAGAAATGTCAGCCATTTACCAAAGGGAAAAAACCAAGGCTTTAGATTCCTTAAAACTACCTAAACACACCATTTATCCACTTACTTCCCGAGAATAAAAGCCACAGTTACAGGAAAATGTAACTTACTACGCGGACAATAACGGAGGGCTCTCAGCACACATTCACAAAGCACTTTGCACTCGTCCTCAGTTCGAACCATTATACTTTGAAACCGAGACGTGCCTGTTATGCGTGGCCGGAGGTCAGATTTTACTGGTTAGCCAGTAAAGATGTGGTTAGTATTGTGTATAACCGCCTCGGACCCTTGACAGTGCCTCGTGCATGGCTTATCATTCATCTTACCTTACGTGACCGCATCGAACCTCCCTTTTTTGTCCCTTCTTCCAGGACCGTACTAATTTCGTTAAAAAATGTTATCTTCTGACATTCCAAGTTTGAAATTAATTAACGCAGGATGCATTTTACTTGAATACTAGTAAATACTTGGGAGTCCGCTGGATGCGGGTGGCGCAGGACCGGTCATTGTGGCACTCTTTGGGGGAGGCCTATGTCCAGCAGTGGACGTCTTTCGGCTGATATGATGCTGATGATGACTATTAAATAACAATGAAATTCGCACAGCTGTCTACAACAATTTCCCAGGCAAAGTAGTTTTTGATACGTTCAAAGGAAATTTCCCCTACGGGAATAATTTAGTCGATAAAGTATTTCTTTATGTTTCTCTTTCTCGGTAAGCCAGGAGACAATGGTGAAAGGTTTTCTTATAAAAATGCTTATAGTACGGACTCCTGTCCCTTTGTCTAAAAATCATACAAAATTTAGAAATCTTTTAGAAAAGAAAAAATATTACTAATTCATTGACTCATTAAAAAAAAAATTTTAACTGTTTATTTCAGTAATTTAATCGTTACAAAAAATGTGTCTACTAATTACTTAGCGCAATCTAAATTTTTTAAGATTATTTGCTAAGCTTAGCTATTATCTATCAATTTCTATTTTGACTGATTCATGAAGAAAACAAAGTACAAAATATAATCTGGTTATGTATTGTCCCCATTGCGGTGAGAGATCAGGAAAACCACCATTGCTGGCCTGATTCTATAGGTATTAGTAGAAAAAATGAGTTTTTATTAATTACTAGCTGACCCCGCAAACTTCGTTCCACCGTACAAAATGCAAAAAAAAATTTTTTTATAGTTTTTCTGCTATTCGGAGCGAAGACAAATGCAACAAATCAAAAATCATGAAAATCCATTCAGCCGTTCTCGAGTTATACCTAAGCAAAGGATCTAACACAACTTTCTTTTATTAATATAGATAGATTATCCTGATTATTGTACAGGAAAAAAAAACATTCTATTTTTATAGGGGATTTCCTTGGTAAGATTTTTTACCTCGGTAACACTTAGGTACTTCAAATCCGTAAATATGGTTGTGTTCTTTATTTACAGGCTTTACATTCTTCGTTATGTTTTTCCCACTGATCTACTGACTAAACAATTGGTGGCCCGGTACAAAGGATTTCACTGATCATCTATACTCGAAAACACAAAATCCACAAGCTACACTTGGCAGCAAAGAAATCGAGCCACCCGTGCAATTTTCATGTTTGTTCGTTTTATCCAAAATCTGGTATTGAGAAAAGACAAATTAGGATGTCGTTTGAAATATAATTTATTCAGCTATAAAATAAAGCTAATTTCATGATTAGGAATAGCGTCATTACAAAATTATCGGTGATAATGTTGCTCCATTACTAATGAGCCAATTAATGCACGTGTGCTTTGAGCCGTTTGCGAAGGTATAAAATGACAAATTATCAGTAATTGCCCATCAAATGTGAATTGCATCTCTACCTGTGACATTGCTCTCCACTAAACTTGCCAGAAAGTTCATGAAATAGGAATACTACCCAAACCGGACTTGGTCAGCGTCAAGTGGCCCTGCAACTGAATTTAAGCCGATCAGCTGTCCAACGAGTGTTCCAGATGTACCGAGAGACTGGTGCCTTTACAAGAAGTCCCGGCACAGGCAGGGTACGGTCTACCTCAGAAACAGACGACCGCTTCATCGTCTCGACTTCTCTACGGGCACGCCGACTCAATGCTGTTAAGCTACAGCAGAAACTGCAGGAGGTCCGGAATGTGTCCATAAGTCGATGGACCGTGAGAAGACGTCTCAAGGTGCAAGAGCTGACACCACATCGAGCTGCCAATGGGCCCAAATTGACCGCAGCTCATCGCACAGCACGCCGTATTTTCGCTCAGGAACATTATCAATCAATATCAATTGGACCCTTGAGCAATGGAGGACCGTGATGTTTTCAGATGAGTGCAGGATCTGCCTTTTTGGCAATCATGGAAGAGAAAGGGTCTACCGAAGGCCAGGAGAGCGATATTCGCAGTGTTGCATCGAAGAAAGGGTCGCATATATGGCGGTGGATCTGTCATGGTCTGGGCCGGTATTTCATTGGGGGCGAAGACCGATATTGTCTTCGTCGTAGGGCCTGATAGGCATAACGCAGGAGGCTTAACTGCTCATCGCTACATAGAGGAGCCGAACATGTGGTCCCTTTTGCGGGCTTTATTGGTGATAATTTTTTTTATTTATGCAGGATAATGCCAGGCCGCACACCGCCAGAATCACCATGGATTACCTTAGGAGCGTGAATATTCCCGTCATGGATTGGCCTGCAAGAAGTCCTGACCTTAATCCGATAGAGCACATCTGGGACGAACTGAAAAGGCGAGTTCGAGCAAGAAACCCAGTTCCTGAAACTCTCCGTGAGCTGAAAACCGCCGTCGAAGAAGTTTGGGTGGAGATCCCTCAAGAATTCGTCAGTAACTTGATTCGATCCATGCGTAATCGCATGAATGAATGTCGTAGAGCTAGAGGAGGAAATACAAGATACTGAAAGATTTTTTTTTTTTTAATTTTCCATGTAATTTTTCCCTACACTCGAATTTTCATTGCATTGCTACAGTGTCATTTTGACATGAATTTTGTTTTCCGCCCTAGATGTATGGAAAATCACGCGTTTTTCACCTGAAAATAAAGTCATTGGATAGAAAACAAAATTATCTTTCAGATGATACCCCATTTTCCACATTTCCTTTGACAGTTTTTCCATAAAAAAGGAATTGGAAGAAATATGAAGGTGGCTCGATTTCTTTGCTCCCAAGTGTACATATTTTACCAGCCATAACATCACCGAACTCGCAAATAGCGCTTCCTAAATTCAACAGCAAAACTTCTTAATTAAATGAATACTTACAAAAGACGGGAAACAAACTAAGACGAGCATCGTTTGTTTGTTTGTGTTTGTGATCGAATTCAGATTAGATCATTAATTGCTCAAAGAGATGATTAATTTCTAATCGAGTAGACTTGTGTAATATATTATTGTCTGTACTGATTGATAATTAATTGCGAAATGCGAAGCTATGATTAGTATGCCAAGTTTACGGTTCAATTTAATGTATATTAGGTGATGACCTACTTATGTGCAGTCGACTTCGAAGAGAATATTTACATTTTGGACCTTATCTTATTGTAATAAGGCGAAAATGTGTACATGTCGTTGAATTCGACCTCAGATGTTGTGATTCTTCATAAATTAACACGGTTTACCGTAGATTTGAGTTTATGTGTGGCCTGAGGGAATATCGATATAACGTTGAATTCATACTCGGATTTTAGCCGTTTAATCCAAAACTTTTTTTAATAATCCTACTAATATAGCCAGGATTAACGTAATAATATAGAATACTTTTTATCCCAGTAAAAGGCCAACAACGCATCAACGCGAACGAAGTTTTTTAACGACAGGAAATTATCAAATGAAATCGCCACTGCAAAATAGATCAATGTGGGTGGGAGCAACTCCCAGCCGGGCAATATAATTCCCCCCCCTCCCCCCCCCCCTTGGAATTCGAAATCCACCCTCATAACAATCTTGACCTATTTCTTTAAGATTGTTTTATCCCATACACGGAAGCTGGCTTTTGAGAAGGCTCTGAAATAATAGGAAATCCACAGGTAGGTACCTCACTTGAGCCGTCCTTCAGAAAATCAAAGAAACCCAGCACCATAAATACATTTTGTACCAACTAATAGCGGTGTCGGTTGCAAATTCGTTTTTTGTCCGAAAAGGGTTCCCGATTCAGAGCGCAATTTGTTATAATATATGACTTTACGGAAGAAATATTGGTCAGCCCAGACTGACCTGGCACATTTACATTCATACTGTTCCTTTCGTACGACAGCTTTTGAGTTGGAGAGTGAGCAGGACAGAGGAGTGTATTTCGATTCATGAACCGAATAGACCCGACTGGTAGGGATGGCGACAGTTGAAACGGGTCAAGGGCGACATTACAAGGCTATAACGACTTCGGCATTCTGTAAGTGCCGTGGAAATGTCTATCGAATATTTCGAAATCCATTTTGTTCAGGCGTCTACGATATGTATCATGATCGTGATTAATGACTAAAGCCTGGTCGGAAAGGCAATAAGTGATAGGATAGAATAGAATAAATTGAAATTATTGACGGCAGAAATGTTATAATTAACAGTTTAGGAAAGTTGAAAAACCCCCGGCATTTTATTGAGTTTAATATCTCAAAACCGGCAGAACCGATTTTGTTGAAACTTAGCTAACAACCATCTCGATCGGGTCAGCTTTCGAACAAAAAAACCGAATTAGAATCGGTCCATTCGTTTAGGAGTTACGATGCCACAGTAGACACACAGATACACGCACAGAAATGTCACACTTATAACACCCCTCGTTTTGCATAGGGGGTTAAAAATAAGGAAATTTAATATTTGGTTGCATTATCAAACGTCACAAATCCTCTTACAAAATATCCCGGTGGTCAGTTCGGCTTAAAAAAACTAACGTTATCAAACACAACACAATGTCAAGCTGCAAATTTTAAGCGTATTACCAAAAAAGGTAGAATAGTGCTCTTTCACGCTCCATCCACACAATGCTCCCCGTTGCTGCTTTTTGTCGGCGCTCGGTAAACTGATACTTCATGCTGGCAACATTTGGCCACTCCGGATGCGAACCAACAAATTAAAACAACATGCCTTTTACTGGAACCACTCTCCGTTCCGTTTTGTAGTGGTTTTTATACGTAACATTCACAAACAATGTCAAATAAACCAAGGGCTACATTTTGCAACTGAGAATTTAATTCCAAACCGTAGCACTAACGCAAATGGGAACGCATAAACCAATAAGATTCACATATCATGACACTAAGTGAATAATTTGTAACGCAATTGCGTTTCGAATATATAGCGCGTATACATACTTCAACACCAAACAAGGCATTTCTCTCTACACTGAAATTAATCGGTTCATGGATTCTGGCGCCACGTATCACATGACACTCATGTTCAGTGATACATCTCTAAACCCGCGTATCACGAGAACGTATTTGTAATAATGTATCTAATTCTCGTTCCCTTTGGTACGGCTAAGGCCCGTTAATGAGTTCTGGGGCGCGTGGCGATAATTCCCTGATACCGACAATAAAGCGGTATTCAGTAGAACCAATTAAACTTTTTAAATGACCCGACGCTGCCAATCCGTATTGTTGATGTTCGCGTGAGGGATTCAGTTTATGGCCTCATAACGACTTGATAAGGTTTAGTTCGAATCAAGAAGATACTAAGAGGTTATATATACGCTGTAGCGGATTAGTACTTATTGGTTTTTAGGATAGAGGTTTATTAGGTACGATGAGGAGTAGATTTGTGGTCCGAATTAGAAATTTCTTTAAGCACACGACTAAAGGTCAACCGTGGTCATATCGAGAGACATAGCAAGATTGCCCCTCCAAAGTGGGATATGACCAGACAGGCAGGCACTTTTTAACAACTTGCGCCCATCATTGCTGATCGATTCAAAACATGTACAACTTACTGGTTGAACCGACGTGGGTTTCGAGATATTTGGTGTTGTTACTATTTACAATGAACAAAATCGCACCACTAACAAATTGGAAGGTTGGTACTCGCGATTGAACTGATTTATAGGGCGTAGTAAACCTACCTTGCCTCATTTATTGAATGTTTTAAAAAAACGACGCTTAATATTATGGAATAGTTATCCAAATCACATCGTAAAAAAATTTCACGGCAACAAAAAAAAAATTAAGACTAGGAGCGACATGCACGTATTGCAAAAGCAATTTTACAGTTGCTGCAAAAGCAAATCACCGTCAGTCATTGCTTGGAAAAAATATTCCCATAGGTACACGTATTGAAATTTAAGCTTTATGTTATGACATGAACAGTTAAAGTTTCATTTTTTGTCTTTTAAGTTGGAAATAAAATGCGTTTATTTATACAAATACGTTTTATTTTATTTTAGCAATCTTATTAACTGTTATTTGTATGTTTGTGTTTGTATAAAGTATTTAAAAAACACTAAGTATGGCAGTTAAAATTTCCTTGTAAAATAACTGTTTTTTTTGACAGTTATCTGTGAAGAAAATCTATTCCTTCGAGATAACTGGCTATCTCCTAAAAACAGATGTCTTCGCAGATAACTGATTTGTTTTACAGTTATCTGCGAGGCAAAACCAATCCTTGCAGATTTGCCATCTCGAAGGAACAGATTTTCTTCGCAGATAACTGTTAAAAAATCAGTTATCTGCGAGGCAAAACGAATCCTAGGAGATAACTGGCTATCTCTGATAAAAAAAAAAAATCTTCACAGATAACCAGTTACCTGACCATAGTTATCTCCAAGGAACAAGGGAATTGTCAGCTGTCGTGTTGGTGAAGAACGCCTTTAAAGGAATCAGAATGATGATTATGATGATGCATAATTTTTACTTACTATTTGAACATCGTTCGTTTTGATTTCAGTTGCATTATACTGTACCATACCAATGTTTTGATTCTGGAAATCCAACTAAACTTACCTGTAACAAAAACATAATAGCATTAAATCAACCATCGTAAGAGATACAAATGAAATTGAAGTATTTGTTTTAAACAATTCACATTTATCATTATTTCAAGACAAAGCATCATTGTGTTGCGTAGTTCTACCCTATACCTACACTTTTAAAATAAATCGCGTGTTAATTTTCTCATTTTATACCCTATTAGGGTTTAACCATTACTACTTTACTTTAATAGGTATAATTTATGTTGTTTACAGTCAAAGTCATAATCACCATAATCATAAAATAACCTTAATTATAGTAATTGGTCTGGATACATAATTTACGACTTGAAAATGTCTTTGTGATCTGTAATACGCAACTGCGATAGGGAATAGGATAACTAGCTGTCAATACACATTTTCATACACTTTTACGTATTACTGTCACCTCCATTCCCAAACATATCACAGTCGAGTTATATAGAATACCGTGTCTCAATTTCAACTACACCGTATACATATGTAAACGTTTGGAAACAAATCATAAATCATTTATTCAGTCACACAGTGGTTTACAATTTTTATTTGATGGTACCTCTTTTTAAGTATGAAATACCTGCGCTAATAGGCACCGCTGGAGGCAGAGGCAAAATGGAGAACATAAAGCTTCACCTATGTTCTACACAATTTCCCACGGCACCCAACAATGTTTTCATAAACAATACCAGTTTATCATACTCCCATAACCACACCGACTATAAACTGTAAAACAAAACACACCTGCTAATCTCAAAGGTCAAGAGATCTGCTCTGACCTAAACTGGTCGATATCACCGTAACGGTAAAACCTTGCCGGCCAGCGTAAGAAGACCCCTCACGAAGCTTCGAGGGATAGACCCAGCATGTAAGGAATGTCCGCACCTATTCTGCCCTAGTGTATAAGTATTGAAAAGGGTATAACATTAGGACAATCTCGTTGGTTACGACTTTTGGGTGCTGCATGTTTTGGCTAGGAGTCAGATTAGGGCATTTGATTGGGCACTGCGCTATGCAACGTTATTCTAATAAGCAATAACATTTGAAGATTTGGAATTAATACACAATGAATAAAGGTCAGTTGTCTCTTGCCTAGTAGTAATCGTAGTTAACATACAGCAATGGGAAAATGACTAAGGTTTCATTATGAAATTATGACTTAATTTAATTTTGCCAATACTACAATATCGAAAAGTATTGGGCAAAATTAGATTATAGTTCGGCCGGCGCTATGCTGGAAGTTTACCACCTCATTAATGTAGTGGTTTCAAGTTTAGTGCACCAAGGTGTCATAATATTTTCTTTAGATTATCAGTTGTTGTGAGTCGACTGTATACAACTCACGTTTAGAGTTGTATTTTCGCGATCTACCCTTGTTTAACTTTACGAGTTTTCCGTGCAACAATGAGCATTTACTCCCATTTACTCAAAGGTTAACTGGTACAGATGTTTCAAATGGATAAGTCTTTTTATTCTAAATTTATGTTGTTGTAAATCGTATACTGTTTTTATTCTCTACAGCAAAAAGTTATCTATTAATACTTTTACTGCTACTGGGTGGCCCACAAAGACGTTGACAAAAAAAATTTTTCTTTACTTACTCGCCTTTTACATGTGACATACATAGATTAAAAAGTAGTATTTAATCTGTTATGACTGAGATATGTAATTATATCCAAAATATCCTACTTTGGCATCAAAACACAAACGCAAATGATGTTAAAATTATCAAGGAAATGCTGCAGCTCCTGCAAAGTTATTCTTACAACTATAAGAGCTACAATACAATTACAACTTTAGTGTGTTTAGCACAAGTCCTTTCTAAGATTGACAACAAACGGTTATCCATTGGATTTAAATCAGGCGAGCAGGGACGCCCACTCTTTCGACCTTGTGAAATCAGAAAACCGACCAAGTGCGAGTCGGACTCGCGCACGAAGAGTTCCGTACCATTAGGCATAATATCTGTAAAAACGGCAAAACTAATCACGTTTTATGCATGGGAGCCCCCTGAAATATTTATTTTATTCTATTTTTTAGTATTTGTTGTTATAGCGGCAACAGAAATACATCATCTGTGAAAATTTCAACTGTCTAACTATCACGGTTCATGAGGAACAGCCTGGTGACAGACGGACAGACAGACAGACGGACGGACAGCGGAGTAGTAATAGGGACCCGTTTTACCATTTGGGTACGGAACCCTAAAAAAATGTCTTTACATCACTGCTACACATCAAGGTTGTTAACAATATGATACGATACGAACATTTATTTTTATTGCTAGTTCTTCGCGTTTATGATAAGCGGTGTCGGTTACCACGAGTCAGCTTTCTTTCTTAGAACAGTTATTTATTAACACAAAGGATCGTTAGCTTCTGCCATAAACTGGACCTAAGGTTTAAATGCCAAAGCGAGTGTCGCAGAATAAACAATGATATTGGTGAGTCAGTCGCTACTTGCAACAGTCATATACACTATCCGTGTTTTTAGAGCACGTACGACATCTACTTGAAACAAGTTCTTGAAGTTTATTTGCATATAATTTTTCTTGAAATAAACACATAGTTGCTTGCCAAAAATGTTATTGGGTCCAAGAAGTAGGTTGGTATTTAATAAATATCTAATAATAAGCATCGTTCTTTGTTAGACAGGTGACCTTACGTTATCATCATCATCATATCAGCCGATATACGTCCACTGCTGGACATAGGCCTCCCCCAAAGAGTTCCAAAGTGACCGGTCCTGCGCCACCCGAATATAGTACCTACTAAATTATAAATTTGTAGTATATGAGTAAATGTAGGTAGGTTTGAAACGAATGTCATCACGCAGTTTGCTTTTGCCATTAAACCAGTACGTTGCTATCCGCGTGTTTTAATTGGGATAAATCCCAGAATACCACAATTGGCGACGAGAAAGTACTTACGCGTGTAAAACAGTAATAAAGGAACGGAAAAATAGTTATTTGTGGCCGCGATGGCGAATACTAATGTGGTTTATGGCGGCAACCTCACATTCGACCACAACGCACAAGAGTGGAGTATTTTTAAGGAACGTTTCGAATCGATGTGTTTTGCTAATGGATTGACGGACGAGACCGACAAAGCTGGCGCAAAGAGGCGTTCTATACTTCTCACGACGTTTGTGGAAGAAACCTACCGCGTCGCAAAAGACTTGGCATTTCCGAAAAAGCTCAACAGCATTGAATATAATGCTCTTTTCGGGATATTAGATGCTCATTTTGAATCGCCTAAGTGCTCATTTGCCGAGCGATATAATTTTTACAAAGCGGAGCAACGACCAGGTGAAGATCTAGGAGATTGGGCGGCGCGAGTGCGTAGTTTGGCGCAATTCTGCGGGTTCACAACGGAGTTCGATACTGCACTTCGAGATCGTTTCGTTCTCGGACTCGAGAACGCTAAAGAACGAGAAAAGTTGTTCGTGGAGAGTGTCAATCAGCTGACTTTTGGCAAAGCGTTACATCTAGCGCAAGCTACTCGTAGCGCACGGCTGGCCATGCAAGCGACAGGGCCAGCGGCAGCGGCGCGTGGCGCCGGTGGCGGCAGCGGCGAGGTGTTCGCGATGCGCGCGGGCCCCGCGCCGGCGCCCCCGCCCGGCCCTGCAAACAACTACAATGCCTCGAGGAAGTCCTGTGCGGTGTGCGGATACAAAAACCATACAAAGGACAAGTGTCGTTACGTTAATTATTCGTGTAAAAAGTGTAACGCTAAAGGTCACTTAAGTCGTGTGTGTAAAGTGAGTGATAAGTTCAATTTCTTAGCAGAGGAATCCGACGACATCCAAGAAGGTATTCGAGATGTATTTTTATATAGTATCAGCTGTGATAACGGTAAACCTATGCAGCAGGTAGTGTCGATGGCTAACGAGCAAATTATGTGTGAGGTAGACAGCGGGAGCGCCGTTTCAGTTCTACCCGCCAATGTTTATAACGACCTGTTTAAACGAAAATATACTTTTCAACACACCTGCTCGTAAAGTAGGTATTATTACAGCGTATTTACACTGATAATGCAGAATATTACCCATGCCGTGCCTTTTACATTACATTATCGCACTAGTGCCTTTTCATTACATATCTTTTTAAATATTAGCAAAATAATGCAGAATATTACCCATGCCGTGACTTTTACATTACATTATCGCACTAGTGCCTTTTCATTACATATCTTTTAACATTTTCATTTTTTATTTATTTTTTTTTTCCTCGCAAATGTGTTGAAAAACGTCGTATGAAACACGTGAGCATTGGTTATTACACTTCTCGTCTCCATTAAGCCTTCGCCTTCGGCTCAGGCTTAAAAACCGACTCGAGTGTAATGACCAACTTAGCACACTTGTATCATAATGTACTATTAAAAGATACCAGAATAAGACTCAACTGTTATAATGGTAGCAAAATATTGCCTTTAGGCCGAGTGTCATTACCGATTACGTTGGAAAGTAAAACAAAAGAAATCGATTTGTTTATTATAGACGCTGCAGTAGGCCAACCAGTTTTATTGGGTAGAGATTTCATTAGCAAGTTCGATTTACATTTTTGTAACGTGAGGTGTAATAATCTGGACAGCGAGGAGGACGTTATTAGTGAATTGAAATTAAAATATTCAAAAGTATTTTCGGATGAGTTAGGCAAGTTCAATCAGTATAAAATACATTTAAAACTTAACGAAGATGCAGAATTCAAGTTTTTCAAGCCTCGCCCCGTACCCTTAGCCCTGAAACCTAAAGTAGAAGAGGAATTGAACAGATTGGTAGATTTAGGGATATTGGAAAAGGTTAGTCATTCCGATATAGCTACGCCCATTGTTCCAGTTTTACGACCCGACGGCAATATAAGAATTTGCGGCGACTATTCAGTGACCTTGAATAAAGCATTGTTTATTGATAATTACCCATTGCCGCGTATAGAGGACCTGTTTTCGAAGTTACATGACGGGCAGGAGTTTTCCAAATTAGATTTGTCTCGGGCATATAACCAGTGTGAACTCGATGAATCATCAAAAATTTTGACGTGCATTAATACACACAAAGGTTTGTATAGGTATACTAGGCTCGTTTTTGGCTTGTCAAGTTCGCCTTGTATTTTTCAGCAAATTATTGAAAGGTTGCTTTCGGGAATCGATGGAATTTGTATTTTCCTCGATGACGTGCTTATAACCGGCCCGACCAGAAAAATACATGTCGAAAGACTCGAGCAAGTTTTGAGTCGTCTTAATGATGCCGGGTTGTGCTTAAAGCAAGACAAATGTGAGCTGTTTAAGAGTTCTGTGGAATACTTAGGGTTTGTGATAGATAAGAACGGGCTACACAGTAAATCACAAAATAAAGTTGATGCAATTCTTAAAGCAAAAGGCCCGCGAAATGTATCCGAGCTTCAGTCTTTCCTGGGCATGCTAAATTATTATCGGGTTTTCGTACCTAATGCTTCAGGTCTCTTGAAACCCTTGTATGCACTGTTAAAAAAAGATTGCAAGTGGTACTGGGGCGTCGAGCAAGAGGAGTCGTTCATAAAAATAAAAGAGGAGCTGGCAAGTGAGCGCGTGCTAGCGCACTACAACCCGGAGTACGGCACGGTGCTAACGACGGACGCCGGACCGGCCGCGCTCGCCGCTGTGCTGGCGCAGACGCAGCCCGACGGCTCCGAGCGCGTCATCGCGTACGCCTCTCGCTCGCTCACACCCAGTGAGAAAAACTATGCTCAGATACAAAAAGAAGCGGCTTCGATTATATTTGGCATAAAGAAATTCCACTATTACTTGTATGGCAGGTCGGTACCTTTTACTTTAAGAACGGACCACAAACCCCTAGTATCCATTTTTGGATGCAAAAAAGGCGTCCCTGAAATGGCGGCTAATCGATTGCAACGTTACGCTATTTTCATGTCGGCTTATAACTACAAAATAGAATACATAAGGAGCGAAAAAAACGTTGCAGATTACTTATCTAGGGCCACGGTGGATGACACGCAAGGGTGTCCTGAGGGAGACTTGGTGGATCGAGCCACTTATATTAACTTCATGTCTGATTCATTAAAACCGGTTACGGCGAGAGATATTTGTTTAGCCACAAATAAAGATACGTTATTAATGCGCGTTAAATCGTATATAGAAAAAGGGTGGCCACGAAAAGTAATCGATAGTGAATTAAAGTTATTTTTTAACTGTCGTACTGAGTTAGCTATAGAAGAAGGTTGTATTTTGCGTGGCCACAAAGTGGTCATACCTGCCGTGTTTCGCGAACAACTTTTAAATGAGCTACATGAATCACATCTAGGAGTTGTTAAGACCAAATCGGAGGCTAGGAAGCGTATGTGGTGGCCCAAAATAGACCAACATATTGAGCAAAAAATTGGGTCATGTAACGTGTGTATTACACTAAGGAATGCGCCTGCGCGCTGCCCGCTTGCTCCGTGGCCCTACCCGGCTGCACCCTGGCAACGCGTGCACCTGGATATGTGCGCGGTGCAAGGTCGGCAGTTTCTTATCGCCGTCGACGCGTACTCTAAGTGGGTGGAGTGTTATGCAATGACTCATACTGACACTGCTAGTGTCATCGTTAGATTAGCAGACATGTTTAGTAGATTTGGTCTTGTACGCACCCTAGTTACGGACAATGCTTCGAATTTTTGTTCTGCTTTGTTTTCGGAGTTTTGTGATGCAAATGAAATAAAACATGTAACAATCGCACCTTACCACCCGAATTCGAATGGTCAGGCCGAAAATAGTGTGAAATCCGTAAAAAAAGGCATAAAGGCAATACTAGCTAGTATTGCCTTTATGCCTTTCTTTTCCTTTACCCATCTCATTCAAGCTTTAACATCAAATTAAGTAAGTTACTGTTTGACTACAGAAATTCGGTTCACTGTACCACGGGATTTTCGCCCGCTCAGATGTTGGTCGGACGTTCGTTACGCTCTCGACACGACTTGCTGCGCGCGACGCGCGGCGCCGACGCCGACGCCGACGCCGAGGTCCGCACGCCCAGTCTTCCTGCGTCGTTGGCTTCCTCAGCTAATCAGAATGTTACCTCCAAACAGATCTTACAATGTAAACAATATGCCGGGCAGAGAAAATGTAATTTTAAAAAGGGAGACATTGTTCTAGTGAAATCGTTTTTTAAAAATGGCACTCAAAAGATTTGGAAAAGGGGTACCATCGAAAAGAAAATCGGATCGAGAATGTTCATAGTAAATGTGACCGATTTAAAATTAAAAGTTAAAAAACATGCTGACCAATTGTTACATTACAAGGGTGGTGACGTCATAAATGATTCGTATTACGATGGCAATATTGCAGCATTGCAAAGCGACAGCCCTCCGGTTAACGACCTGCTCCAGGGTGGTATATCATCCCCGACATTGAATGAAAACACCCCCAATGATGAGGCACGACAAGTGAACGTGTCAAGTCATGATGAGGCATCGCCGGACACATCCTTCGAGAGTGTCGCGTCACCAGACATATCTCCGCGTCAGCAGCCAGTGGAAGAGGGAGAAGCCAGCAGAGCATCGTTAGACGACCTAGAGCGTCCGTTGGAGGCTCTGCAGACAGAAACAGTCGAATCAAACGTGCCAACTGACGATCCGACGGTGCCGGGGCGGCCTGTGAGGAGTACCAGGAATAAAAATGCGAATTACAAAATTTAATGGCCTGATTAATACACAAAACTTAACATGCGCCTTTACTTGTTAATGTTAGTTTATATATAAATATAAGTATATACTTTTGCGTACTTAGGCATTTTAATAATGTTTAGGTATTTGGGTAAATATTGGTGGAGGAAATGTAGTATATGAGTAAATGTAGGTAGGTTTGAAACGAATGTCATCACGCAGTTTGCTTTTGCCATTAAACCAGTACGTTGCTATCCGCGTGTTTTAATTGGGATAAATCCCAGAATACCACAAAATTATTTATGATGATTAGGTATGATGATGATGATGGAATATGTACTAACTGTACTGACTAAGTCCCTAATTGATCAAACTGGAAATACGAGTACTCGAATGAGGAGTTAATCTAAGTTTATATACAACATTTTGTTTAGGCTCTACTATATATATATGTCCTGTATCAGTTTCATATATTGACGTGTGCAATGAAGAGTTTTTGTATTGTACTGCATTTCATTAAGACTAATCTTCAGACAAAATTCAATTTATATTTATTACGATCGCAATATCTAATTCCTATACTAAACAAAATCAATACATATTAAACAAAATACTCAGTATCAGCAGCCCAGAATGAAATACTTATTCCTTTGCAAAAGCTCTCGCACTCTGAGTCTGAGTAAATTAAGATGGTCGTAATAATCTGCCCCATCAAGCGAACATCAGATACGAGATAGGTACTTAAGTAGTAAACTGTCGATATCTTAGCAAAGAGTTGTTAATAACGCTATTTATATAACGACGCCTGTTTTATTCACCGGACCTACGTTGCGGATTTCAATTTGCCATTTCGGTTCTTCATTTTTATTAAAGTTTTGCGCAAATAAAGGTACTTCCTGTTACTTCTACACGTACACAAAACTAGGATTCTACTACAAAGCTAAAAAGACTACTCGTAAATATGAGAAATTTGTGTAAGCAAAAATGCAATCGTTTGATTGCCTGCTCCGATATTATTTCCATAGGACAACATATCTAAAACTCTAAAATCTAAACTTCTAAAACCTACTAAATGGGTAATTTGTCAGCGAAATAAAATGGCACCTTCTATAACAGGTACACAGGAACAATACAGTCGATCACACGAGTCACACTCGTCTCAATAAATCACTCAATACCTAAAGGCAAAGAAATCCGCTGAGCATAACGGCACAACAATGCAAGCCCCGGTCGCGCGGTCCCCCGTGGCGTTGCACAAAACATCTTCCTGGTAAAAACGCATTATTTGGTATTGAAACCAATATTCACTTACGACCTTTCGAATTAAGCAGCATAACAGTCCGGCGTGGCCGAGCCATCACCCCCAGGGTACGAAACCACGACTCGCATTCGAGATAATAACGCCCCCAATCCAAACACAACCATAAGTCTAAACACGTAAGATCGAGTTCAGGATAGCAGCGACATCGACAGTCATCTCTCTCGACTCAACAGCTAACACAAATCCTAAACAGAACCATCGGACGTGCAGTACCTACTATACTATCCATAGTCACGAGCGACATAAATAAAGGTAAAATCTCAAACGCAACCGCAACCGCTTCACTGAATTCCAAACCATGAAGTATAGAACTTATGGCTTAATTTTGAACGGCGGCTGTCAAAGATTGTGATGCGCGGGAGCGTAGAAAGTTAGTCGATCGAGTTCATCTCGTGTATCAGAGAGGGACGGAGGTATTTCGGAGAAGGGCCGAGCGACCTTTGTTTGGGTTTAAACGGGGAACGCCGGATGAATGGAGTTTACTTGCAGGGCACGACTCCGATCGCATGATACTGGCCGAGACAAATATTCGATTGCGTGTAGATGGTAGATACGGTAGCGGAAGGATGGAATCTTAATCGACGAGCCTGGTTTAGATTAGAAAGGATCTGAAAGCAAAATCTTGAGCACGCGAGAGAATCGTGATAGGCCTACGCCTGCAGTTACTATGTGTTACTGTAGCTATGTACCTACGTACAGTTGGATACATACAGACTACGAGTATGATTGCTAAACCTCCAGATAAATCCAGAACAACTGCCAGTAAAAGTCATGTCACAAATACAGCCATGAAAATTGAAACGCGTAACCTTTTTGCTAATGTATCCGTAATCCGCTAGGTATCTGCAACTTGTTTGTCCTGGACACCAGTGGGCGGCATTTCGTGGTAGCTTTCGTTACGCTGCCACGAAGTGCTGGAACAATCTGCCTTCTCCAATACGTGCTGTTAAAACAATTTCGACCTTCAAATCAAAATGTCATGCATATTATTTGCAAACGCAATATAATACATAAACACATTTTAATAAAACATTTTATAACATTTTATAATCTATTTTGTTTCAACTGTAATTTAATTGTATTATTTATATTAAATTTCCTGTGATGACTATCCCGTTGCGTTTTGTTGACAGTGTTATATTATGAGTATACCCTACAACTATATATTTGTTGTTCTTTGCAGTTTATTTTATCTTTTTTGTTGTTTCCGCTTGTTAACTGTTTAGGTTTATTTATTTAGTATTTATTTATTTTATATTTTGTTGTTTCCGCTTGTTAACTGTTTAGGTTTATTTCATAGTTGATACCGGTTGTCGGCGTTTGTGTCGGCACTTATGTTAGTTTTTAAGTTAGGTCCCCACTGAAAATCAGCGCCTCAGCTTGCTGTGCCTTGCTGTGGCTTCATGCTGAGTGGGGATCCTATTTAACGTCCTAGTATTTAAGTCTTTTATTTTGCTTGTTCTTTTTATTGTGTAATTTTGTGGCGTTAAATAAATGTATTTTCTTTCTTTCTTTCTAATGTCTCTATGACAAGAGGGAAGAAAACATGTTTAAGTTTATTTTACCGTACGTCCCCAAATATTGCATTGACATTATGCAGAACAAACCCAAACAATGCAAAGCTCGTGACGACGAGAGTATTAAGATTAGGTGTATAATTTAATTGCAGCACTAAACCCTAATAAAGCTAACAATGAAGTCTTACACACTTACACACCGCCGACGCTTTCAAACCATCCTAAATCGTACAAGTCTCGTATAACATTAATAACAATGGATTAACTGACATATATACCTCGTACCACTAGACCCGGCAAACTAGATATTTAGTGGCTAAGTATTTGCATTTGGTCGAATCAATCAACGAAAACGGCGCCTTAGGCGAGATTATGATAAGACCTTTGGCTACCTCTTTAGTTTGATCTACATATTGGTTTTATGGGTCGCCACGTGAACAATGGGGAACGGATGAAAATTTTAAAAGTGCCTGTTATTTTTTTTAGTGATAGGAATAACCTTCCTTAGCACCAGAAAAAAGTTGCAGATTTTTCAGCTGCGTCAATTATTTTTGAAAAATATAAACAGTTTCCTCACTTACCTTTTGTTTGGGTTTAGGACGGCGAATAAGACACTTTGCTCGATCAGTCTCATATTACATGCATGAAGAGAAAAAGCAAGAATCGGCATTCGAGTCAAGCATCGAATTTCATTTCATTCTCTAGACATTTATAATAATAACTAGTATATGAGGTGTGGAGTAAGGTCGCACGAGCTCCTGAATATGCACTGTGTTGAGACAATACCTCCCAAAGATGCACTATGTTGAGACAAGACCTCCCAAAGATGCACTGTGTTGAGACAACACCTCCCAAAGATGCACTGTGTTGAGACAAGACCTCCCAAAGATGCACTGTGTTGAGACAAGACCTTCCAAAGATGCACTGTGTTGAGACAACACCTCCCAAAGATGCACTGTGTTGAGACTGTTGAGAGTGAGGGACCCACACACAATTATCAATACCTATAATGTAATGTATCCGCAACGTTCATGTAACTCCTCTGAAGTTGCAAACATCTATAACTTCTCTACGCCTGTGGTACTATCTATTATGTGGTACCACTTACAAACTTACCTACTTGAACGCATCTGCGCTGTATTGCATCTGCCGGAGCCAGCATTTCGAGCAATTTACCGTTAATGGAGATAAAAAAATGTAACAGCGTAGCATACAACGACCACGGAAAGATTAAACGTGTCGCAGAATGGCTATAATGATAATTGTTACATGGGTACTTAGATTAAAATGATGGTTATCAATACTGTTTACTGATAATATAAAGGTAATGTCTGTGTTTGTAAGTTTGTATGTAGGGGGTATACTCCGAAACAATTCATCCTATTTCAAAATATCGAAATGGACATAGGCTATATTTTAACCCCCGACGCAAAAAGAGAGGTGTTATAAGATTAACGTGTCTGTGTGTCTGTCTGTGGCACAGATGTATGAATATAAGGAGATCGGACATGGCAGCCGATTTGTATAGAGTGAGCCTGTCGCAAGTACATTAACCCACACAACGCCCAAGTAATTGACAAGACAAAGCACGCACACATCTAAAACACACACTCTTGTATACCTACACGCTTATTTGACAATAAACGCGCATCATATCAGGCATTTTGGGAAAAAATTTAATATTCTCTATAAAAAAACGTAATATTTCTCGTGCACAGTATGGCAGTGTATGCCCATTGAGCACACAGCTGCGACACGGCCGCCGGCGGCTTGTCCTCTCTCTAGTATTCTATGCTCTGAGGTCTGTGGCATCGACGCTCCTAAACGAATGGTACGTTTCAACAAAATCCGATCAGCCATTTTTGAGATATTGAACTTTGAAATGAAAATATCGGGGGTTTTTCAACTTTTTTAAGTTGTTAAGTAATCTATATATATATATATAAAAAAGAGAGTCGTGTTAGTTACACCATTTATAACTCAAGAACGGCTGAACCGATTTTCACAATTTTTGATTAATTGTATTTGTCTTCACTCCGAATAGCAGAACAACTAATAATAAATGCTAAATGTAAAGGTGTTTTCTTTCATACATTTTGTATGGCGGTACGAAGTACGCGGGGTCAGCTAGTTATTTCTAAAACTGTAATGGTTTTAACTCTGTCAGCAAAACATGCCTCTCCAATATTGAATAGTTTTTAATAACCACTCCTCCTCAACGCGTTCAGTATAGGTAGGTACCTCTTCATTCGTCTTTAAGGTAAACCATAATGAATCGAGCCTCAAAACTCAGATAACGGTACTTAATGACAGTCGCGTGCGCAAGCACGACGCCACCTATTATCGACTCCTGATTACCTATACTTAGCATTATATAAGTTAGCCAAGTTGTACCAAAGTTATCCGTCCAAAAAGCGACTTTACAGTCCAGGCTAGACGATTCAAAATCCCATGAAAATTTGATTAGAATCCGACATTCATACCTAATACCAACAAAGGCCAGTATGTGTAATGCTGCCTACTGATTTGAATAACGTTGAGTCGGGTTACGACGCAAAACAGCTGTTGAGTTACTCAAGGTAATTAGTAATCTGTTTTTATTAGAGTCAATAAAACGGTTTTATCGAATACTACTACGTTTTAGATGGAACGCCGCGTAATAAATAATAGGTACATACTCGTATATATATAGCCTTTGTTCAATTTAATTTAACAATTTATTTTCTGAACAATGGGTTGACTTTGGATCGAATTTCCATGCAATCTGAGCCGCTTTCACTATCAAGTGTAGTAACTTAGTGAGTATAATTTATCTTAGTTGAAAATAATGTAAGACAACAAAATGCATATGATGTTCTGTATAGATCTTGCATACAACATTTCATCAAAATCGGTTGACCCGGTAAGCTATGAAAGCGGAACAAACAAACGACGTCCGTATTTAGATCATAAAGTATTTAGACATAGGTACAAATAAATAATTTGAGTGGTATCTCATAGTGTCAGTAAAACCATGAAATTACTAATTTTATTTACTTAATCCAAAGTTTTATGAAATGGTGTTCTATATTTTCACTTCGAACATAAAATACCTACACATTATTATTTGTTAAAAAATCTGTTTCCATATACGAATGGATAACGCGTAATATCTTAGCTTATACTAAATATCCTAATAAAAGGGGAGCAACCCTTACCAATATTGTACAAACATGTCATTATAATATTTCTCACTGCAAATCACACCGCTATATAGGGATACGTAAAAAAGGGGTTAAACTTCTTAAAACTATGAATATTAAACCCTTTCTACACAACATCAGGAAATCTTATTCCAAACAGGCGTAATGTCCTTTGATCACATACGTATAAATAACATTGTAATGTTGAACACAGTGTGAATGCCTCGAAACCGAACTCTTGCGCACAACAATGGGTGACGATTTACTTTCGTTTCCAACAATGCAAGCGGATACGAGATCAATTTATTGGTTTAAGTATAATATTTGTATGAGGCTGTGATAAAAAAAATTAAGCATTTGTATCATATGTTTTTGCGGAGCATGATTCGACTTTCAACTTGCCCCAGCATGTCATATGGGATATCCCGATCTTTCAGCTCTTAGTCTTTCAAAATGAGTCGGGAAAAGGGTCTGACGGGTTCATATTTTGTAAGTCGAATCTGTGTTTAGAGTTAAAAGATATGTATTATGGCAACAATATAATCACTACAAAAAAACTAGGACGAGTAATAATAGTACACCACAAGTCAATCCGCATCAGGTTTCGCTGTTTTTCAGACATTTTTGAAAGATACGAGATGCATGATGAGTTAAAACAAAAACAAGGTTTTTAAAGTGATTAAGTGACCTAAAGCAGCAAATAACTGTTGAGATTTGGAAGGAGACGAAATACAGAAGTATGTAGTAGGTGCAGACCGCAGAAGAAGTAGCTAAGCGGGCCACCCGGCTCAAAATGACCTAAAACACTGTTCATTTCTTAAGAATACAGTCGTTTGCAGGTATTTTTGAAGATCCGGCCCGCTTAGCTACTTCTGCTGCTGACTGTACCTATTGGTAACAGACGAACTTGATCGACAAACGTCATTGCAACAAAAACAGAAACTCACAGAATACACGATCTCAGAAAACACTATACACTGCCATACTAAGAAGAAAATAACAAAAAACTACAGTATTCCTACTTCGGTGAATCTAACGCCCTTATACCACATGACTTGCCACTTCGTGACGCCATGTTTTTTGTCATCATCACTGTACTAAAGTAAAAAAAAAAACTAAAGCAAACGCAGCCATGTCGAAAGACACTACAAGAAATATGTCTACCGTTCCAACAGATAACTGACTAGGTATACAAGGCTTTTTCATTCAATTCAAATTTTAAAATAATACCTGTACAATTAATTGTACAGTATTCTTGTGCAAAAAAGAAATCATACATTGTTTTTAGGGTTCCGTAGCCAAATGGCAAAAAACGGAACCCTTATAGATTCGTCATGTATGTCTGTCTGTCTGTCCGTCCGTATGTCACAGCCACTTTTTTCCGAAACTATAAGAGCTATACTGTTGAAACTTGGTAAGTAGATGTATTCTGTGAACCGCATTAATATTTTTGCATAAAAATCGAAAAAAAACAGTAAGTTTTGGGGGTCCCCATACTCAGAACCGAAACTCAAAAAAAATATTTTCATCAAACCCATACGTGTGGGGTATCAATGGATAGGTCTTCAAAAATGATATTGAGGTTTTAAATATCATTTTTTTCTAACCTGAATAGTTTGCGCGAGAGACACTTCCAAAGTGGTAAAATGTGTCCCCCCCACTGTAACTTCTAAAATAAGAGAATGATAAAACTAAAAAAAATATATGACGTACACCATGCAAACTTCCATCGAAAATTGGTTTGAACGAGATCTAGTAAGTAGTTTTTTTTTTATACCTCATAAATCGTAAACCGCAATTTATTTTACGGAACTTATTTAACTAACATATAAATATTTTCACATCGGTACCTACCTTAAGTCCTCATACATAACTCGTGTTTTATTTAAATATACCTTTGGCACATAATGTACCATTTAATTACATACTTCATATTATACACTTAATAGTTAGTTAAACCACCATCGTTATTTGACACCATTCCAAAGTACAATGGCATTTAAAACGAACTTAACCCCATTCGAAGGTTACCGAACACGTCGATAGGATAGCAGTTGGTGTAGGCCCTCACCTTGAAGAAAGTGTGGCTATTTTTATAAACGAAAAGTAAGCCCCAAAAACACGTGTAAGGTACAAGAGCGTTAAGGTCTGATCACACGGTGTGCAGGACGAACCTGGAGTGGGAAAAACATATGCAGTTACATTTTTTATGACTAATACTGGTATGTATTTCCAGTTAGGTAGGTACAGTCGCCATCACATACATCGGAGCAAACAAGCACGTCACAAACATCGGAACACACCTCTATTTTCAAGGCATTAGGGTGCATGTGCCGATATTATTGAACACCTATAGTGTACCGATGTATGTGATGGCGACTGTACATACTCCCTAATGTTATTTTTTTTTATAAAACAACGTGTGACCACTGGTCTTAGAAATAAACAAAGATCAATTGAATGCATGCATATGATTGTATAAATTTACTAAAAAATAAACAAAGAATAAATGCAGTTTTCATGTAGTTTACTGTTATCATCATCATCATCATTTCCTTGCCCTTATCCCATTTACTTGGGGTCGGCGCAGCATGTCTTTTTCTTCCATACTTCTCTGTCAGCCGTCATATCATCATTCACTTCTTTTCTCTTCATATCGTCTCTCACACAGTCCATCCACCTTTTTCTTGGCCTACCTCGTCTTTTACATCCATCCACATTCATAGTTTACTGTTATAACATTAAAAAATAAGATCTTACTTTTTATCCTTGTGGAATATTATATCTTAATATAAAGCACTTTATTGTAGACAAAAATAATAAATACAAACAATTGACTTTAACTGGTTGATATTCATACTACTACTCATTAAACGTCAAACGTCATATAGTACGAGTAAGTGGTTGAACTTCTCTAAATGGTTGCGACGATATATTGATGTCAGCTTGCAATGATTAAACACGTGTAAAAAAAGATAACGATATCAGTCGCCTTATCAATTATACCAAGTCATGAAACATTACACCCGCCTGAACTCACAAACTAACTACTACTTTAAAGTATATAATATAATACATCGAGTTTAACCCACAAAAGTTTAACTTCAGAATGTTGTAGAGCGAGCCAATTTCAGGTCGCCAGAATATTGATAAATTTTTAACGCTTTTTAGAAAGCAAATAGTATTCTTCCTAGTGGATTTAACGATCTTTATTCACAGTAAGAACCACAACCCGTCCCGGCGTCCCTGTGACCGCCGCTTTAGTTAAGGTTGGCCCACAAACAAGGTGACTCATGCGATCGCAGAACTATAGTTAACTTCAACTCACTACTTTCGCAAGTTCGTATCAAACTGAACAACGTTATTGAAAATTAGACTTTAACTCTTTTAATTACAGTTTAAATTCGCGTAGAGACGGAGGCTAAATATTGGTACTTGGGTTATCCTTAGGGAAATTATGCTCACGTAGGTAAGGCCCGCTCATTCATTATGTTCGTGAATGACGTCTGCGTAGTCGTGAGAACTTGCGGAGGAAATACTATACTTATCTATAGGTAAGTACGTAAGGTACCATAGGTGAATATAAATGTAATATAATGTACCTACGCAAGGACATATAAATCAAAATGCACTACAGAACTAGGGATTGATAACTCTCTCGAGTTCTCAGTTAGCTTCTTGGCCCTTCGAGCTTCGTATTTTTATATATTGGCTTTTTAAAACATAATTAATTACTTTACCTTTCATTAGGTACTTATTTTTCTTCCTGTACTTGAAATATTTAGACAAAAAAAAACAATACTTTTATTACATTTGGATCCTTTACAGTTTACAGAGATGATGCATTCTTAAAATATTATGATGGAGGTACCTACTTATAACCACAATCGGATGAAAATTTGATGATATTTAATTATACAAACACATTAATGAGAAGGACTTAATGCAATGCAATTCTGCAGGGCACACAGTTATTTCCTTATTATAATTAACCTAATTGACTGAACAACATTCGAAATAGCTTCCAGTTTAATTTGTAGTTCCGACCAAACTCCACATGAAATACAGAACCGAAATTAAACGTCACCAACTACCCGTTCTCAAGTATCACTGTCCAGGGCGCAATCTCTGTTGTTGATACCTCAATTACCGCCGTACTGAGTCTGAAACTCATTACGGGTTCCGTGCCAAAGGGTTCAGTGGCTATGCTATTAAGACGCTACATAGGCTGTGCATACTCATTTTAAACTTGAAATATCTCGTATAATATTTGAAATATAAATCCAGCATTTCGACTGACGATTACTGATCTTTTGTTTAAGGTGTGACAAAGATGAAAACATGATTGAAGACAAAAACCTCGATAGAATTATTTTTTGAAGTCAGCCCTTTTTTGGCAAGTAAACCTATTTTAAAGCTCAATGAGAAGGAATATCAAATCGGAATTCGTACTAAAAGTAGCGTAATAGTCGATACTTTGGCTCACAAAGATGAAATTTCAGTTACTAGTTTGGTTAATTGGCAAAACTGTTTAATACGATTTGGCGCATACGTTTTTATGGTTGAGTTACTCCTACCTCGTTCTGTACTCTTTTCGCGCGCCCAGGAACGCTAATCGCTGTCTCAGAACTTACTACCAATTCAGTTGACGCCCATCTTTCGTGGGTGCAACCTGTGTCGCTCGTATCGGCGTTAGTGAATTGCAGAAAATGTGTAATTTTTGATATAGTATAGACTATTCATTGTGAAATAAATCCCTAAACTAATTTGTGCTTTATATTATGTCTATGAATCGGAATTATTTACGTTAACTTCGGCGGCAGCGTTGATGTTGAATAGTATGGAGGCGGACTCAATTTAATTTTATCAACAATTTTTGTTGTTTCAAACAGATGTTAGGCGTTCAACCTCCAGTGTTGTCTATAAGCTCCTTGCACTCAACCGTAGTTATTTATTCATAGACAAACTGGAGTCGGGTCCTAACGGTCATATCGTTCGATATCAACTAACGTGCGATATATTTGTACAGATTGTTTGAAATTGACATTTAATGTCTAATAAAACGTCATCTCGACTGATGGTAGATGTTCCAAATTTTTATCTATCCAAATATCATAAACCCTCCATGATGCGTTCAAGAACCGCACATTATGACCACCATAAAAATAAACTGTTTTGTTAGAACAAATTTCTTATCTGTGAAAATGTTATTATTACTAAATAATAACATCGATTTCGATAATATTATTTCATTCAAAGGCTAAGCTAACAAGAGTGGCCCCCGCAAGGGATTTGGTTTTAATTTGAGGTGCAGTAGTGACATGACCTAAGAACACTGTATGCGTAATATCAGCCTTCGATCTTCTTTTGTTTCAGACTTATTCACGAAAATGTCAAAAAATCAAGGTAACTTTTAAACTGCTATTTTAGCTAAACCAAGCAAGCTAGAGTAACCAAATAAATTCAGAATTAAGGAGCATAAAATGGGGTTCATAATGCATATTTTTACAGACATTCATATCCTTGAATTTCATTCAAAAAAAAATTTTTTTTTTCGCTTAATTTTTTTGCTACTTCTCTCAGAAACACAACTATCAAAAAAATTACTTAATAAGCCACAGTTGTCAACTACGTATGCATTTAAAAATATATTGAAAAATCATGGTGCGTCATGTCAAAAAAACATTTACGAACGTATGTTTACTATATCATATCATATCAATAGAGTAGTAGTGGCAAATCAGTCTGTAGTAGGTATAACATCCTCTTTCGTTCATTATGAAATAATGAATCCCACAAAAGACATTCCATGTAAAAAATAGGCCAAGTCTCGGAACTCTTCCACGGTAAAAAGTGGTGAGATATTACGTAGAGCCAAGTCAGGCATACTTATTAATTTTTATTTGCTTGCTAAATACGTACGAGCGTTATACCGCCAAGCAGATTGCTGCAGCGATAGCAGATATGACCAAAGGAAAGTCACCTGGCCACGACAGCCTCAGTGTTGAGCACTTACGATTTGCTGGAATCCACCTGCCTAGAGTGTTGGCAATGTTTTTCAACCTTTGCATTGGTCATACTTATCTTCCTCAAGAGCTTATGAAAACCATCGTTGTACCAATACCGAAAAACAGGACCGGAGATAATGCTGATAAAAATAATTACCGTCCCATATCATTGGCAACCGTGGTGGCGAAGGTTTTGGACCGTCTGCTTGATCGTAATCTTTCTCATCATATATTGCTCAATGAGGCGCAGTTCGGTTTCAGGCCAGGGCTTTCTACCGAAACAGCGATTTTACGACTCAAGCATACGGTTCATTACTATACTTCGCGTAATACTCCGGTATACACCTGCTTTTTGGATCTATCGAAAGCCTTCGATCTTAGTCGTACAATTTACTGTGGGAAAAGCTCTTGAGGGAGACAGCTACACCCAAAGAGCTGGTTTTTATTTTAAGATATTGGTACCATAACCAAATGAACAGTGTGAGATGGACAGGCGCTTACTCGGAGGAGTACAGGTTGGAATGCGGTGTGAGACAAGGGGGGTTGACGTCTCCACGGCTTTTCAACCTGTACATAAATAACTTGATCGATGAGCTCAGCAGTTGGGTGCTCAGTTGGTGGCCAAATTATGAACAACGTTAGCTACGCTGACGATATGGCGCTGCTGGGCCCATCGATCGGGGCTCTCGAGATTTTGATTGGCATTTGTGAGAGGTACGTGGAGGCCCACGGTCTCAGATATAACTCTAAGAAAAGCGAGCTACTTGTATTCAAGGCAGGAAACAAAAAACCGAAATCTGTGCCACAGCTTAAACTTGGAGGAACGGAGTTGACTAAAGTCACAAAGTTCAAGTATCTGGGGCACTGGGTCACCGAGGACCTCTCAGATGATCTGGATGTGGAGCGGGAGCGTAGGACATTGGCAGTGAGGAGCAACACGTTGGTCCGCAGGTTCGCACGTTGTACAAGGGATGTCAAAATAACCCTTTTTAAGGCATTTTGTCAGACTTTCTACACGTGTAGCTTGTGGACCAAGTGCACGCAGAGAGCTCTCAATGCCTTACGCGTCCAGTACAATAATGGTTCCAGGATGTTGTTGGGGCTGCCTCGCTTTTGCAGCGCATCAGGAATGTTTGCAGAGGCTAGAGTTGATAGTTTTCATGCTATAATTCGAAAACGAGTTGCCTCTCTGATGCGCCGTGTGCGAGGCAGCGACAACAGCCTCCTGAACACCATTGTTGATAGGCTGGAATGCCCGATGGTGGAGTACTGGAACTCCTTACATGTTGTAGCTAATGATTGTATTGTCTTATTTTAATGTCTTATTTTATTTTAATGTGTACCTACTTTATTTTAATTATTGTATATGAACTATATGTGGTTCGAAATAAACAAATTAAATAAATAAATAAAATAAATAAATAAAATTCTGCAACTTGGGAATCACACAACTTTACTGCATTTACAAATTGTTGCATACCTTAAACTATGTAAGTGTGATTGCCAAGTCACAAAACATAATTTAGCAAGCAAATAAAGATCAATACGAATGCCTGACTTGGCTCTACGAAATATCTCACCATTTTTTACTGTGGAAGAGTTCCGAGACTTGGCCTATTTTTTACATGGAATGTTTTTATGGGATCTCATTTATCTTTGTAGGTTATCAACTTTGTATGGAAATGTTATTTTACCAACCGCAAATAACGTTTGTATAGTTTTGAGGGAAGCAATTGCAAAAGTAACTTTGTAATCGCATGTATTTGTATAGGATTACAAACTTACTTATGCAGTGTGTATATCTCTGAATCGTGACGGAAACTGCAATATTTTTAGGTTTTTTATGAATGGATAGGCTAAAAACTAATTATGTTAAAAGTTTGGAGATTGTAGGTCTGCTAAAAGTACCTTAGAATTACGATGATCATTATAAGTGAGTCAGTGAGTATGTCAGTGACAAAACTAAGGATTTTTGACGGGCAATTGTTCCTAAACTAAAATTTCAAATTAAATGTTCTTGAGAATATATCGTCGGGTGACAAGCAAAAGTCACTAAGTAACAAATACCTACTTAAATCAAAGGTCGTATCTCGATGTGCACTACGTATCGAGATACGAGGTTTTGAAGAGCAGTGACAGTTTTGGTAGTGACTTTTGCTTGTCACCCGACGATATGTAAGCCATATTATGCCCTATATGTTACTGAAAATTCAGGGTTCTGGCTTTAGTCAGTACGAAATTACAGGATGTTGAAAATGGCCTGAATAGCTTCGAGAAAAGGATAGAACGGCCGTGCCTCTTTGTTTTACTCGACGATTGACATTGATCAATATGATAGTATTGATATGATATGATATAGTAAACATACGTTCGTAAATGTTTTATTTTTGACATGACGCACCATGATTTCTCAAAATGTTTTTAAATGTATACGTAGGTGACAATTGTGGCTCATTAAGTATTTTTTTTTATAGTTGTGTCTCCGCGAGAAGTGGCAAAAAAATGAAACGAAAAAAAAACTATTTTTTTTCATCCAAGTTCAAGGATACGAATGTCTGTAAAAATATGCATTATGAACCCTATTTTATGATCCCTTATTCTGAATTTATTTAGTTACTCTCTCTTGCTTGGTTTAGCTAAAATAACAGTTTAAATTTACCTTGATTTTTTGACATTTTCGTGAATAAGTCTGAAACAAAAGAAGATCGAAGGCTGATATTACGCATACAGTGTTCTTAGGTCCTGCCACTACTGCAACTCAAATTAAAACCAAATCCCTTGCGGGGGCCACTCTTGTTAGCTTAGCCTGCTAGACCCTTTCGAACGTCTCTGAAAAACAAAGAAATTTGATTTAACCTCTATTCTAATATCAGTCGAGATGACGTAGTTCGAAATGAATTGTCAATTTGCATACAAATTTGACAAATGTCGCACGTAAGTAGATATCGAACGATATGAATATGACAGTTGGATCCGACTCTAGTTTGTCTCTGAATTAAAAAAAAAACTACGACAGCTGCCAGAAAACGACGCCGCGATGCCGGATATAATATGTGGCTCCTGAATGCATCATGGAGGCTAATGATATGTGGATAGATAAAATAGTGTATGTAATTAAATGTAACTGTACATAATTAGCATAAAACCCACACTCGTGTTTAATGCTCTTCATTATGTACAGTCGCATAAACTACTATAATGTCACTATTATTCCTTATAAAAATAACAAGCCGATTCCATGCCTTTGCGCTCAGCGTCCGAAAAATAGATGGATTGCGGAAACTCGGCGTCCGCGCAACGTGTTGGAACGGGGAAAGCCCCCGCGCGTTGCTCCGCCCATATCTAGGTACATAGTTATGCACGGTATCACCTTAACAAATAGTCTCATTTCACCCCACTGCTCACCACTAGTATATCTTGACGATGAGATTCGTAGCAACAACGCGTAATCGGAGGTCTGTATTACACTGGTGAAGTGAAACGATGTGAAACAGCCCTGCACGTCAATGTCTAAAATACTTTCTGAAAAGGTATAAATTCAGCTCTAGTGATGTTCTAGTCCTTTATTGTCACACATCGATGGGAAACATGTGTTGAAGTTTTTCATCCAACATGCGGCTTAAAATTGGATGAAAATCAAGAAATTTAAGTAATTAATTTTCGGTGGTCAGGGCTATAGGTACGTAGGACGTCATACGCCCATAAATCAAATTAATTTTATGAAAAATACTGCAGATGCGATTCACAACTTTTTCCTCACCTCTTGATCCAAAGAGCCGTGACATTTACATGAAATCGGAAACGAGGCCTAAAATGGTGCGGCTGTTACGGATCTAGGTCAAGATACATTCTAAACCGTGTTGGCTTGGATAAGAATAAGTCTGCGGTCTCCTCCGCCTGTCTTAAAAGACAACTTAAGGGAGTCATCGGGGTCGCGAGTGTTCCATGTCCATGGGTCGCAATAGGTACTCGCCTAAGAGAGAACCCCAGGCAAGGTGACCGAGATCGTTTTCGCTCCAGAACTAAGGATAATGGCTGGGGTGCTAATACCATGGAATAAGCATGCTCATAGATTATTTCAAAAATTAAAAATTATGACAGTTCCGGGTTTGGGTCGGGTTCTACATGTTAGAGGTGGCAAAAGTAGTTGGTAGGAATCGTGACAAATTTAAAAAAATATGATCCCACTCGAAACAGAATCAAAAGGTATAATCTTCTTCCGAATAGGCACAGGTTAGAGAAATTTACTCTTTAGAAGAAATCTGAAATAAATAAAATTTATGAACTATACAGGGTGTTCAGCACATGGACCGTCAAATTTTTTTGGCGTGCTGGTAGGGTCATTTCCTACCTTTCCACCCTTGGACCCTGGGTCCTAAGAGTTACGGTCAAGGAGGTACGATTTATTTTTTATTTTTACCTTAATTACCCAAAATCTGACCTTTGAAGCCCCATAACTTTTTTTGTGTTTATTTTTACATGCATAACTTGCTTAATTCTATTACGTGTACGTACTGTGTCTTTATAAATATATATTTTTGTAACAAATAACACCACAAAATGAACACGTGAGGGTTTTTGTTAACAAAAAAAAACGAATTTACGAAAACACTTCAAAATTCAATAAAAAAAATATTAATTAATTAGGGTCCAAGGGTGAAAAGGCAGGAAATGAACCTACCAGCACGCCAAAAAAATTTGACGGTCCATGTGCCGAACACCCTGTATGTAATTATTGGATGTACTTAATGACATTATTGTAACTTATATAAGAAATGAACGTATTTTAATCTAATTTGTAAATTTTGAATTGCTTAATGACGTGTAACTTATGTTGTCTATAACTACATCTTAGAAAAGTTGAAAAACCCCCCGACATTTTCAATTTCAAAGTTCATCGTCCGATTTTGTTGAAACGTAGCTAAGAACCACCTCGATCACGTCAGCTTTCGGATAAAAAACGCATTCAAATCGGTTCATTCGTTGAGGAGCTACGATGCCACAGACAAACACACACACACAGACAGACAGACACACAGTCACGTCAAACTTATAACAGCCCTCTTTTTCCATCGGGGGTTAATAAATCATTGAATTGAACTAGGTGTAGCCTGTTATAGCGAGGCGCGAGGTCTTCACGATATCCCAGGACGGCCCGCGAGCTGTGTCGCGGCGACATAACACTATCCGTCTCTTTCTAACCGTTTCAATCAGTAGAGACGGTAGAGTCAGTATGAAACCCTGGACCTCATGAGAGCGCAGATGCTGGCCGGCGGAGAATTTGTAAAGGATTGTAATACGTACCTGGTTCGCAGGTATTGTCCACAAATAAAAAAGGTCAAGATATACTGGCTAAGGGTGGAGTGGAGTGAACCGAAACAGCTTAGTGAATCGCATTATACCGATAACGTGGGAACACGGAATGTTTGAAATGTAAGGGTGTGTATTACACCATAGTGCAATGTGACTGGCAAGTGGTTTTTTATTTGGAGATTCCGGTGAAGCGAAAACAATTGATGGTGAGGGTCTGTTTACATATATTTTATAAGTTATAAGGGCGCGTTGCATCAGCTTATGGTTACAGGCCGATCAGATAGAAACTTGACAAATGAAAAAAGTTTATGTAGGTTATAAAAGTAAATTAACAGATAGCAAAGGTTGGAGCCTCCTATTAAGCAAGTAATTTTGCTTGTGTCAGGAGACACCGCTCTTCCAAAAAACAAGAAGTGGTTCATAACCCCATAATAAGGTACTTAATATAACATTGTTTAAATATTAAGGTAAGTACAGATATAACTTTATCTATTTATTTATTTATTTAATTTAAAAGTGGAACATATGTGTGTTAAACATATTTTAGCTATGTAATAAATCTAAGAAAAATGTGTGTGTTTGTGGGTGTCGTGTGTGTGTACAGGTGCGTGTGTGTATGTGTGTAGTGTGTGTGTGAGTGTGTGAGTGCGCGTGCGTTTTAGTGCGTGTGTGTGTCCCCGTGTAAGTACAAAATCATGTTGTGCAAGATAGAAGTGCTTCCGTTTCATTATAAGTTAAGTTTTTATACATTCCATACATTCAGATTGTAAGCGATTACGATTACAGACGGTTTGGTGCAACCCTTCCTAAGTCGTTTTGAAAATTCAGCTGCAGCATTAATACATTCTATTACATTTTGTTTTGGACGACCACTTTAGTATATATAATGTATACTTGGTAGTAGCACAACCGGGAATAACGCTAGGAGGACAACGACTTTAGTGTAATATACAAAAATCAATGACCTTACCGGAATTCAAACCCAGGAGTCCCAGGACGTTTAGCTTCGAAGGCAGCTGCCTCCACCTGCCTGGCGGGATCCATTCCAATAACAGAAGATGTTTTCTATGATTTATTTATATTAAATATGTATATTGTCATCTAGTGCTCATTTTGTGTCACATGACATGATATTTACAAGATGATCACATGGCTTGTTCGAGTTACTCAGCCAATATGGCGATTAACAAAACACTCGTAAATTTTTAATGTCCGATGTCTATCTATTGTGTACAGTCGCCATCACATACATAAGTACACTATAGGTGTTCAAAAATATCGGCACATGCACCCTAATGCGTTGAAAATAGAGGTGTGTTCCGATGTTTGTGAGCTGCTTGTTTGCTCCGATGCGATGTATGGGATGGCGACTGCAAGTATACATGTCAAATTGTCAAGCATTTTTTCATTTGTTTCAGACCTGATTGTTAGTGGAACCAATAGGCTTGTTGCGTGGTGTTAAAATGTATAATTTTGTGTTGCTAAATGGATAGTAAACCATCAAATGATTGTAATAAAGTATAAATTACAAAGTATAATTCCAATCATAAAAAGATATGAACCTTGAAAGTTTAGAAAAAAAAGTTTTTTTATTTATTGTCCAAGAGTAAATTTAAAGGTACCAATAGAATACCTACGCTTTTATAGAAACAAAATTGTAAGACAACTATGGACCTATACGCAGTATTTCGCGACCAAAACAGTAATTTACTTCATTTTCCATGCAACGGTTAGTACAAATTGCACGGTGTGACGTCATACTTTAAAGCCAATCAGTATGAAGCGTTTCGGCTGCTGTCAGCGAGGTTCGTCTTTAACTCGATTTTTAGGGTATTAATGTCCTTTAAATTTAGTTGCTTCCATACAAACATTTGTTCATCTACAAAAACTGGTTCGAATGGCATCGTAAACAAATTTAAGGTCACAAGCCCATTACTTACAAGACTCAGTGGGTCTTGAGCTAGCCATGCCGGAAGGTAGATCGGAAAAAACTACCCAAGCTAAAATACCAGAAATTAGGTCAAAACTGCATTCCTTAATGCACAAACATCATCCATCACATCACGTTGACGTGCATCCCCTAATGAAGCTATTACGTGCTTCCCTAACATCGATTTGGGAAACAAACCGGTGCTCCCACTTGGAATCGATTATTCAGCTATAGCGATACAACCTAGTATAGGTATATGACAGTTTTTACATTGTGTTAGATAGTCATCGTCATTATTGTCATCGGCCGAAAAGTGTCCACTCAATATTCATCACTATTGGTCGTTAAAATGCGTTTCTCCTCCTTGAAATCAATAATTATGTATTCCTGAGTTATGGATGTTATGTATGTATATAAGTATCTATATGTATGTATCTATTATATATATCATCGCCTAGTACCCACAACACAAGCCTTACTGGGCTTACCGTGGGCCTAGGTTGATTTGTGTAAGATTGTCCCGTAATATTTATTTATTTATTTATTATTCAGCTGTAGTTGAACATTGCAGCCTTGAAAACATGCTGATTATTATGTGAGACTTTTAATAGTTATATTAATCTAGCGGTCGTAAACGAACCAAAGAAAAGATCACATTTAAAATTCGACCTTAAAACAGTCCCAAAACAACAAACATTCACTAAGAACTATTTTGGCAGACAAGACTTTCGTTAAAAGGTCGCACTAAAGTCGCTTTATTCGTTGGGGAATTACGACGATACGTATGTATGCCTGTCTGTAGCTGTGTGTCTATGTAACTTATAACACTCCAGGGGTTATAAATGTAAACACTTTCGTGTCTTTGTACTTCAAATCAGAATGACTATAAGTAATAATAAAAAAAGTCTGATTGAAGTTGATACCGCGCATAACTATGTACCGAGAGGTTTACTATTGAGAGGCATAAAATCATTAATACTAATATGGTTACGCATAATTACTTTACGCCGAAAATAAGCTATGCATAAGTCACATTTCGCATATTTTTTTACGCATAACATTAAAAAGCATAAATACAGAAAGCATAAACCTTATTAAAACTAATAACAAAAAGCATAAACATGAATACCCATAATAATCAATTGACATCATATCAAAATGCATAACGCTATTATCCTATAAAAAACAATGTCTAAAACTAATGTTAAATAACCTACGTTCAAAATCCCTAAAATCTAAAAAAATATATTTTAGTGATTTTAGCCTATAGATTATTGCCATATCAAAATGCATAACGCTATTATCCTATAAAAAACAATGTCTAAAACTAATGTTAAATAACCTACGTTCAAAATCCCTAAAATCTAAAAAAATATATTTTAGTGATTTTAGCCTATGGTTTTCCTAGTAGTAAATTGCCTAATTGTCATTAGTAGTAAGTTTTAATAAAAGGTTATTCCGCTCTTTTATTTATAAACAAAATAACCTCGAAGACGCGATCCGAGTCGATTTTGCCACTGTTCAAAGGGTGGGCATCAAATATTTTTTAGCAAAACTGATTCGGGTCGCGGAGAGGTTAGAAGACGGAAGCGGGAGCGTTGCTCCTGTTTTCGAGGTTATTTTTTGTATAAAAGAGCGGAAAAACTAATAATATAATTTTAGGTATTTTGACCAGTTTCATTCATTTAGACAACAGTAATTATACTAATTATGGATAATGACAGATGATGCATAACGCTATTATCCTATAAAAAACAATGTCTAAAACTAATGTTAAATAACCTACGTTCAAAATCCCTAAAATCTAAAAAAATATATTTTAGTGATTTTAGCCTATGGTTTTCCTAGTAGTAAATTGCCTAATTGTCATTAGTAGTAAGTTTTAATAAAAGGTTATTCCGCTCTTTTATTTATAAAAAAAATAACCTCGAAGACGCGATCCGAGTCGATTTTGCCACTGTTCAAAGGGTGGGCATCAAATATTTTTTAGCAAAACTGATTCGGGTCGCGGAGAGGTTAGAAGACGGAAGCGGGAGCGTTGCTCCCGCTTTCGTCTTCGAGGTTATTTTTTGTATAAAAGAGCGGAAAAACTAATAATATAATTTTAGGTATTTTGACCAGTTTCATTCATTTAGACAACAGTAATTATACTAATTATGGATAATGACAGATATACCAAATAATTATGCGGCATACTATTGTTTGGGCTGTATGCCTAATGTATATGCTAATAGCGTAGTATGCCAGAAAAACAGTAGGCCAAAATATTACTATGCGAAAATACTATTATGCCACAAATAATAATGCCAAACCAATTATGCGAAACTGCATTAGTCTAAAAACCATTATGCGATCCAATGGGATACCGTACCGAGATATATGGAGATATGGGCGGAGCAACTGATAACGCTCGGGGCCTTTCCCCGTTTCAAGTGTTCCCTTCCAACAAGATGCGCGGCCGCCGAGTTCCCGCAATCGATCTACCTATTTTTCGGACGCTGAGCGCAAAAGCATGGAATCAGCTTGTTATTTAATAACGAATAATAGTGACATTAAAATAGTAATATGACTATAATAGTGAAACTAATAACAAGGCAAGTTTTGGTGAAATCATATAAGTACCTACTGGAGACAAAAATTTTGTTAAGTTTTTTATTTTATTTGTAATTATTAAATAGAAATCAGCGGTAAAAAAAGTAATCCAAAGACTATAAATTTATCTACACATATAATCATAAAGCCTCTATAATGTGTTCAAAAATCGCAAATTACGACCATCATTAAGGTACACTGTTTTGTTAGAATAAACTTCTTATCTGTGAAAATGTTATTATTTATTGCTTCATAATAAAATTTCGAACATCTCTGAAAACAATCTTGTAGCTGTTGAAACTAAAACTCGCAATGCGCAACGACCAAATTTAAAAACTTTCTGAGTAATATTCAGAATCATTTTAAGAATAAATATTTGCTAACCACATGATCGGTGTCACATCGCATCATCCTAGATCGCAAACATAAAAGGCAAAAATACAACATCCGTGTCTGTCAAGAATGAGCCGATAATAGCAAAAGATAACCATAACAACTAATTTAAACCGTAAACATATATAAATAAGGGTTATATTGAACTGAGTGTAAGTGCTGTTTAGAAAGATCTACCGTTGAATTTCTAAGGAAAATGTTGTGTGCGTGATTTGAAACCGAAACATTTGAAACCAACGGCGGTAATAAATAAAAACATTAACAAACGAAGGCTCAGGCTAAAAATAATTGCTGTGTGTAGGTGATTTTATACTTTGTAATTACGAGTATGTATTTATTTATGTATTTGTGTATTTTATTGGGGCGGAAAGGTTCTCGAGTGGCGACCACGTACCGAAAGGCGCGGCGTGGGTAGGCCCCCCCCCACAAGGTGGACTGATGACCTGGTAAAGGTCGCGGGAGTCCGCTGGATGCGGGTGGCGCAGGACCGGCCACTTTGGCACTCTTTGGGGGAGGCATATGTCCAGCAGTGGACATCTTTCGGCTGTTATGATAATGATCATGATGATTGTATTGATTGATTGATGTATTTAACATAACCCCAAACAACTCGTTATCTGTCTTAACTTATGGACAACCTTTTCCAACAGATTTAACTGAGGCCAAACGTCCATCATTGAAAAATCGTATCATCTTCATATCATAGTACCTACTAGTTAATGAATGAAATGACACCACATTGAAAATAACGAATGGTGTTGAAATAACAATTATCTACCTATTTAAATAGATAGTCTTCCTTTTTTAAGTGAAAAAGACACACACATATTTTGGTAATGAACAGGTCCAACACATAAGAATGTATTCTTCTATTCTCTTAACATACTACGTGATGTAAAATAAGAACCACCAAATAAATAAGTAAATTAAAAAACCTCTTCTCAATCAATGCAATCGATACAATTACGTCTCCCGACAAAGAAAACCAGCGACACGACAATTATTTCTCTAACACCAGAGACTGTTCCCAGTTCCCACTATTTTTTGTAACAGCCATTAAATCACTTGTATGTCTGTTACAACGCGTGGGGTCCGAATCACACGTGGGACAATGGTGCCCCTACCAACCCCCGACCCAACAAACCAACTAATCCTGACACCCCCTGCCCTTACACAGTCTTTGAAAATCTACCGCATCGACTTAACTCGAATGAAGGAGATAGCCCAAGATATGCTGGTCCTGTTGAAGTAACAGATGTTGTAGGAAATACGGGTAAGTCTTTTGAAGTAGTTTAGCGCTCTAATAATAGTTTGATACGTGATCTAGACGTCTATAGCGTTGTAGAAAAAAAAGGAATTGCTTTCAAAAGTATTGAAGTCGAGAGGTCGTAGTAATAAATTATAAGCTAGATTACTTAGATCCTTGGGATTATTTCTTGGGAATCTCCTCTCGTGAAATATGGTCTAAGTAATATTGGCGAATATCCTCGACAAAACGTGAAAGCCTTAAAGGAAAAAAAGCGGCCAAGTGCGAGTCGGACTCGCACATGAAGGGTCGGAATAAATTGCTTTCTACGATTTATGACGTATTAAAAAAAACTACTTACTAGATTTCGTTCAAACCAATTTTCGTTGGAAGTTTGCATGGTAATGTACATCATATATTTTTTTCAGTTTTATCATTCTTTTATTTTAGAAGGTACAGGGGGGGGGACACATTTTACCACTTTGGAAGTGTCTCTCGCGCAAACTATTCAGTTTAGAAAAAAATGATGTTAGAGACTTCAATGTCAATGAAGACCTAGGTATCCATAGATACTCCACACGTATGGGTTTGATAAAAAAAAATTGAGTTTCAGTACTAATTCTAAATATGGGGAACCCCAAAACTTATTGTTTTTTTTTCTATTTTTGTGTAAAAATCTTAATGCGGTTTACAGAATACATCTACTTACCAAATTTCAACAGTATAGCTCTTATAATTTCGGAAAAAAGTGACTGTGACATACGGACGGACAGACAGACAGACAGACAGACATGACGAATCTATAAGGGTTCCGTTTTTTGCCATTTGGCTACGGAACCCTAAAAACAGGCATAAAACCAATAATTTTGTACCTATACATAAGGTATTAGTATCCTTGTTACGTTACTTCTTTGCCGCCTGTACTCACAGTCGTTTTTAATAACAGCCTGAGTACGTAGCTTGAGAATATATTGCAAAATGATTACAGTGCTTATGATTTAAATTTTCAATTTACGGTGAACAAACTGAATGTGAGTAGAGGAAAACAAAATTTAAATTCCTCCAAAGCCTGTGCAGAGTGAGCAATATCGAAACATTTTCATTCTTACTGCCACGAATATAAAGACGCATATTGACTGATAGTTTTGCATCGCTAAAATATCAGTCTTGGAGGGAAACATTAGGAACGTAGACTGAAGGTAATGAAATTTTATGAGAAAACCTATTTTGCGTGAAATATCTTCACAAGTTTCTCGCGACACAGCGACGCCCCGATATTACAGTATTCTTTCTCTTTTTGGGGTAGCTACGATCCTACAAAATTATACTACACCTTAGAGGTTTTAAAGTTCAAACTCCTCTGCAAGGCAGAGATGCCTCATTATTATTCCATTAAAAAATTAGACGTTAATAATCATTTCACTTAGAATCCTACAAAGAAATCGTCATTAGGCTTCTTCCCCCGGCCGTCCACTCTTCTAAAAGACAATTCATTACAACTTTAATTTAGATGGATCTGCGAACAAATCCCCATCTTACGGTTGCTCATTCAGAAAACATCCCATTAAGTAATTTTTTCCACCTAAACCTAATGCTTGGGGTGGCATCCCATATGGTCCTCTGGGATCCGAAAATATTTGGAAATCACCATCGTAGGAAATTGAACTTTAACTTTCAACCTGGACAGTTCAAATTTCGTCAATGACTTCACCCTATGCTGCTTAGGCAGCTGCCAATGCACTATGGGATTGCAACCCCCGAATGCAATATTGTATAATAATAATAAATTCGGAAAGACAAGGTAATATCGATTCAGATGGGGCTAAGAGGGTTGTTGCAATTATCGCAGCCATTGTCACAAGTTCATTGCATTGCAAATGCAATTTTGAAATGTTATGAAGAAATATGCAGTTCTTACACCCCTGTTTTACCTACTATGTATGGGTTTTGTTGGTTGGCTAGATCTAACATGTTGTACAAAGTATAATATATGTCCACTGCTGCCTTTATTTTTGATTCGATTATAACTAAACGCCGAAAACCACTAAGTACGTTTCAATAACGTTCACGACAACATAGGAACTGTTTAGGAACACAAAAATGCAAAAGCAAAGTCTGTCTAGACAACAAAAGAGCGGGAACCTTTGGATTTTATTAACACAATAATATCGCCGTTTAAATTTAATATTCCACGCATGAAATTCTATTTAGCAAAGAGCTTTGCCTAGAAAGAATCTCACAAGAATCCGAGTCCTCCAGACGACAATGCTTGGCACCATAATCTATTTGCTTGGAGCGGTCCTACTTGCACAATACTGTGAGCCGCTCACAAAAGAGTGTTTACTTAAAACCCCTTTCACACCTCTATTGTGGCATTCGCAATTCATAAAAGACCTCTGCGGGAGCTCTAGCGCCCTTCGGAATCCTCCAAGGCTGGTACTGATCAGAATTGCGCAGTAGCTCCCTTGTGGCTGGTTCAGTTGTACATTGAATAGTGCGATAATGCGAGTCCTTTCATCTTTAAAAATGTTATAAGATTTTTTTCTCGCGTTCGGCGATAGCGGGAGTGACCCGGGGACGCTTTGGGTAAGTCCGGATTGAGAATCGGCGTTTCGGGGCTTATGTGTGATTGTCACTTGGTTGGAAAATTATAATTCCCTGAAGGTACACATTTTCTGCACGTGTGCGAACATTTTCCGAATCAGATTACGAAACATGCTTAGGGACGTGATTCCGCAATATTGTTATGGGTGTTATACCTTATGAAGGAGGACATTTAGGTACACGTAAAACGCTTTTGTGCCTTTCAAGGTGGCGGTGGAACGAGTAGGATAGGAATTTTTCAAGATCACGTGTCTCATGCCAGTCACGCTCCGTACCAACGGCAAAGAGTGTGCACTAAAATTTAATAGGACATAAAGGGCATGAGATGAGCGTTACGCTAAGTTTCGTGCACATACAAAACAGGGAGCTTGGATTACCATTGTCATTGGTTCAGACTTGGCAAAAGTTATAAATCCCAAGATTTGGTCTTATGGAATGGTCGACTCGTATGGGCGCTATTTATGACTTTATACTACTAAATGATAAACGCATAAATTGATTTTTAATAAGAATAATTCTAGTTTTACATTCAAAACTCAAATGGCGCAAAAAAATCTTGTTTTTTTTTCTATGCGTTATCATAAATATTTAACATATGATAAAATAATACTTAGCCTCACGCTTACTTTTTTATCAGGACAGAAACACCATACTTTTATCACGCATAACGCCTATAACGCCTCCGCTTAATTTTCATACATTACATATTAACATAACATAACTCACAAAGGTGACAAAGCGGACCCCGGGCTCCTTTAGGGGCACAACCGGGAATAACGCTAGGAGGATGATGTTGATGACATATTAACATAACTGACAGAACTTTTCTGTTACACGGATCTGGGCTTCAATCGGCTTATCTCTTTCTTAATATTTCGCTCGTTCTGACAAGTTAGATTAGATCTGCGACCGTAGAAGCGAGTTCGTGAAACAGATTAAAAAATGACCAAGATTGGAAACGACAAATAAAAATAGACCTCCACGAGTGTTGTGGAAACAGACTTCTGACAATGGCCCCCGCACAATTGTTGCTAATGCCGTGTTCAGGGCGCTTATGTTACTCCGTACGTGAGTAATTTAAAACTTTGAAGGGTGCACGAGGTGCCAAAGGGTGTGGAGGTGCCAAGGGGAGTAGAGGGGCCAAGAAATATGGCGAAGGATGGGTTTGCTGCGATATTAACTTGAGGAATTATAGTGCGACTGATGCCTTTGGGAACGAAATTAACTGAGACGAAAATTGTCTGTACATCGATCCACTTTTTACACCATACAAATGTACAAATAGGGATGATGACTAACATTTAATATAACGCGCACGAACGGTTTCGTACCATTATCAATAAAAATATTTATTTTATTCTGTTTTTTTTGTTATAGCGGCAACAGAAATACATCATCTGTGAAAATTTCAACTGGAACTGTCACGGTATCAGTGAGATACAGCCTGGTGACAGACAGACGGACGGACGGACAGCGGAGTCTTAGTAATAGGGTCCCGTTTTACTCTTTGAGTACGGAACCCTAAAAATACAATACCCGGCCCTCATCAACATCAACACCCACACGGAAGAAACTCTGTTCACTGGCGTCTCACTGTCGTTTACGTAAGCCGTAACAGTAATGTGTGTAAATGTTTCTCATTTTTTTTTTAAATAGCCTTTTATTTCTTACAGAATACAAATTACATAATGGTTAGTAAAGAACTTAAACTTAAATTACTTGTTTAAACTAGCTAAGTATTAGTACTATGCTGGTCTGTAAGAACCCCTGGGCGGATAAAGGCCTCCTCCAAGGATAACCATGTGTCTCTGTCCTGTGCCACTTCGTACCAGAGTAAGCCGGCTGTTCTCTTGATGTCGTCTTCCCAACGTGTCATTGGTCTTCCCCTGCTCCGATTGCCTGGCGGGCCGCGCCAAAGAGTCGCTCTTATAGTCCATCTCTGGTATCTTAACCTCGCGACATGGCCAGCCCATTTCCACTTTAGTTTTTGGGCATGGGTGCGCATTTGTTGCTTTTGTTATAGCTCTTATTTTGGTATGTCGTATTTTGTCCATTTTCTTTATGTTAAGCATACTGCGCTCCATTCCCCGTTGGCAAGTGATAATTTTATTTTTTATTTTTGCTGTGAATTTCATTTATAATACAATGCGCAGCACTAACAAAAAACATTGAACGTAAGTATGGTTAAGATTATTTAATGTGGCCGAACTTTTGATAAAACTGACATGGTAATAGAATTCGTGAAATCGGCCTAGTTTCGTAAATCAGATAGGTACAAACAAACTAACAAAGCTACGAAGCTAGGATATATTAGTAAAGAAATACAACTGGATACAAGGGCTGGGTAAATGGCTGTTACATTTGGTGTGTTTTATTGCATGGTCAAGGTTTATGATATGTCTGTATCAAGTTACATTAAACATTATAATAATATCATTATTGTTGACATTGTAAATTATTGTATAGTTATTTGTATTTTTCCATTTTTCGTTCATTGAGGTATGGTTTGGTATCTGACGATCTTTAAAACTGTCAACTTACATATGATTCAAATACAGATACCTACAATGTATTAATGTGTAGGCAAAAATATAAATAGGAATAAGTTAAAATCACATTAACTTAGTCCTATTTATATTTTTGCCTACATCAATACACTGTAGGTATCTTGATCAGTATTTGAATCATATGTAAGTTGACATTTTATTACAATTCATATTCTATTGGACGACCACAATATAAATTCATATCGATTAAGCTAGCTTCAATGTAAATTGTAATTATAATGAAATAAAAAATCTAAATCTAAATCATTATCCCAGCAGCTCCACCATTTTTCTCAGTAATCTAGCATGTAGAGGCGCGAACGCCGGTGTTCATAGTTACTTTCGTAAATGTACGCAGTTTAATTTAATTTACAAGCCCAAGTTGCAGACTCTTTGTTAACCAACTCGTTAAAAATTGCTCCTGTTCCGAACCGGTAATTAATGTAACTTTGATTTTAGATACCGTTATTTATTTGTATGTTTCTGTATCAGGGGTCGGATACCGGTATTTTTATCCTACAAAAATACCGGCATTAATATTTTCTATTTCGTTCTTTGGTTTATGATATGAAATATTACCTAAATAGATGATAGAGTCCTACATTAAGAGCCTAAAATAATTCAAAATATTAGACTACTTCAAGGATTTTTTTTAAACCGGTTCCGTCTCCTGATCTGTATAAATTCCTGATTCCTGCGTTCATAGTAATATCACGGCATACATAATACATAGTACTAATGTACAGAAAAGTCTCTATCTAACCAAACCGACAGCTACAAACTTCAACTCTTGCCGTCCTACTCTAACGCATATCTTCGTTGTCGCCAGTTGACAGTGACAAAACGCCATTCGCGCGACTATTTACGAACGATAATGTACTGTGTCATGTCAGCCGTGTTCGGATAAATTTGCACCTCGAAGGTATTACTAATAGGCACAGGCTTGGCGATCTTCACTCACTGCCGAGGTTAAACATTACACGAAGTATATTTTTACGTTATATGTTATTGCTGCAGAAACCATTGCTGCATTATTGCTTGAATGAATAAAACTCGATCAATGTTTTTACAACTTAATAATTGCCATTGTGTTCATCGTACCATTGTACATGAATAGCAATCTTGGAACGTTGATTCAAAGATGGCACACGTATACGGTAGAACAGTAGGACTCTGTCGACTCAACAATAACGTTTCTTTTAGTTTTTTAGGGATCCGTACTCAAAGAGTATATCGGGACCCTAATTACTAAGATTCCGCTGTCCGTCTGTCTGTCTATTGTCCGTCGGTCACCAGGCTGTATCTCATGAACCGTGATGGTTAGACAGTTGAAATGTTCACAGATGATGTATTTCAGTTGCCGCTATAACAACAAATTCTAAAAAACAGAATACAATAAATATAAAAAAAAAATTGATGTTTTTTTTTTCATACAACAAACGTGATTTTTTTGCCGTTTTTATAGATAATGGTACTTGCGGAACCCTTCGTGCGCAAGTTCGACTCGCACTTGGCCGGTTTTTTTTACTGAATTTCAAGCAGATACATCGTTGTTATGTTACCCGTCTACGGCAGAGAGCGGCGCGGTGCGGCGCGGCGCGGTATTCTGTGCGGACCCTTTCATATTAGCTCAAGTATTACAACCGGCGGTACCGCTTCCGCGCTGCTCCGCCACCGCTGTCAGTGCGTTTCGGCCTTGAGTACGAAAAAATAGTACATTTCGATGCTAGTGCGGAAAGTATGTCATTACTTCACGAGTGGCGAGATATCTTGCCACGAGCCGTAGGCGAGTGGTAAGACTCGGGACGATTGGAGAATGACATTTCCGCACGTGTATCGAACGACGTTTTTTAATACAGTTGCGAAAAAATAAGAAAAACAACAAGTAACAACATAATTTGAAAAAAAAAAAATTTTTAACAGCTTCATTATTTATCAACTGTATTACAATGATGTTACAGAATTACTAATATAAAAGTTTCAAATTCCTTACTTGTTGTTTTTCTTATTTTTTCGCAACTGTATTAAAAAACGTCGTTTGATACACGTGGAAAAGTAAAAAGCACTAGTGCGCAAAATACAACTTTGCGCACGTTTTGCAGCTACAAAAAGTACCACTTTTTGAGCAACTGTATTAAAAAAGTTTTTTTTGTTAGTTTTCCGTAGTCGGGGTACAGTTTTATGAACTTTTTATGCTAGTTAGAAAAGGAGTTCTATAGAAACGAGAACAGTAAATATTTGCAATCCTATTACAATAGGAAGCAAGCCTGTTATCTGGCGGAGGAAATTAACGAGACGTTTTAATTAAAGCAAGTGTAAATGATAGTGGCACCGGAGCTTACGGCTCTGAAATGCAAGGGTTTTTAGAAACGGGGTTTCAGTTTATACCATACGGAGGTAGTAATTGTATTATGTAGGTGTTGTAAGAGTTGAGTACAGAAATACGGTTGAAATGTATATACATATTTGGAAAACAGACAGTACAGACAGTATCACATTTTCTCTATGTTTAAACTAATGATGTAATATAAAAAAGAGGTAGATGTGTTGTCTATACGAAATTCTCTGTTTAATAATTTACTTTAAAAACAAAGTTTAAACCGACTTCAATTCAGTACTTCGCCAAAGCCACATATACAGTACATGAACATTTCCACATTTCCTTTATAATTTACCACATGCACTGCTTTCCGAGAGCAAATGCGTTGATTATTACAGAAAAAACCCAAGTCGCTATCGGTGGGCTGATAATATTTGAGGAGTTCCGTCGACTCCTAAAGGATCTCAGAATTACCACTTCATGAGTTGCTACTTCAACGGAATCATGTCAGAATCTTTGAGGAACTTTACATCTTTAAGGAGTTCCATAAGAAATCTGTGGTCTTCATCATCAGTTCCACTTCACCAAAATTGCGATTTCCGAAGGTAAATACACGAATTATAATAGAAAATACCGAAATCACTACATGCGTGCCTATAAAATTTGAAGGTTGCCCTCAATTTCCCTGGGATCCCTGATTTGGTGACAATGGGACCACTTCGGAAGTATACTCTTTCGAATAACAAAAGAATTTTGGAAATCGGTCCACAAATGACAGAGAAATCGGCGAACATACAAAAAAAAAAAAAAACATACATACCTACAGTGGAACATATAACCGCCTCCTTTTTTAAGTCGGTTAAAAATGGGCAGGCACATCTGACAGCTGAGATACGTTTACGTTTCCATTGACGACGCGAAACTGAGGCAATTTGGTGCAATTGACAAATTTTTAGTGTGCCATTTGTGAAGCGCTTGTAACCTATTATCTGCCTCTTTTTTATAAGTACTACATGATAGGTTTAAAGCTAAATACAAATTACAATTGGTAGAAGTGGCATGAAATATAATTTTTCGTCTGCTCTGACTATCCCCTATTGTGAATAAAAGCGTGAGTTTATGTATGCTTGTTTCATTCGTTTACAATAAGTTTTCTAATTACATAGTGTCATTTGTTAAACAGCAACGAAGCGAGGCTGCAAAAGTCGAATACCTAATAAGTATGAATAACGATTTTATGCTGAATCGAGAGAAATCTCCGCAGTTTCTTGGGCCGCACTTCCTGTCATTTTTTGTACCTACTCGTAATTGTTATTTCATTTTGACTTTGAAAGAGACATGAAAGTGACGGTATACCTGTGACTTGCCGGGGCCTCTTATTTTGTCGAATACGAGTATATGCCCTGCGTAGTCCTTTTTAGTACCTTTCTTTACTTAAGCAATATACAATTGTTTATGGCTTTTAATCATTTGTAGCCGAGTTGCCTATATCATACTTAGAAATCGGTTTTAAACAGTACGACCTTCTATAAGGACTCCGATGACAAAATCAAACCGAAAACTAGTAACTCGTTTCCACTTGGACCGTGTTTATTTCACTCTATTCAAACTTCAATGGATTAATAAACTAGATAAAGCCAACTTTCCTAAATAAACAGAACAGTTGCATACTAATCTTCAGCAAGAGTAAAGAAGACAGACATGCCAACAATGAAATATAGCGTTCCTGCTGTAATGTGAACATTGAATGGATACAGGGGCAACGTTAACATTGCTGTTGGTAAACTAAATGTTGATCAAACTTGGACTTTATACTCTCGTGTTAAGGGTTAAGGGGGTGTTAACCAAGTGGAAAGTGTAGATTGATCATGAACACACGTCGATGTGTCGTTGACTCCGCTATTAGAATGTATAATATGAGCGTCCTGATTGCAGTGGAAAGAATTATGTAGTAGCGACTACTGTTTATTTTTATACATAGAGTGGGGTCTCGACGTCTCAGTTGCTACGAGTATGAGTTAATGTATAATTGAATGCTTATTATACGCTGATTAGACGTTTTTTAATCGGAATGGTATAGCGTGTATAGATGACGGTATTGATGGATGTAATCAACTTACATGCACTGTTGTGCATTAAAAACACTTTAGTAACCCTTACTTCCTACTTAATATCATAAATCTGAAGTCATTTTGTCTGTCTGTTTGTTAATTCACACGATATTATCTGCTTTTCCTTAAGGCTGACTAGTGGAGAAAGGTTTATGGCATTAAATCCACCTTTTGTAATATAACTTCTTCTTTTGTGCAGTAACAGCCAAAAACAAACCTTTAGTAAGAATATTATGTAGTACCTAAAATATTTGTTCCTTAACGTTGAATGTACATTTATCAAATCATCAAATTAACTCAACTAAATGTCTGATAAACTCTAAAATATAAATTCTATTTACTTCATTTTGGAGCTAGGAAATCCAGAAGGCCTAAATTATGTATAAGTATTACGAAACTGTATTATGAAAATAAACATAAGACAATCAAGAGAACTCCCAACGCAGATTGCCAGTTGCGTTTGATATCGCCAGTTCGCACTGAAAACAAAAACGCATCAGATAAATATTTCGCTAGTCTAACTTTAGACTCAACCTGATCGTCTTAAGATCCAATTTCAAATGCACTTTTTTCCAACTTAATGTCTTTTAACAGGGAAATGTTTTGTTATTAATAGCTGACAAATATCCACGAATTGCAATCGCTGGATTTATGAACTATCGGCGGAAAGATTTGCGGCTCTCGCCGTGCTGTTTATGGCTGGGAATCGACGCGTGAGCATGACGCGAATCTATAAAGGAATCCACACAATACTATATCTTGGTCGATTTATGTTCTATCCTGGCCCTGGTATACATCTAGTATTTCAACAGTGATAATAATAACTTTGCCAGTATATTTCTCTAGTGAGCAAGTTATATCACAAGGACCGTACTAATTTCAAAGCTATTCCTATTAAGTTATAAACCGCTTTATTACTTATAACTTTATTACGGTACATACCTATATACCTAGGGATATTATTATATCATGGCTCTCTAGTGAGTTTGATACATTGTACATGTTTCACTCCTTTATTCCTTCTAAGAAAGTTTAGAATCGCTTTCATATAACTACATTACGATATATAGCTATATCCCGGCTGTATCTACAGATCAGTAAAGCATTTTTTCGGCCTCAACGACGGGGCAGCTCTACCCAACATCGCCCCCTAACCCCTCCCTAACCCCTCTCTACTCTCTACATACAACCATCCATTCTTTTTTTAATATTTATATTTGTTGTAAATACATATTTGTTTATAATCCTATAAGTAATAAAATGTGTTTAATAAAAAAGTTATTAAACTATGTGGAGCATTTTAACTTTGAGATAAAATTGTAATACGTAGAAAGCTACAAAACATACTAAGAGTTATTTTAATACATGGTATGTCAACTACACGATGACAAGGTTATATCAATGTTCAATCTTGCAGTGTAGCAGACCCTAGACTCATCATACATTTTATTGACCGAACCATCTATACCTATACCTACATTAGACAACTGCAAGCAATTGGGTAAGCCTTCCAACCGCATCAGTATGCAATAAGCGTCATTTTGACATTCGCGTTGCAACATGTCATACTTTAATAGATTCTGAATGTTCGTCACGACTGTTTGCGAACATTTTCGGAAATATGTCGGTACTTGTGTTTGCGGTTGAGGAGGGAATTTCAATTGTTTGTCTTGCACAATTTCATTTGTTTTAATGACAGCTTGTAATATAGCCAATTTTGTGACATGGCCACGACATCAAGCCATTTTTTTCATGCAGGTACAATATCTCACTGACAGTCATATCATTGGTACACGTCAACTATCGATGCAATATCAACAGCTGCCTGGTGACATCTCCATACAAAAGTGGTAATTTGGTCGTCATGCAACAATATAAGAAAGAACTAGTCGAATTTTGCTTGTGTTCTACAGTCGGTAAATGTGGTTTAAGATAGAATAATTGCACTGTATTACATTTGATCTGGTTACGTGACATTAAAAAACCGGCCAAGTGCGAGTCGGACTCGCGCACGAAGGGTTCCGTACCTTTATCTATAAAAATATGTATTATATTCTGTTTTTAGTATTTATTGTTATAGCGGCAACAGAAATACATCATCTGTGAAAATTTCAACTGGAACTATCACGGTATCAGTGAGATACAGCCTGGTGACAGACAGACAGACAGCGGAGTCTTAGTAATAGGGTCCCGTTTTACTCTTTGAGTACGGAACCCTAAAAACTAAAAATAGCTTCAAGGCTCGAGCAGGCATTCACTTATATGAAAAACCTGACTCAAACAGATCATTTTCCAAACATGAGGATATTCAGAACGAGCGCGTTAAAAAAAAACAAATATTAATATGATGCGAAAGTGACGACCAAAGGGTTAGCGACAAAAGGGTGGATTAACACGGAATGGGCAGCAGCAATTTTTTTCAATACATATCCTATATCAATCGGAGCATAATTTCGAATCAATTGATACCGCATAAATTTATCAAAATCGGTTCAGTATTATCTTACACGTAATTACAAACATAGACTGTTTAAATCATATCCCTTCCTTTCGGCTCTGCCGAATTTAGGCAAAAAAACCGGTCAAGTGCGAGTCAGACTCGCGCATCAAGGGTTCCGGACCACCCCGTACAATAGAAACAAGGCCACTATAAACTGACACTCACTAAGTATGTATTCACATACGAAATGCGTGTCAGTTTATACTGGACATTACATTTTCAGTGACATAACTAAAAATTTACGGTTTTCGCAATTTTTCCTTTATCTGTGCTATAAGACGTTGCTTTCTACCAAATTTCAAGATTCTGAGTTCACGGGAAGTACCCTGTAGGTTTTAATTCCCTTGCGAGTTTCGAAAATTTGCAGCATAAACGGCTGTATCTTTTGATTGCGTTGGCTTAGAAGTTTGATTTTTTCACAGCTTCAAGGGACAGGAGACCTGAGTATTTGGTATAAATTTCAGCTTGATACCTCAACGCGTTCCTGAGAAAAAGGGTCTTGACAGACGGACGGACGGACAACAAAGTGATCCTATAAGGGTTCCGTTTTTTTTCCTTTCCAGGTACGGAACCCAAAAAAATAACAGACCTTCATCCTTCTCATTAGCCCTTCCTAACTTAAGCCATGAACCAAGATTCACCCGAAGCATTGATATTTGATTTTAGTTTCGCAATTAAAATTTCTGTTCTAAATTGGCTTCAGCGTTCACCACAGACCACACGCAATAGACAAATCCATTAACATTTAACCGGCATGAATTATTTGCAAGTTGACAGTTCGGTAGCCACGCCGCGTCGCAGTGGTTTAAATATTCATACTATCTCACATACATCAGCCGTACAACGACCGATATTCATTTAAGGTGGTTCGATTGCCATACAAAGCGTTATTTGACATTTGCAGGCTAACGGCGTGATATTTTAAGAAACTTATGTAACAAACATTCATCAATTGGCTTCCCATTTGCGCCAAATTCCCCCTTTCCTAGAATAAACTTGTATAAACTAAATTAATTTGAGAAAAATAGTTTTCCCAAAATATCAAGTCCCAAACCAATTTCTCAAATTAATCTAGTTTATACAAGTTTATTCTAGGAAAGGGGGAATTTGGCGCAAATGGGAAGCCAATTTATGAAAGTTTGTTACATAAGTTTCTTAAAATATCACGCCGTTGGCCTGCGAATGTCAAATAACGTTTTGTATGGCAATCGTACCACCTTAAGTAGGTATAGATATAAGTATTTTGCGTACAATGTGGACGCAAGATTCTTTATAATTGTATGCGATTCTGTCTGTGCGGCTAGAACAATTGAACGTGACGTGACGCGAACCAAGAAAACCCTATTTTCCTCTTTCTAATGTAGGTACATCTAGTAGGTGTATAGTAGAAAGAAAATCCCGACGTCGTATTCCTTCCTACGCGTTCCCTACATAATGCGTTGCATTTACGATGCAGGACATGTATCATCGTTCATCGCACACTGCAGAAAGCGTTAGAAAAACTTGGTCTTGTCATAGCTTGTCACATGCTAATTGGCCGTGATTCTACTTAAATTTACTAGCCCGTTTTGAAAATAAGTTTCTGTCAAAAATTTCATTTTGGTACAAGCTTTTATTGCCGACTGGACTGTTCTGTATAACTGTACTGTATGTACTTTTCTGTATTAAAAAGGAATTTCAACTACTAATTGAGACGATTCTAACGAGCCCAAACTCAACTGGGTTACGTCGGTTAAGTACTTACTGAATTCCAATGGCCACCTTCTGTCTTCATTATCAGATCAGCTCGATGGTACCATAATATTGAATTGTCATCCACACTATACCTTTACCCAAAATTTCAGCTCAATCGGTTGAAGATATCTGCTTCAAAATTGAGTTGCAAGATTCCACCCGAACAAACATACTCAGTTAGATACATATTTGATACTTACATAGTCAGGTACAGTCACGGAATGAAAAGGTTGACCACCTTAAGATCTGTTTTTGCTAGTATAAGTTATCAGTACTTATCTGCTTTATCGACCGAGTGTCAGACACATTCCGTCATAATGAATGTCATTTCACTACATGGCCTACTTACCTACACTATGAGAACTGACCTCTTTGAATTTTGGAAAGGCGAGTTAAGAAAAAAAACAAATACAAGAAATAACAATGATGACATTGACAGGAACTGTTACTCACATCTATAGTTTTAATCATTATACGCGAAGAGGATTTAATCATTTGATTTATCAAACTTGATATTCAATTCAATTCAATTCAATGTAATGGTAAGATCAAAGCAATAAAAAGGTTTTAGTTCAACTATTAATAGTCAAGGAATATTCGTCTAAGTAAATTTGAACTTTGTTGTCAAACAGTAATATATAATTTTCAATACAACACTCTCGTTTATTACACAGTTTAATAAGGTAACATGTACTTGCAACGCGTAAATAAATTTATTTAAAAACTGGTCAACCTTTTCATTCCGCGACTGTACATACATACATTGCAAGTTAATAGAAAGCTTGTAAAATAAGAAGGGACGCTTGAACAGCAGCTCCAATTTTTGTTTGGCATTTCAAACTTTTATAATGATGCTGATTTGATGAGTAAAAATAACATTAAGACTTATTTGCCCATGAATTAGAGAGAGCCAGTTTACTCAGGCTTAATAAGTAAGTATCTTATTCCCAAGTAAATATGTTTATACGTTTAGTAGCTCTGAAACAAAACTATGAATCAATTTACTAAGAATTATGTCTGGCACACTTCAGAATTCATATGAAAACAGATATATTACTAAGGCCCGTTAAACTTTGTACTTTTGCGAAGGCAACTTAGCAAACGTATCTTAGCTGTATGATGTAAATAAATTACGTAACCAACTTAGCTAAACTTACTTTACTTATAATTGCAAAACGAAATTTCTTGAACTTTTATTATCACGTTTATCATAATATGTGTAAAAAAAGGAATACTCCACTATTTTGAAATCAAATATTTATATCTAGGTATACTGAGCAGAAACACATGTCAAATTTTGTTTAATAAGCAAGTTGACCTACAGCAGGCCTATCCCACTGTCATTTTAGCGGGAAATTAAGATTATCTATGGTAACGTCCTGGTATACTTCTAACGCGTCAGGGCTGTAGCCACACAGCTGACACAGCTTATCGCACACAATTTGACGTTTCCTTAACTACCTTCTGTATCTTTAGGTAGAAGAAACTATTAATTAATCTGTGGTTACAGTTTAATTAGCAAAGCCGAGTATTTAAGATGCAGGTTCAAAAAAAAACGTTTTATTTCATTGTGTTTGATCTTTGTTAAATATATCTAACGATCACCAACCATTCGTTGTAGAGATAACAACTACACGATAACCGGCTAGTTCCAAATATGACGATAAAAATAACATAACAGGTTAATAACAAACTAGGTCAAACTATGCTATTCGTATTTGTGATTAGGTATTAGGTATTCACAAATACGATACGATAATTTGTTTTACTAACATTCACGTAAATGGTATTTACGTGAATGTTAGTAAAACAAAGGAATTTCAAGTCGAGTTTAAAAGCAGACCTTTGTTTGATACTTGTACCGAGAGAAACAAAATGTAAAGCATCATGCGGAAGTGGGTCAACTGCAGTTGCACGTAAAACTACGTCATAATACACGGGCAGACAGTATGCCAACTGCATACAAAATTGATCGAAGTAGTACATCGTCCTGCTTTCCAACTTGGGTCCCAAAAGGAGCCCGTGGTTTGGTTTGGCACCTAATCCCAAGATTTGGCGTAGATAGAGTTTTACGAAAACGGCTGCCATCTGACTTTCCAACTCAGAGGGAAAACTAGACCTCTTAAGATTATACCTTGTTTTTGTTTCCTTCACCGAAAAGCTATTGTTAATTATCAAATGATATTTCGTACATAAGGTTTTTGTAAATCCCAGTCGTACAAGCCGGGGTTCGAACACACGACCTCCAGATTAAAAATCGCGTCTTACTGTAATTTCTTATCATTAAATAAATTATTAACAACGGCGGGTGCATAGACGAGGTGAAACGACGGATGGCAATAACGAAAACCGCAATGGATAAGCTGAAAAAGATATGGAGGAATCGAAATATCAAGAAAGCCACCAAAACGAGACTCGTACGAACCCTTGTTTTCCTATATTTTTGTATGCTTCCGAGACGTGGACGCTGCGAGAAATTGAAAAAAGAAACATGGACGCTCTTGAGATGCGGTGCTGGAGGAGAATGCTTGGAGTATCCTGGGCCGAATTACTAACAAATATTTCCACACTCAAAGAACTCGGCATCAAGCAGTGTCTATCGACGCTAGTACAAACTCGCCATCCTCAAATTCTTCGGACACGTCTCGAGGCGAGACGGCGACTCCATCGAGCGCCTTGTTGTGCAAGGCAGAGTGGAGGGTACCCGACCGCGCGGAAGATCACCCTACTTATGCGATGGAAAGATCAGATCAAATCTGCTTTGGGCGGTCAATTGTATAAGTGTACCAGGTAAGCCGAGAATAGATCGAAATGGCAAGAAATCGTGAGGCGAGTGACATCTGCTCGCCACTCATAACCACCACGATCGTTATGAAAAGAACATATCGACCAAGAAGAAGAAGAAATAAATTATCTTATCTTATCTTACCGTTCAGCTACAGTGGCCATACCAAATTTATCGTATTGGCGAATCCTAAATCAATTATATAGCAACCAAACAATGTCGCCTGATGCCACCTAACTTCTGAGGGGAGGTGCTCCACCACTCCAAAGGTGTCAAACGCATTTTCCCGATTCAATGTCATACGAGAACTCGGTGAGTAGTCACATAATATATAATTGAATGGTTGGCTAGGAGCATGAAACCACACTTGGTTGTCGCCTTCTGCAAGGAGTACCTCCAGATACTTCCTTAGTTGCGCTGCTCCGAATTTATGTGACCTGCATCTGTGCCCTATAGTAAGTTGACGATTAGTTTGCTCATGTTTCGCCAATTGAGACTGTCTTTGGTGACATGGATCGTGTGTAGCCTGATAAATACATTTATAAAGGTCGGATGATTTATAATGCATGAAGTAACCTTTCTAAGGGCACGTACATATTACTAACGTAGGGAGAGACCGTGCCTACCGCTTCACAGAGCAGTCGAAATCAAATACCGGTGAACAGAGTATTGTACATGGGATTCATTGACACGTAAAGTGAGAGTGGTTTATATTGTGGTTTGGTCATATATATATAACTGACACAAGGTATTAAAATGTCCAGCAACTTCTCAGTTTGATCGTACGCAAAGATAGGAATCTATTGGACACACCCAAACTTTCTTTGTTGAGTATATCATGCAAATGAAATCCCTAATACATATCTGATCCAATCACAAAGACACCAACCAATCAACTTATGACAGCATGAGATAAGTTTCTGTTGAGTTAAATCACTTTATAGTCAAGTAGCTGCCTTGCACAGAATGCAGACAAACCCACGGTATAAAATTTAGCCTTACTCTTGTTGGTGGAGCAATCGCCAGCCGTTTCTGTCCTCTGCCATTTCCTTTACTTCCTGGTAAGACCTGACCTAAACTTTCTCCTTTATTTGTTCGACATAGTTTCTTGTTGGCCTTCCTCTGCCTCTTGTCCCTTCAATCTTCCTTTCCATAATAGTCTTAAAGAAAAGGTCGTGTCTTAGCAGATGTCCTATCATTACTCCTCTTTGTTTTTCTATTTTTGATAATATGGTTCTCTTTTCATTGATTAGTTTCAACACTTTCTCGTTTGATGCATATATCCTTCCAAAAAGTCCATTAATTCTATACACAGATAAAATAATTTTTGAAAGCGTATAAGTCTTTCCTGAGATACAAACTTACAAGTCTTACAACGCTACAATCTAGTCTGTGAGAGTTTCCTCTATTATATGTAGTGTGAGTGTGAATGTTGTTTTACTAGAGTGAATGATGAAAACATCAGCTAGAAGGGGTCTAAGACTATAGTCTTAGTGTCTACGGTGGCAACCATTTAGTAATTTTATCACAAAGTCACTACTTACTGATTTCACAACTATACTGTAGCACAGGTACACCGTATTCGTTTCTCAAGGAGCAACATTGTCTTTAGAACCCGGGAGAGCTGAATCGGCAAATTTAGATGAAATCTTTACACACCTGCATCCTCCAGGGTACCTTTGTTACAATGACACAATTTTCTACCGACGATACTGCAGTACTCTGCGAAATTACATTTTTCAAGATCGTCTTTGACCCCAGAGACATTTTTGCACGAAACCCGTGCTTGCAGTGTAGAAGACAAAGACTTGGATGACTAAAATATTCTTTATTAAAATAAGATTGGAATACGTGTACGTCGAGATTTTACAACTCATAATTATACTAAGATATGATGGACTGATGACCTGGTAAAGATCGCGGGAGTCCGCTGGATGCGGGTGGCGCAGGACCGGTCATTTTAGCACTCTTTGGAGGAGGCCTATGTCCAGCAGTGCACGTCTTTCGGCTGATATGATGATACCAACCCAACAAAAGCAATGAAATTTGGTACACTTTTTAAAGAGTCAGCAACGTACAAGCCAGTCTCCTGGAGTTGCAGGCGTCCTTAGGCTACTGTAAACGCTTCCCATCAGATGGCCAGTGCGTTTAATAGTGTACAAAAAGTACCGACAACTATCAAGTCATTCAATGCTTCGAACTCGTTTTTGTGCTTATACTTTTTATCTAACACTCCCAATGTTCCCGAATAAAAAGTTAATAGGCTCAATTTATCTCAGACCCAGATAAAAGAATAAAACAAACCACAGATTAATCACATTCAACTCAATGCATTACCTCAAAGACAATTCGTGCTTACACTTAAAGTAATCTTATGAAAAAAGAGATAAAACAATGCGTCTACGCATAATGGCGCCTAACTTGGTAATTACGTGACACGCACACATAGAACGCTTAGCGCTGATTGGTCGATCAGCTGTCAACACGGTCGAAGGTACAATGAGCCACATAAAAATGTGACATTCACGCCAACGCCCGAATACTTTGTACTTGTTCGAAGGGCTTGAAGGTGGGTGGTAAATATTTATTTCATTTCAAAACGTATTGATTTGTAACCTAAAACAATTACTGTGGAGGAGATTTACATTTAAATTACTAGCGTATTGTCAAATTATTATAAGAAATAGGAATTAATTTCGGGTTTATAATAAATAAATACATCTGCCAGGCCTCTGACTGAATACACTCAGTGTTGCAAATAATTTTAGTAAGTATAGTCGACAACGAAAAAATATAATTTGCCATCTGCAATACTGCAATGACATAAGTAGATTGCAAAGTTGTAGGTAACCATATCTTTGACAACGATCATCGTAGCGTACCTACTGAGTTTTGTTTATAGTTTAATTAATATTACTAGGTATTCATCGTCATTTATTATTATTATTATTTTCTTATAATGCTTTTATATGTAATCCCGTGACCTAAATGCCATACGATAAATAAATAAATATTCCAACACAGTCTGAAAATATTTAAACAATAATATTCATGATGTAAAGGGAAGGAAGGGAAAGAACTTATATGATCACATTTTTTTTAAATAGGTTTTTTAAATCTGTGTGTAGAGCTCGTCATGAACTAGGTATTACGCTACATTATAATCTCATTAAAAAAGGGTCTGAAAATGTTCTCTCCGTACCCTTAATTTGTTAAATAAACTGCATTTTATTTGCAAATGAGTTTAAGATTAGATTAGATTCGATTAATTTATTTCACGATAACAATTACAATATAAATTTGCATAAATGGCAAGATTACAAGAATTTCTACAATGATCGTGAATATTTATGAAACGTAAAAATAAAATATTATTCTATCTCCCAAAAGGGATCGTTATTTGTTATACAATATAATCAAATTTAATTTGGATTGGTGGTTTGGATGTATTGACGAAGCCTGCGTTGTGGAAATGGTTTGTATCTCTTTTTTGTCACAATTTTACATTATAAATAATTAAATTTAAAAACTATTCATATGTCAACATACAAATTTTATAAAAAAATCAAAACATAACTAAGTAACTAAGTTTTAAGTAACTAAAAAAAAAATACATGTGACTTATTACACGTGACTGACTGTACGCGGTCTCATTCCAGCGACCTTGAGTGCGTCGGCGCACGGCGCACGCGCGGAATGCTAACGCGGGTTACGCCAAATACTTATTATGACAACTCGAAAGCTAATAGATTCTAGAACTAACGTGTTACGCACGAGTAGACGGTGTAACGTATTTGCAATAATGGAATTTATGTTTATAAATGAAAGTTAGTTATGAGCGTAGTTATCATAATTATTTATTTATTCTCACATGATTTAAATTTTAAACACCTATTACACTGAGTCAAGTCTGAATTTTATACATAGTTCAGTCATTATATCCAAAAAACCGACCCTACCCGTGAATAATTAGTTCTTGGATTTTTTTTTCATAGGTCCCTCGGGGGGTCACTAGGAGTGTAAATTCAATAAAAACCGGCCAAGTGCGAGTCGGACTCGCGCACGAAGGGTTCCGTACCATTATCAATAAAAATATTTATTTTATTTTGTTTTTAGTATTTGTTGTTATAGCGGCAACATAAATACATAATCTGTGAAAATTTCAACTCTCTAGCTATCACGGTTATTGAGATACAGCCTGGTGACAGACAGACGTACGGACGGACGGACGGACGGACAGCGAAGTCTTAGTGATAGGGTCCCGTTTTACTCTTTGAGTACGGAACCCTAAAAAGTAGACTGAATCAGGCTCCTGCGTATATTCGAAAAACGGTTTTTCTTGAATAACTCGGCCATTTTTGATTTTACAATAAAACCGTGAGGACAAAAATTGTAGGAAATTTGATTCTCTACAAGTTTGGCCCTGACAATTTTTCTTCTAGGATCGATATTTTGGGAATTAAATTTAAAAAAAGCGACACTGGGAGTGTAAATTCGAAAAGTAGACTGAATCAGAGGCTCTAGTATAAGTTTTATCAATACAATACGTTTTCGAACGCGTTTGCGTTTAGTTTTAATTTGTATGGCAACGCGAGCAGCGCCTCTGGTGGTAACTATTAAGAACTACGCGTTGCCATACAAATTGAAACCAAACGCAAACGCGTTCGAAAACGTATATGTATCGATAAAACTTATACTAGAGCCTCTGATTCAGTCTACTTTTCGAATTTACACTCCCAGTGACCCCCCGAGGGACCTACGAAAAAAAATCCAAGAACTAATTATTCACGGGTCAAAATCTATAATGACTGAACTAACAGTTTATCTGTACCTACGTAATGTTGTATTCGCGGCTACGTAGCCTAACTTTATAAAGCTATAGCTTACTAGCTTAGCTTTTGCTTTTACATACTTAGCTTAGTTTTTTTTGGTAGTTTCTAACTTTAGAAACGAACAAAGTTCTCAATGCGGTGCAGACAGATTTGGATCCCAAGCAATGTTACTGTGCCAACAGAAGCAGAATATGTGAAATTGTCAGACGGAGCAAAAAAAGCAATCGGAGTTATTCAACATCTGGGCAGACCATAAACATACAATGATTACTATCCTTAGTCAGGAATCATTAAAATAATCAAGGAAGACTCAAGGATGACTCACGCTAGAACCGCCGGATACGGCCCGGGATGTTTTCTAAGTAAAACGACGGCGTTTTTGCGCGGCCGACCCATACCCAAGCCCGGCTGAATCACGACCGTGCCGACACCGAGCCGCTTGGTCGTGGCTCGGCCAGGCTTGGGTATGGCTCGGCCGAGCAAAAACACCGACGTTTTTCTTAGAAAACATCCCGGGCCGGATACCGCCCGTTCTAGCGTGAGTCATCCTTTAAGGGAAGGGGGGAAGGAGGTAGAATAGAATAGAAATATTTATTGCGTGTCACATTACAGGTTACATATCATATGGTGGAAACAATAAAATAGGTACCTATACATGTGACGCCCTGCAAGGGCTCTGCGCACTGCAAACATGAAAGGCCTAAAATGAATACTAATACCCTTATTCATAAACGTTCATCAAACCTATTCTAGTTGAAATGCCGTAATAATTCCTTTGTCTTTATGCACTTAGATTTCCTATCGTGGGAAAGAGACAAAAAAAACATATAAGTAATTAATATTGCAAGTAGACTCTAATCCATTTCCTTGTCATCGTACTAACATAACAAAATCATATGTACACATAATACGTAGATCAAATGGGAATATGACAATAATGTAATGTTTGCAGAAAGGTTGTGTGAAAAAAGTATTTTTGCGTATTTATAAATGAAAATAAATTCAGAACTTTGAAAATATCACAGCCAAAACTCGAAACAAAAAGAGCACCTATAGATACGAGGAAATTAAAAAGCGAAAAAAGAATTCAGAACAGAATTCTGCATAGTTTTGAAATAACTGTTTTGTATAACGTTTATTTATTTTGGTCCATATTTCCATTTACGTATTTTCTTTTATAAACTAAGTAAAATGATTGGATTTTGATGATTGGAGTGAATACAAACGTATTTTTTTCACATTCTGCTTCGTTAAAAATGTCAAAGTTATGTATTCTTCAATTTAGGCACATTACATGCTATGAATGTCGATACAAATGATAATTCATAATCAGGGTTCGGAAATTCGGATGCTTTTATACCTACAACTAGCAAAATCCCGGTCAAATATGGAGTGTGCTTCTTAAAAAATATATTTTAATTAAGTCTTTAAGTTCCGGGATTCCGGGATTATACATATAAAGCATTCACGAAAAGGTTTAAAAAATTTAGTTTATAACAATTTTCATTGATTTTTGTCAACATACACGTTGGTAAAAAATTGTAAATAGGAACAACTAAAATTGTTTATTTAAATACTTTCATACGTATGTGTTTATGTTGTCCTGATTTTCGGTATTCTGCGTAATCCCGGTACTTAAATTTATTAGTAAAAAAAAATTTCGTGATTTAGTTAGTACTGTACTAACACGATTGCATATTAAGTTATCATTTGGTACAAAATAGGTTTTACATTAGGGTTGGCTCATACATGAACCAACCCATGACAGCAAGCATACCTATAAATTGCAATAAATATTATGTTAAAAGGGAAATGGCTCGAAAAGAGGATTTCAATGATGTTCCACGACTGTAGAAAGAAACACATAACATTTGACAAACGGGAGCGTTTCAATAGTCATAAAACTTTTTGTATAATTAAATTTCATGCAACATAAGTTTGAAACACATAATAAACGGTTATCATAAAAAAATATTAAGTATCATTATATTCATTATGCATAATGCTCAAATTATATAAAAGTCAAATATCATAACAAATTTTTGCTATAACGATTCAATACATAGTATAAAACAAAGTCGCTTCCCGCTGTCTGTATGTCTGTCCCTATGCTTAGATCTTTAAAACTACTCAACGGATTTTGATGCGGTTTTTTCAATAGATAGAGTGTTTCAAGAGGAAGGTTTATATGTATAATACATGCATGTTTTAATTGTACTATACATATAAACCTGTGCGAAGCCAGGGCGGGTCACTAGTAGAATATAAAGCATAAAAACGAATATCATAATTTAACACAAACTTAAGAGGGCGTTCATGTGCAGTGTGCACATGATCAACGAATCCACCAACATAAAAACTAGTTTGATGTATTCACAAGGTACTTAAATACGAAACACAGTGTATAGCGGCCTCCTTTGTTAAATATCCATCGTTAAATTTAAATAATCACAATAATTTACCAGTGGCGCTAGTGTGCACATGAACGCCCTCTTAAGGCAGCCATAAAATAATTTATGTTCAGAGGCGCCGTAAAAAAAAATTCAACAAACGCGATCCTTGTACAAACACGTAAATTCATAATTTTCCTAACGATCCCATTGAGATAGTACTGGAATTAGGAATGAGACTATAAATTCATACGGGCAGTGCCTTGAAAGCTATTGGCTGTATTTATTACTTCGATAAACAGCTAACTTCTTAAAACTCATATCTCTTGATAGAAAAACTTAGAGTTTAATTCATAACTGCATCAAAATAAGGTTGATTTTTATTTGTAGTTTCGGTTAAGATACTCGGTTGTAAGATAGTGGTAGTAATGTAATAGGTAGCGGAATACTTAGCGTCGACAAGTATAAAGCTGGTGGATTAATGTTGAATATCCGTAGTTATCAGATTAAGAATAATATGTATATATTTAATGGTGGTAAGTATATACAGGAGTTGACGTAGTTTACACGGTAATACTGGTAATACTGTAGCTCTAGTATAAGTTTTATAGGTACATATACGTTTTCGAACGCGTTTGCGTTTAGTTTCAATTTGTATGACAATGCGTAGTTCCTAATAGTTACCACCAGAGGCGCTGTTCGTGTTGACATACAAATTGAAATTAAACGCAAACGCGTTCGAAAACTTATACTAGAGCCTGTGTACTGTATAAAGAGGAACGCGAGGTTGCGTTTATAAGTAAACTCATATTATTTCATCATTCAGCACAGCTATCACAGGACGAGCGAGCGAGATAGAGGATGCTGATGCATTAAGAGAGGCTTCTTTTCTCTTGACTCTTCACGGTACCGCGGTGGACTACAACTACTGTAAGCTAGCATGAGTAGGTATGAGTATCTTGTTTTATCTAGATACTCATACCTACTCATTTATTCATATTCCATACTAATATTATAAACGCGAAAGTGTGTCTTTCTCTGCTGAACAGATTTGGATGAAATTTGGTATGGAGATAGTGAGTCCCGGAGAAGGACATAGGATAGTTTTAATCCCGGAAATCATCCCCTAAGGGAGTGAAAGTTTGTATGGAGCTACGATATAAACGAGTTCCAGGCGTACCGAGTCGCGGGCAGAAGCTAGTATTATATAAATATTATATTTCACCTATTATTAATCACAATTGCATAATAGTACATTACTTACCTAGGGCGGTTAAACAAAGAATGTCTCAGATCGCAGGTATTTGACGCCCGAGCCGAAGGCAAGGGCGATAAATATGCGCTCTGAGGCTTTCTTTATTACCGCCCGTGGTGAGTACAAAATTTTACGTCTCTATCTGGCCAGGAAGTGGAGTTTTCCGCACGCATAGCGTGCGGTAATTCCTACTTTATGGCCAGGTATGACGTAAATATATGAATGAGTTTACGATTCATAACCCTGTCCCGCGCTCTCTTATAGTTTGCAGGACGTTTGCAGTTCGTCACGTAGGACCGTATGGATGCGCCTCACGTGTGTGTAGTGTAAGCATTTACGGTCTTCGCCAAACTAGATATGTTTAAACTTTTGCGCCTTATTATTGTAATAAAAAATGTATAAGTAGGTACATGTATAGCTATACCATCGACTGTACATAATTGACTGGTGCGATATGTAGTAATTCATCACTATCTATCTGCACATATGTACAATTAGAAACACATTTATTTGACACCTCGAGAAGAACATTTAAGTAACTTAATTATGCACGAGTCTACTAAAGTTATGCAAAAACTTGCCACACAGGCAAAGCCGCCGGGAAAGCTAATGAATATGAATATGAATATCGTTTATTGCTTACCATGGTACTTTGTTTTACAAATAAGTAATAGTAAATATAACATGGACCCTGACAGGGTATTGCAAAGTTTGTCCTTAGAATCGAATTCTTAATTCTAACACAAAGCAAATTCGAATACACAATATCTTATCTATACACAGCAAGTACTAATTACATAGTAGGAATGCCTACCTATGCCTACCTCTAACGCAACTGAGTCACACTCAAGCCTCAAACACTTCACCTAATCTTTTGGCAAGCCTTAAAGCAAAGATTGGAGTATATTTTCAAAGTACAAATACATAAGTATCATTAGGTACTGCGCCGAACATCGCCGTCAATTGTATTGAGTAAGCTGTTTTGGAGCAACGCCAAAGGCTTCGTGCGATGAGATGAGTTAGACTAAAGGCATCGTGGCAACATCTGGAAAAAATACTATAACCTTGGATATTTTTCATTACCTTTTTGACGTGATAACGTCTTATAAATCGATGAACGCCGGCTGCACGCACGAAAAAGTGTCACTCATTGTCCCGTTCCGAACCGGCTGCGCGCACGAAATATCAACGCACAGCCCAAACCGCTGGTTCTAGAGATTCCAAATTTGGCACGTAGGTTCCTTATAAGGTCTAGAGGTGCAAAAAGAAAAAAAAAATTCACCCTCTGAGGGGGTGGAATGGGGATCCTAAGTTTGTATGGCAGCACAATGTTTTCTTATGACGTTATCACGTAAAATTATCGTCCGTAAACCGACTTTACAGACAACCAATATTTTTTTTCGTGGGGAAGTGCTTTTACGCGTCCCGCCTAGATGGGGAACCAGGTCGGGTGGCGGACTCCCGGAAACGACCCGGACTACCGTCTAAAACCCCAGGGTGTGCTACGAGGATGACGTGGAGCCAATTGCATCGAGCTGCTGGTAGTACACGACATGGGAGAGTTCAGGGCACGAGATGGCCATGAGCAAGGAAGGAAAATCTCCCATGAGGAGGATAGATCAAATTATTCATATTAAGGCTTCATTGATGTGCTCCCTTAAAAGCTACGGTAGCCCTGTGGTACAAGGATGCGTCTGTCAAACGGCGGTCGTGGGTTCGGATCCATCAGGCTCTTGCCAATGAGTTTTTCGGAACTTATGTACGGAATGTAATATATAAATTTCAAATTAAAGGAAAAAATTGAAAATTTAGGCTCCGAGCCGGATTCAAACCTTCGACCACAGGCATACATGGTCCGTCGCTACTAAGCAACTGAGCTATCGGAACAATCTGTCTCGGCCACTATATCTTTCAATCAGTTCCTTTTTACAACGCCTTAGTGAGGCGTGTGCCGATAGCTCAGTTGGTTAGTAGCGACGGGCCATGTATGCCTCTGGTCGCCGGTTCGAATCCGGCTCGGAGCCTAAATTTTTCAATTATAGGCTAAGAGCCGCTTATTCTGCTTAATAGATAAGATACTGCTAAATATCAAATATATATATATATATATATATATATATATATATATATATATATATATATATATATTTGATATTTAGCAGTATCTTTTCGGTGAAGGAAATCATCAAGAAGAAATTCAAAGGCGTAAGTGAAGTCCCCAACCCGCACTGGGCAAGCGTGGGAACTGCTCATTCCCTCTCATCCATGAGAGAAGGCTAGCCCAGCAGAGGGAAGTGTTGATGTGGTATTGGTGATGATGTTGACAAATTCTTCCCTACACGAACGCGCCAGGCGTCCAGCATACTGCGGGCGCAACGCGACGGGAGGCGAGAAATTTTACCCTTCTCTGTCTAATTTGCACAATGCGACTGAGACAGGATTCGCGGAGTCGACTTTGCAGCAAGTTGTGCTAGACGTACGAATGTCAGAGAGCAATGGCGCCGGGTTGTAAAGCCACTCACAGCCTAGCTTGCCTTCGACTACTCTGTCAAGAGTGCAACGTCGAAGAAAAATGTGCCTTAGCTCTATTATAAGTTTTATCGATACCTTATTCTTTTACCTTTTCTAACGCATTTGCTTTTAGTTTCAATTTGTATGGCAACGCGAACAGCGCCTCTGGTGGTAACTATTAGGAACGTTCGCGTTGCCACGCGTTCGCAAACGTATATGTATCGATAAAACTTATACTAGAGCTACTGGTAGCTATGCACAGATAGTTATACTTTATAATGTTGTAACATGTACAGTCGCCATCACATACATCGGATCAAACAAGCACGTCACAAACATCGGAACACACCTCTATTTACAAGGCATTATGGTGCATGTGCCGATATTTTTGAACACCTATAGCGTACCGATGTATGTGATGGCGACTATATTATCGATCGAATATTGAACAAATTAAAAATAAAGTAAAATAACCAACTCATCGATTATTAATTAAGTCTACGAGCCAACTTGAGTAAACTATCCAAACAAAAAACAGTTCACCCATCGATGAGTTACGAAGTTACGAAACTTGAAACTAATAAAGACTTAACTTTATACCGGGGGCTACTTCTTAATATAATATTAATAGTATAAGTAAGTGACTTTTATTGGCGTTATTGCCTAGAGGCAAATAGCACAAAACAATACTTAATAAGTTACGTTATTAATTATGATAGTAAAACTGGCGAACAAATTTGAATAAAACACAGAAGCACTACCACATACCTAAGTATTCATGTTTGTAGAATATATTAGACATCTGACGATCAAATATTATTATTTTGCAATTTTAAAGAAATTTTAAAGTTGTCGTATAAAATTATCACACATTAAACTTAAGTATCTATATCTACATATTCACGTTCAAATTAAAATAGGTACCTAAGTAAACGTCATTTAATTAAACACTTGCTTGAGTAAGTTAATTTTCATACATAAGAATATTTTATTACTTTCTCTCACTCAAAGTTATTAGAATATGAAACCATTTTTAGGGTTCCGTACCGTACCCAAAGGGTAAAACGGGACCCTATTACTAAGACTCCGCTGTCTGTCCGTCTGTCTGCCTGTCCGTCTGTCACCAGGCTGTTTCTCATGGACCGTGATGTCCGTGATAGTTAGACAGTTGAAATTTTCACAGTTGATGTGTTTCTGTTGAAAGAAAGAAAGAAAAAAAACATCGTGACAAGTAAAAAAACATACAACCAACTGTAGACACATACGCACATACACATTTGCCACGAAATGGTCACAACTCAGCGTAAATGCTGATATACCAACAAATACTAGAAAACAGAATAAAATAAGTATTAAAGGGGGCACCCATACAAAAAACGTGTGTCTTCGTGCGCGAGTGTAGAGAAGGTCGCTCGCTTTGCTCGCTCGTTTAATAAATGAACAAAATAAAATTACATCTACATTAATGAATATGCAACGAGAATTGTATTGCGCAATTTGCGCATGCGTCACACGTTTTCTTAACATGTCAACACCTTCTAAAAACGTTACTCAATGACGGGTGACATCAATGTCAATTTTATAATACCTAATTGAGTCGTTCTTTCAACTCTGAATATTGATCAGTTAAGATAAAAACAAATCGGAAAATGGTAGAGAGAGATTATTCATTATATTTAGGTACTCGACATAACATTGTTTTACGTTACACCTGGCCGTAAAGTACACTTACACTTCCTTCCTGACCAAGGGGAGATGTAAAATGTTGTACTCAGCACGAGCGGTAATAAAGAAAGCTTCAGAACGCCTATGTATCGCCCACACTTTGCTCCAATACCCAAATACTTGCGATCTGAGACATTCTTTGATTTGCCGCCCTAGGTATGTAATGTTTAGGTACATTTAATCTATTCTGTACTAACACCATACCCATTCATATGGGCACTCTCGTTTCAAAACAATTCACGCGTTTCAAACTCAAGGAGTCAAAACAAAACAATTAAACCCAAACCCTTTCACGTTTTATCCTACGTTCGTGCACAAAGCGCTCTGACCAGTCATGTTATTTCCCAAAAACACACGATTCACACCCTTGAAATCAGGGCTGTAAGGTTGAATACCGCTTGAGGCTCGAAGAAAATGGTTGCACCATTCGGAAGCAATACGGTTTAATGCCCCGGGAAAAACGCTGTTATTGATTTTTTAACAGAATACTACTTAATATGAAGCTTTTTTTTTCATAATGCTTGCGTTTTTGTATATGCGAAGGTTAATTAGCGTTTTTTTTATGTTTCAGGTGTATTCGTTAAATTCTCGAATGAGTTTTTCGACCAAGCAACTTTTTATCAATGTTTCAGTCTACTAGCTAATCATAAAGTATGACATCAGTTGGGGTACCGCAACTGACGTCACGACGCTACGCGAGAAGAGAAAATCTATCAGCCCCTTTCTTATTTAGCGATTCTCACCAGCTGGCGTAGCATCAAGTAGCATGGTTGCCATTTTATCACTTAGGTATCGCTGTCGATAAGACATCCGTCACGTTCTGACAAGTATGCGAGTGCGAGAGTGACGGATGTCTTATCCACAACGATAAGTGATAAAATGACAACTATCTTAGCGTTGGTCACTGAAAAGAAGAGATTTTACTAACAAACAGTACGTCGGGTACATCAACCGGCTCTCGGAAAGCGGCTCTATACGGGAAGGATGGCGGGGTGTCGCAAAACGGGTCGCTCAAAATCAAAACCCTCACTCACTATGCAAAGAGGGTATCAACAAAGAAGAAGAATGCTGCCAACAAGTAGGTACATGGAATTTGATAGCAAGTGGACCAAGGGCTCCGAACAGAACACAATCGGGATAACCCTGACATGGGGAGGACGACTAAACAGTCGGATGGCCGGCTGATGTTGCAGTAGAAAATAATTGTACTTTAAAAACATAGTTTTAACCGACTTCAAATCAGTAGCCAAATTTCTTTAAGTTTGCCTATAGAATTTGAAGAGTTCCCTCGATTTCTCCAGGATCCCATAATCCTACTATTCGCAAGCGATGTACATCCCTGGTGCGTAGGGTACGGGCCAGTGCCAACAGCATCCTGAAAATGATCGCTGAACGGATGGACTGTGGGTATCTAATACACTGCTTTATGATGCACACAAACATACATGTTAACTACGAGGTCGCATAACATACCTTGTAATAGTTGTAATTCACTGTGTTACGGAAATAAATATTTTTTCATTTTCATTTTCATTTTTCATAACATTTGACATTTTGAGATTTAAATGAGTAATTAATTATTTAACTTAACATCTTGTACATTTTTAATTTGAATTTTTCATATACATATTATTATACTAGCTTTTGCCCGCGACTTCGTCCGCGTAGAACTCGTTTATATCGTAGCTCAATACAAACTTTCACCCTCCATTTCCCTTTTAGGGGTAGATTTCCGATATAAAAACTATCCTATGTCCTTCCCCGAGACTCAAACTATTTTTATCATCATCATCATAATAATATCAGCCGAAAGACGTCCACTGCAGGACATAGGCCTCCCCCAAAGAGTTCCAAAGTGACCAATCCTGCACCACCCGCATCCAGCGGCCTCCCGCAACCTTTACCAGGTCATTAGTCCACCTAGTGGGGGGCCTACCAACGCCGCGCCTACTAAATACCTCTATACAACATTTTATCTAAATGGGTTGTATAGTAGCTCCATACAAATATGCACCCCCCATTTCACCCCCTTAAGAGATCATTTCCGGGATAAAAACTATCCTCTGTCCTTTTCCAGAACTCAAACTATCTGTAAACCAAATTTCATCTAAATGGGTCACTCAAATCCAAATTTTCAACCCTTAGGGGAGAATTTTCGGGATAAAACTATCCTATGTCCTCCCCCAGGGCTTCCAACTATCGCTATACCGTAAATGGGTTCAACCCAAATTTTCACCCCCTTTTCACTCCCGTAGGGGATGATCTGCGGAATAAAAACTATCATATTTCCTTTCCCAGGACTCGAACTATCTCTTAACCAGATTTCATCTGAATGAGTTCCATCCAAATCTTCACTCTCATTTCATCCTCTCAGGCGATGATTTTCGTTACAAAAACTACGCGTCTTCCTTTCCCGGAACTCCAACTATCTCTATACCGAATTTCACCTAAATGGGTTCTATAATAATTTTCACCCCTCATTTCACCCCCATAAAAACTATGAATTGTCCTTCCCTGGGACTCCCACTATCTCTATACCAAATTTCACTTAAATGGATTTTATCCAAATTTTCACCCTCTATTTCATCCCTTTAGTTTAGGGGATGATTATCGGGATTGAAAATATCCGTTGTCATTTTCCGGGACTCAAGTTAACTCTAAACCAAATTTCATCTAAATGGGTTCCATCCAAATTTCACCCCTCATTTCACCTTATTAGATGATTTTCGGGATTAAAACTATACATTGTTTTTCCCCTATATATTCCCCTATAATTTTCGGGATAAAAACTATCCGTTGTCATTCTCCGGGACTCAATCTATCTCTATACCAAATTTCATCTAAATGGGCTACATCCAAATTTTTACCCCCATTTCACCCCCTTAGGGGATGATTTCCGGAATAAAAACCTCAAACTATCTTTCAACCAAATTTTATCAAAATGTGTCACAAACAAATTTCCAACCCCAATGACACCCCCGTAGGGGATGCTTTTCGGGATAAAACTATCCTATGTCCTTCCCCAGGACTCCAACTATCGCTATACGGTAAATGGGTTCAATCCTAATTTTCATCCACCATTTCTCACCCCCTTATTCCTTTCATGTGTTCCGGAATAGAAATTATTCTATGTCTTTTCCTAGGAATCTACCTCTCTCTATACCAAGTTTAATCTAAATGGGTTCTATCCAAATCTTCAACCCTCATTTCACCACCTCAGGAAATGATATTTCGGGATAAAAACTATGTATTGTCCTTTCTGGGAGTCCTGGGACTCCTTCTATCACTTTACCAAATTTCATCTAAATGGGTCTTATCCAAATTTTCACCCCCTATTTCATCCCTGAGGGAATGATTTTCGGGATTAAAACTATCCGGTGTCATACTCCGGGACTCAAACTATCTTTATACCAAATTTCATCTAAATGGGTTACATCTAAATTTTCACCCCAATTTCACGCCATTAGGGGATGCTTTCTGGAATTTTAAACTATCATATGTCCTTTCCCAGGACTCAAACTATATTTTAACCAAATTTCATCAAAATGGGTCACAAACAAATTTTCACCCCCAATTACACCCCCTTAGGGCATCCCCTAAGGGGGTTTAATTGGGGGTATAATTTTCGGGATAAAACTATCTTATGTCCTTCCCCAATACTCCAACTCGCTATACCGTAAATGGGTTCTATCCAAATTTTCACCCCTCATTTCACCCCCTCAGGAGATGATTTTTCAGGATAAAAACTATGCATCTGCAATTTTCCCTGGGACTCCTTCTATCTCTATACCAAATTTTAACTAAATGGGATTTATCTACATTTTTATCCCTATTTCATCCCCTTGGGGGATGATTTTCAGGATTCAAACTATCCATTGTCATTTTCCGGGACTCAAACTATATCTATACCAAATTTGATCTAAACGGAGTCCATCCAAAATATCACCCCCCATTTCACCCCCTCAGGGAAAGATTTCCGGAATAAAAACTATCCAATGTCCTTCCCCAGAACTTAAACTACCTCTAAACCAAATTTCATCAAAATGGGTTACATACAATGTTTCACCCCCCCCCCCCCCCCCCCCCCATTTTACCCCCTAAAGGGAAGATTTTCGGAATGAAACCTATCGTTTAACCTTCTCCGGGACTCAAACTAATCATACACCAAATTTCATCCCAATCGGTGCAGCGGTTTAAGTAGCTCTATACAAAATTCCACCCCCCATTTCATCTCCTTAGGGGTGGATTTCCAGGATAAAAACTACCCTAAATCCTTCCCCAGGACTCAAACTTAAACAGATAAACAGACAAACAGATAAACAGACAAACAGACAAAAATTCTAAAAACTGTTGGAACGTGTTCTGTTATCGATTCTAAGTATCCCTAGCCAATTTTTTTTCGAATATCTTCCATGTACAGACTTTCGACCCTCTTCAGCTTTATTATATGTATAGATAGATAGATAGATTTGACTGTACTTACCTTAATATTGGCCTAAATTGTATTATTATTATTATTTCTTTAAATTGACTATGTGTGCTATTCTATTATTTTTATAGTTACTAATATTAAGCTAAGTATTATTTTATTACTAACAATAATGATCCAGGTTGGTCCCTGAATAAATAAATTGAATTGAATTGAATAATCCGAACTGGATTTTGGTGACAACGGGACCAATTTGGAAGTATATGCTTTCAACCAAAGAAAAAAAAATTCAAATCGGTTCATAAATTAAAATTAAATTATCGTTTATTTCAAGCTCAAGGCTCATAAAATGTTAGTTACAATTTAAACTTAAAACAACTATGTATGTTGGTAAATGATTTTAACTAAATACATGCGTTACACTGCTGCTGGGCTTATGTAGCTCACAGCAGTGCCTTATGTAGGGACAGTCAGTCCTCTCCGCAATCATCGTTAGGATAGTGTTGGGGCTGGCTCGCACGCGCCGCACCAGCGAGGGCATAAATTACCGAGTTATCGCGTAACAAACACACGAAACAAAGAAACAGACGAATTGAGAACCTCCTCCTAATTTGAAGTCGGTTAATGTGTCAGGGGTTCGACCAAACCGTCTGTAATTCTAATCGGTGTTCGATCAAAGTTTGACAAGTTTCTACGGAATGACAGTTGCCGGCGCCGTAATTAACGTTAATCAGTCTGTACTCTGTATCTGTAATCGTATGTTGGTGCAGCCCTTTAGAGTGTCCTTTATGTGGTGTGGGTACCCTCTACCTATGTACAGTCAGGGGTAATAATATACGTACATAAAGAAGGACATAAATATCTGTACAGGACTCTATTGTCAATGTCATAAAGGCGTGTACAGATATTTATGTTCGTATATTAGTACCCCTGACTGTACTGTCAGCTTCACAAGGGGCTTAACACCTTGTACCGTGTCGTAATAAACGTCATGTTAAACTGCCATATGAAGTTGTCGAACGAGTGAAAACGACAAGGTACTTAGGTGTTCAGCAACTTATGAGGCTGACTGTACTTAACTATATTTATATTTTTAAAATCATCTCAGAAAGCCCTTTCATTTGATACCACACAGTACACACGTTAGGTCCCAGAACAAAAAAAATATATTCGTCGTTTTTTTTTAGGAACGCAAGCGGCCGATGACTGGGGAGTTTTCACTAGTTCTTAATTATCAAACCATGTTTAAAACCTGAAAACCTAATACTCCTGAGCTATTTATCCACAGCGATAAACGATAAAGTGGCAAGTTGGCAACCATGCTAGTCATGCTACAGCCGCAAGTCTCTCGCTCTACACTGCTGCCCTCGACGAACAAATACTCGGGAATGGGGAATGGATGAAAATTTTAGAAATGCCTGATTATTTTTGGTGATATAGGAATAACCTTTCCAGTTTCCTAGCACCAGAAAAAAGTTGCAGACTTTTCAGCTACATCAATTATTTTTGAAAAATATAAACATTTTCCTCACTTACGTTGAGGGTTTAAGATGGCGAATGAGACACTGTCCTTGATCAGTCTCATATCACAAAAAATATTTTAAATATCTGACCCTGACCTGTACCTGAATGACAAATATAGCTGCTGCAGCTGTCGATATCATTGCCAGTGTCAGTTTACCACGGATTTTTAAGATATTTTTTGTAATATGAGACGGATCAAGCAATGTGTCTTATTCGCCGTCCTTAACCTAAGTGATTTGAGTAGGTACAGTCGCCATCACATACATAGGTACGCTATAGGTGTTCAAAAATATCGGCACATGCACCCTAATGCCTTGAAAATAGAGGTCTGTTCCGATGTTAGTGACGTGCTTGTTTGCTCCGATGTATGTGATGGCGACTGTACCTAAACTGTTTATATTTTTCAAAAATAATTGACGCAGCTGAAAATTCTGCAACTTTTTTCTGGTGCTAAGGAAAGTTATTCCTATCCTATCACCAAAAAAATAATCAGGCACTTCTAAAATTTTCATCCATTCCCAATTGCTCCAACAACATTCTGGGGGTGATTGCGGGACGATACGATAGTCCAATTTTGGCTCACTGGATAAAATATGGATTTTACATCTAAATTAAAGATTTCAATAAAAAAATAGTAGTAAGTAGTTTTAAACACACGAGGGTGTTGGCTTGGTTGGTTGGTGAGGGCGCTCAACTGTGGAAGTGACAAAACAATTTTAGCCTTAGTCAATTAAGTTTTTAATTTTTTTCATCATTACTTAAATACTTACTTTTAAAACAATTGTTAAGGCATAAAAAATGCAGAATATAAATTAAAATTTTAGAATCGTTAGTCGTTCAAACCTACCTAGCAGAGGCGGAGCGCCCATTCAAGCCGATTCCCACCGGCTTGCCTAAAATGTCTTGCTGTATATTACCAAACTCGTAAAATCATCAAAAACAGCCATTTGTTTTGCTCCGGGTTGTCCTGTGAACATTCTCACGCGCCGCCACTGCTACCTAGACCGACTAACGACTCCAAAATGATTTGATATTCAGTAGAGATGCGCCGAATAGGTATGGGTTTTACCGAATACGAATATTCGGCCGAATTTTCGGTCCAGCTTTTGCCGAACCGAATATTCGGCCGAATAATTCGGTTCAAAGGAATGCCTTATGCCTTAATCAGCCGTTCCAAAACAGACTCATTTTTCAGTGGTAAAAATCTTGTTGATTTTTAAGTGAAATATTTATACTATAAGAATCCGTTTTAGAATAATAATTTCACAGGACAATGATTATGTTACATTCTTATAACTTGCAGACAAAAAACCTGCAAAATTATTCGGTAAATATTCGGCATTTGAACCGAATAATTCGGCCGAATAACGAACATTGAAAAACGTGCCGAATATGCCGAATACCGAATATTTACCGAATATTCGGCGCATCTCTAATATTCAGTATTACTGCCTTGATTTTTTTTTATTAATAATTTATTTCGGACGTCAACGATCCATAGAGTGTTAGTTACAAATTTCTTATCACTATATATGTATATAAGTTCCGAATTTCCGAGACGTATTCTCAGTACATATCTACAGTACAGACGTGACTATACATATACAGGTGTACTTAACTAGACGTAATTTATAATGTTAATCACCCTCGACTCATTAAACATATGAGTGCATGTCGATAACCTAGTGCACATTCTTAAGTACTAATTACAGAAAATTTGCCATTGAAACAACAACTCTATGCACCGACGTTTGTACGTGCTTTTTACAACAACGCCACTTGTGTTTTTAGTTATTCCGCTAAAAGTTGTACAGTCTGCAGGTCACGTATTGTGTGTTGGAATTTAATCGTATTATCGAAGCGACTGTACCGTACCGTCTGCGGCGGAATTTATGACCACATGCGCAGGAATTCTTTGAAATACGAGTACTTTACCCAGTTCAAAGTTTAATTTCAGGAGAATTTGTTTTAACTTTTCTATTTATATGGAGCCTGTGAGTTAAAAGCCTTTATGTGTGTAAGTATGTCTAGCATTGGAGCTCATTGATTAATGGAGGCAATTTCCAAGCTGAATTTATGGGAACTTATCTTTCAAACCAAGAAAAACCTGTGATTCATCATCATCATATCAGCCGAGAGACGTCCACTGCTGGACATAGGCCTCCCCCAGAGGGTGGCATAATGACCAGTCCTGCGCAACCCAAATCCAGTGACACTCCCACGACCTTTATATGTAAATCATCAAGTTGAGCCATAAATAATATAATAATTTGTTAATTTGTGTGAATGTGAAAATTGAACACGTACTGTTTTTTCTATATACATAGATTTATAGAATTATTTTGCGTACCAATTATGGTTAAACATGTAAACCTACAAATTATTCTGTAACACCTGTACCCGGTAATGATTAATGCAAATAAAGATTATGATTATGATTTACCAGGTCATCAGTCCGTCCCAGGCTATCCACTGCATATTTGCTAGATTTTTTTTGTATGATCATATCTATTAGAAAGTTTCGTTTTACTATTGTATAATTATTAATATTGGCCAACCATAATAATCAATATTGGCATGGTAATCAATAGGTACTATTAATGTCATGAGCGCTGATCCGTCAAAATTAGTGAAATAACAAATTAAAAGTAATAGTATTTTCAGTAGTTGTCTAATCTCACAACCTTGGCATGGTTCAAAGAGCTATTGCATAGACATCGGCAATGTAAACGAAGAACAATTAACAGATAGCTTCGGGTAATTCACCGTCTGCCAACGACATCCAGTATTATGAACTGCTAAAGCGCTAACTGAAGAAAAAAGTTAAGTTAGGTTAGAGTCTGCCCAGCGAGTCGTGTCACACACAAGACAAAATCGGCAAATTTAAAAAAAATATATCGTTCACGCCTCGTAGGCCACAGACTCTATGCACCATTTGACACAACCAAAATTAAGTGTAATATTTATGATAGACAATAAGATAAGTTATAACTGGAATGCATGAGAGCATACCTAACAAGTTTAATACATAAATTTAAAGTCTCAGTGTAATAAAATAAGTTTTGTCCTTTACTTTTATATAAATTAACAACACATCTTTGAGCGGTGTCTCTTGACACAGGTATCCTGAATACCAACCTGAATTTTGTTAAGTTTTTAAGTAAACGAATAAATAATTTTTTTTGGTGATTGGACCACGGTTGATCTTCAAAAATAATATGGAACTAATATGGTAAAATGGTTTGTTTACATCTTTAGCATATGACACGATTTTCAAGAAAAGCGGCCACCCAACCGACATTTAGATATCACGAAATTCAGTTCGCCCACGTGACCACTCCACTGGGCATTGCAATTATTTGCTAGTTTAAAAATAGAAGAAAGGAGAAGAAGTAAAACGGAACCACCAAAAACATTACATGGAAAGTAACTGCCAAGACTCCCTAGCTCATAATAGCTTTCACTTTTCAGCGTTAAAAATATATCAGATCATAAGGAGCGCCAAGCTTCCTACTTCACACGGCATAACCTAGCATTACCAGCCACGCTCTAAAAATTCTACATCTTGGCTAAAAAGTATATCTTTGTTGGGCACATCCTGGTCGCCGCATAGACTCTCGCGGTAAATGAATTTATAAGCGATATTAATAAGCGACGGGTCTATACTTTTTAGCCAAGACATAGAATTTTTAGAGCGTGGCTGATAGTGGTAGGTTATGCCGTGTGGAGTAGGAAGCTTGGCGCTCCTTAGGTATGATCTGATATATTTTTGACGCTGAAAGCTATATGAGTTGGGGAGTCTTGACTCTTGGCAGTCACTTTACATGTAATGTTTTAGGTGGGATCTGATTCCTTTTTGTGAGGTAATTTCTAAAGAAGTGTATAGGAAAACCCATACAAACTTCCATCCCCTAATTTAAAGGGTGAGGGGGTGATTTACTAAAAATCCTGAAATACGTATTTTATTATTTATAATAAGGAGTCCCTATTCCAATTTTCAGACCTCTAGCATCAAAATTTGCGGAAGTCTCATACAAAATTGCATCCCCTAATTTAAGGGTTTGGGGGGTTAAAATTATTTTTTTTTGAATTCTGTTGTTGGTTGTGCACTAACACTAGCTTACATACCAAATTTCAGCTTTCTAGGACTTCAGGAAGTACCCTAGAGGTTTTGATGATCAACGTGCGTGAGTGCACTCATGAGTCAGTGACGAAATCGGCGTTTTTTAGATATCAATAGAATCTAAAGTATAAGAGCTATGCAATTGAAATTTTACATGTTTAATAAATTCACTATTGACACCATATACTGAGAATTATGTTTATCTGATATAATCCAAACACAAGTTATGAGGGTTTAAAAAAACGACGAAGCGCTTCGAGAAAACATAGGTGTTTTTTAGATATCAATAGAATCTAAAGTATAAGAGCTATACAATTGAAACTTTACATGTTTAATAAGTTCACTATTGACACCATATACTGAGGATTATGTTTATCTGGTATAATCCAAACACAAGTTATGAGGGTTCAAAAAAACGACGAAGCGCTCCGAGAAAAGATAGGTAGTGCCTGCCCTTGCGTTTCGCTTGGCTCGTCTTGGCGGGGGCACTTAATGAGACAAAAATCTAATTTGATTGCATATCTATAATACTAATACACTGCAAATTGCATCTTGGATTCTACGAACAGCTTTATCAAATGCATACCTAAGAAATACTTTAAATCTATTTTTCATGTCAGAATAGAACTTAAAGAATTGCTCGATAGCTACCTAAACTGAAAAATACAAGTTATGAAATAGTGGACGTTTACTAGAAAATAACTGAAACGTTTATCCGGTATACGGCTGTCCCGCTGTCCGGTTATTCTGAAAATTGGCTGTGAAATTTTGTGAGCAGGTTCGGTAAATAATCACACAAATATAGTTTTGGTTTGCCGAGCCACTATTTCGAAATTAAAAAAAAAACATACAAAATCTGCATCGCAACTTCTACAGCACACAGAGCCACTAGTTTAAATTGTGTGTCCATATATTTCACTCTATGGTTTACTAGAAAACACCGACAAAGCGATTACCTTCCAATTCTGTATCGCCATATTGGGACCACCATTAAAAACTCACCAAAACAACAATTCACTTCAAATAAAATACCACGCAAGCTTGAACTTTAACCACCTATGTTTAGAGTTCTAAAGTCAACAGCTTTTCATTTCGAGAGCGTTATCTTTTCAATTGTACGAATACCAATTTGTCATGACATGGCGTTTTACTTGCATAAACTGCCAACGCGTTCGTGGAACGTATTTAAATTTGAATTCTTGTCCAAAGTAGTTAAGGTTGATATTAGAATGATGACGCCGATTTAGATATGAAGTTTGGAGAGTAAGTATTGTAGTCGGTTCGAAAGGCAACCTTTTGATAGAATATCGAAGATTCCCAATTAGGAGCTTGTAAACACGTTAATTAATTGGCGGTCTTCGAAACACGCAAGCTCAGATATGCTGTGCACCTTATGCAAATAAAATAAGGGTTATATTCCAATGGCAAGTTACCTGTTTTACTTTGACTTTGACAATGCGCTATCATTTTCTTTAGAGTAGTAATTAAAGTTTGACGATGTTGTTAGATTGTGCAGTTTGTTTGAAATTGTCTATTGTTTGGAGCAAGTATGTTGTTCGCTTTATTTTAATACTCACTTAATTTAAGATTTCTCCAACGAATACTAGCTTAGAACAGAGCGAGTTAAAACTTAATTTTACTTACTTAAGTATAGCTATATTTCCATACAGAACTTGTCATATTTTGTTAGAGATCACTTTTTAGGAATAAGAGCCTGATCGTCTATAAATTTTAACGTGTGTTGTACTTACCTATCTTTGTATGTAGCTGTCTGTATTACCAGACAGTTACATAATTCTTATGCTTATTCTCAAATTTTGACTCAAGGGCCGGGGCCATAATAGCTCCTAAGCAGATGGACTGATTTTGATTTCCTTGTTATACAAATACAAATTATTTATTTCGGACTATAAAATCCATAGTGTTAGTGTTTATATCCCCTCCCTTTCTTCACCCCCCTTAGGATATGTTTTCCGGGATAAATACTATCCCATGTCCTTCTCCGGTATACAAACTGCTTCAGTACAGTGGTTTAAGCGTGGCAAGGTAACAGACGGACAGAGTTACTTTCGCATTTATAATAGTAGGTAGTAAAGTATGAATAAGTATTGTTAACTCTGACCGCCAATAAGGCATAACTGATCCGAATCCGGCGAGAAGATACTTAGGCACGAGCTGGCAATAAAAGTTAATCTTACTAGGTAAGTACTTGACAAGAACCATAATGCAACTCCTGTTATGCAAGCACCATATACGAGAAACCGTTGGCTTTAGCAGGTGCCAAACCAGTCCGGCGGCATTACAGTGATGGCAGATGAAGGGTTAAAAAAAGAAATCTTTACTTTGTACTAAGTTGATGTTTCCGACGTTTTCTGCAAGCTTCACTTGCAACTATAGGCAAATCTTGCAAGCGATTAATCTTATTTGGTAAGCATGTGTACGAGTTTGGAGATCAAAACACAGAACGAAAAGGCTTGCATTGTCTTATTTATTATCCCAATGAAACACTTTGAAAACGTATAGATTGACTACGAATACAACCGAATTCTTATCTTATTACCTAGGTATTTATTATATGTATACTGTATATATGTATTTGATTATACACGAGCAGTGAGCTCAATGTACGATAATCTGATTATACTTACTTACACATGTTGAAATGTTTGCCGCTGAATGCTGACCCAGAACCCATTGGTACCAACATAACTGAGAAATAAAAAGAGTTATTTACTTACTAGAAGAAGAAAAAAGAGGTACCTGAATCAAAGACAAATCGTCAAAATTATCTCCCGAGCCTTCATACGTGTTCCATAGATGGTGCTAGCAGCACAAATACCTCGCCAAGGTCGCAGTCCGCTTAGCATTCGATACCGTAAATTCGTAATGCGATATTTATCGTGTCTCCTCCTCTAACAACTACGAAGAAAGGGAGGGGGATAGTGGTTTTATAGTCTGAATGACAATGAACAGAAAAAAGTTTATTTCGTCTATTTACGTCAGCCTTATTTGATAGGTATTGATTTGATGGTTGCTGTTCGGAATGTGTTATTATTGTCACTCCATATATTATTAGGTGACATGTTAACATCAAAGCCAGTAACCCACTCAGTCAGGGTATTTTGGGAGCCTTTATACAGGAGATCTAATTTTTATCAAAAGGGTTAGCTTAGAGTTCTAATTCTTATCAAAAGCCGCATCTAGACGGTCCTGTATGGAGTATTGCATAAAGCGGTAAAAGCTAAAGTACAGCGAGATGTGGGGTATGAAACAAATCCATCCATCTATGTCACTCTCTCTTATCTACCTTCGTACTGCTCGTACTGGATGCGTCTAAAGTGCACCGCCAACCTAAAGGCCTCCACACACCGGTCGCGGGCGCGTAAGGGCGCGGGCCCGACCCGTGCCCGCGACCGGTGTGTGGAGGCCTTTAATGCCATTATACACGTCACATTACAAAAAGCCGCATCTATACGGTCCTGTATGGCGTACTACATAAGAGGTAGACATTGACATAGATTGGTAATAAACTGCTGGCTGGATGGTATGATAATGACAATTACTTGTCGTTTAGTTTAGTTTATCAGTCGCATTGCGTTGGCGAAAGATAACACTATCGCATATCACAACGCTATAACCGCGATAATCTTTTGAATATCCACTAAGTGGCTCCGTCAGCTGTGACGGAAAGCATCGTGGGGAATCCGGTCTAATCCCAATAAGGTCTCCTTTTCCCACTGGGTTGGAAGGTCAGACTCGTAAAAACTAGTGCCTAATCAATACATAGTATAAAACAAAGTCGCTTCCCGCTGTATGTCTGTCTGTCTGTCCCTATGTATGCTTATATCTTCAAAAATCGTCAAAAAACGATAACGTAATATAAAATCAAATAAATTCATAGATCGTTCAATCCATCACACAAAAGAAATCTTCATAGTTATTTTACTTATACGGCAACATTGCGCGACGACTTATGTCGGCAACGCACAGGTGACACCCCTGGAGTTGCAGGCAAATTTCGGCCGAATAACATGATTCAAAACTATGTCGATTCAGCCTACTACCGAATGTTCGGCGCATTCTCCAATGCTAACTGTACTTACACGAAAGTTACTATAAAGATTTCTATCGCGACTAATGTATTAACCCAATCATTAGCGGCTTAGCAGATTAGGTACACGAATCGTTACCTTTCAAAAATATTTAAACAGTTACTTTGAACCGGTTCGGTGTTATGTATTTAGATAACAATGAAACTTAAGCATAGTTATTAAATTATGTATCTTTTAGAACATAGAGTATATTCAAAACAACTTTTTGTATAAGAATCGGTTTGATATTTGTCACAAACACGTAAAGTCAGGGGTATTAATATACGTACATAAATAAAGACGTAAATATCTGTACACGCCGTTATGGCATTGACAATAGAGTCCTCCATATTTATGTAAATGTTTATTTTATTTTGGCTTTCTTCGCTCGTACTATATAGGTACGTACTAGACGAGGATTTTTTTTACTATTAGGCTAACTGGGAAAGATCTCTCAAAGGAATACGTTCGCCTTTGTAATTGCCCTTTCGTTATACAGAAAGTCCCAGAAATCGACGTCAAGCCGTAAACGGATGATAAACCAAGTCATAACAGTTATCATAAAAATACAAAAAAAAATCCAACTCGTGTTATATACATTTTGTATAATGCAATTACGCCTGCTAACTATATTTATAAACTTCAAATTTAAGGAAAAATTGAAATATTTAGGCTCCGAGCCGGATTCGAACCGGCGACCACAGGCATACATGGCAATGTTTTTAAACGCGATAAATGTAGTTCGTACTGTAAAAAAGCTGGAATCATGGAATCCGAAAAATACGATAAAAACGACAATATACATTTAAATTTCGACAAACGCTACGGAAGAGAGAGTGCACAATCACATACCTTGGTCCAGGTCGTGGAGCCTCCTTCGGGCTTCCTGGTCTTTGAAGGCACTCGCAGCTACTCAACGGGCGCGCAGCACTGACTTACCACCGTTTTCGCCTAAAGCTACCTCAAAGACACAGCTCGAACTCTCTTCATGTGACATGCACTTGTGTTTGTCTCTTATTCTTTCAGATAGTTGTGTCCCTCTCGGTCCACCGCACCGTTCGATCGTCTGTTAATACTATAAGTACCGCATACCCTCCCTAGGCCGTCCTACAGTAGGCAGCGTACCAACTAAGCCAAAGTATTTGTCAAAACTAAATGTGATACTGAATCCAATTTCGAATCAAGCTGAATAGAGCCCCAGAAACGTTTAACGATGATGATTATTCTTAATAATGGGCAATAGTCTCATGACATCTTTATAGTTCCTAGTTACATAAATTTGAATACGATTTGGTTGGACATTCCGTCATAAAGCTGAGGTTTTCTGTTACCAAATACGAGTAGATTTATTATTTGGGTGATTCTACGAGCGTTTCAACTGCCGTCAGTTTCAAGTACCGGTACAAAAATGGCATGGCATGTTCAGGTATTTTTAACAAGTCCAGAGAGATAACCACGTAACGTTCCGAACGCGCGTTGGACAATTTAACTGTCATTTTTCCATATTGTTCAGAGCATATTGTCAAAGCCTCTACATTTGTCAACTGTGGACGCGGTATATGAGGCGTGCATATAGCAGCATCAGGGTGCAATATAATGACGCATATCGCACCCTGATGAGGATGCCACGGTACTGCAGTCAGTGCCTCCAGCATGTTCGCGGTGGCCAGAGTACCTGACTTCTTCGAGATAGTCAGGGCCAGGGTGGCCTCGTTCTGGAAGACGATTAGAAGCTCGAAGAACTAGATTCTGAAAAGTATAAGTGACAGTCGTGTTTTTAGGCATTGGCTGTCCGTGCACTACAACGAGAACCAGAAATAATGTTTTAATTTTATTTCTGTGATATTTTGTGACTTAGTTTTTAGGCATATAAGTCCTTTTTTATGCCTGCAATAAAACATTAATTAAATATATATATATATATATATATATATATATATATAAAGTGACATTTGGATCTACATGAAGCGCGTACAATGCGTTACGTGATCGACCTGCAGGACTACTTGTAATTTACGGGAAAAGTGGATCCAAATCTGCAAGAACTTTGTCAATAATGCGAACAGAAGCGCTGTTATTCGCTACGCGTTAATGCGGCTCACCCCGCCGGTCACCCGTAACAAAACTAGACCTGTACCTAAGCTTAATTACTACGCATCGCTGTGTCAATGTATAATTGTGGGTGAGCGTTGAGGTGAGCTTAAAACAAGTTACAGAATAAGGGGGCAGGGGACTGACGGAGGTCGGAAACTTGGAACGCTCGTAGAATCACCCATTTATCATTTCACTTTTGTGCAGCGAGACGGGTTGCAATGCAAGAGTCATTTGTCTGAAAGAATACTTTTTCCAAATACGTAATTCAGAAAAACTATAATTCGCAGAAGGAAATATTGATTTTTCAAAATACATATATAATACTAACCCAACAATTCGACGACATTTTATTTAATCTTTATTGAAGAAGAACGTATCGTACAAAATGCTCGCATCCCCCCTTTAGTTTGGAGTTGCAAGCTTTTCATTACTTTGTTATTTGCAATGTCAATGTCATACTCCCTGAATATCCTGCCTTCATTTATTTTCCATGACGTTGTCATTTGAACCGGGAGCAAGCAAATGTTCAGGTAACTAATTGCTATAGACGTAGAATATACTTAGGGGCTACCATCTGGGTCAGAAGGCCGAGGGAAATGGTGCGTGACGTACGATTTAAATCTGAATGTTAGCAACAGGCGCGCGGCAAGTGCGCGGACGCAGGTGATGGACTGAGTTCATTATGTCGTGTAAATGGGGTAGAGTGAACTCTTATTCCTTAGAGACAAGGTCGAAATATATTCCAACTTAAATGTCCCCTAAGTGGGCAGTATTGCCGGTCACCAAAAAATTTGTAAACTATATAGATACTCGTACTAAACAAACGTGTTTGATAGAGATTTTGCAAAAAAAAAAAACCATCGCGTAAAATGTTCATTGAATAATACCTCTAATAACCTCTTGTCCATTGGATGAATAGACCAGATTTTAGATACTAACTCTGTTACCCCCAAATATTAGCCGTATTACTCCCACGGGGTTAATTGCCCCAGGTTCGGACTGATGGTCTAGACATTTAATATGTAACTAGTTTTAGTAAACCCGGGATAGACTAATTTATAATGGCGTCCAAGCACTAAACAGACTTGGAAGGCACAATAAGGTGCAACTAGTTTGGATACCAGGGCACAAGGGCTTCATCGGCAACGAAAGAGCAGATGAGCTTGCAAGAGGGGGCTCTACAAATCACTTTGTAGGTCCAGAACCATTTGTGGGACTCTCGCAGGGGACCATAATATCGGCCTTTACAGCCTACGCCAAAACCAAACACCAACACGAGTGGAGGAATGAGGCTGGCTTAAGGCACTCTAAGCTCTTCATAGAAGGAGTGGACTCGGGCTGGACCAGAAAACTCTGGAAATCCAGTAGGAAGCAACTCAGAATTATATCTGGGGTGTTCACAGGTCACTTCGGGGTCAAGGATCTCTTGGCCAAGATGGGACTATCTGATAGTTTAGACTGTAGAATGTGTGGCGAGGAGGATGAGACTATGGAACACTTATTGTGTGAATGTCATGCCCTTGCCAGACAAAGAATGAACTACTTTGGTAACGGTTACCCGCAACCAAAGGAATTCAAGGTGCTCCCGGCGAACTGCATCATCCGCTTTGTGGAAATGATGGAGCAAGCCTGGGAGCAGGTATAAAGGAGAGAGCAAATGCACAAAAGATCCCACTGGGTCGAAGTGCATCCGAAAGGGCCCTCACCTAGATAAGATAAGATAAGATAAGAAACCCGGGATAAAAACTATCCTATATTTTAATCCAGGCTATAAACTATCTTCGTGCAAAATTTCATCCAAATCGGTTTAAGCGTGATTGAGTAACAAACATCCAGACATCCAAACATTCAAACTTTCACATTTATAATAGTATAGGATATAAATATATTATGTAAATAAAACATTTATTCGCGACAAAAATACATAACTAAAACCAACTGTAGTGTAGACACATTCTCACCTACAGATTTGCCACGAAATGGTGATCTGTAGAATAGGCGAATATCTATATTATCTATAAGATATTATGGTCAAGTTAAGACATGAGTGTCCGTTACGAGACTTATGCTGCGACTTTTTTTGCACAAAAATGTATCCGGTTTGGCCGTTAGATGGCATGGGCAATAAATCTATTATGAAACTAATTTGCATACAAAAAGACATAAAATTGTCATTAGTGGATCTGACGACTAAGTCTTGGTATTTTATCTTTGTTTAAAAAAATACTTGGTGTTTGTATTAGCGTTTGCTTTGCTGAGAAATTTTGTGTTGTGAATTAGCATTAAGGCGCCGTATGTTCATGGTCTTCTCTCCTTTTCACTGAGCATAAGCGTAAGCGAGATGGAAGTGCGTGTTCGGAAGCGCGGATATCATATTTTTTTTTTAATATTTTTATATAAAATAAAGTAACAGTTTCATGCCTAAAGTAAAGAAAACAACTATTCCTATATCTGCAAGTATACATATAATATAATAATTATAATATAGTCAGATGCGTCCTTTGTGCTGCTTGCGGCGGCAGCAAACATCTCAACCAACATTATAACAGTACCGTTTAGATCTATCTTAAGTAAGTACCTATGATTAACTGCGCCTGCACCCAAAGGCGCCTACTTAGAATATCCATAATGCATATAATATATAACCATAAATAAAAAAACTCCATAAAAATCAAACAGATTATCTTCGAACGAGTTGGTTCTTTAGATGATGTCACTTATTGTGTCAGTCATTTAAATTTATTTAGTATAGTTTAGATTATTTATTGTTGCCGACTTTTTGCAAAACTGTCATAGGAATTTGAATATTTTACCCTGGAAGGAAGAGTTGCTTTTAGAATGGATTACTTTCTTTCGATTCGGCCTACTTCAATAATTTGAAGTATAAGTTGAGTAACGATTATTCAAATTTGTATGATTCACTCAACGCTGACTTGGTCTAAGTAAGTGATCTACTTTGTTTGACAAGTAGGTGAAACGAGTTTTCAATTTCAGGAAGCAATGCAATAATTGTTTATTTACATATTCATGCGGACATAAGTACGCGTCTGAATTAACAATTACGTAGGTACGTAACGTAATCTTTGACTGTATTTTTCCTTTTTGCCCGACTACGGCAGAGCTGAAAGGAAGGGATATGTTTTTAGCAGTCTATGTTTGTTTTTGTGTATGTTCCACTGTAGCGTTTAAAATACTGAACCGATTTTGATAAATGGGGTGTCAATCGATTCGAAATTATGCTCCGGGTGACATAGGCTACTTTTTGTATAAAAAAAAACAACATGGTGGCTGTCACATACAACTGACTTTGAAATAAAATTTTGCTATAGTAGCGTTTTGGTTTGGGTATCACATGAAAGAGGAGAAAAATTCTAATATATATAAATATTATTCATAGTTACTTTTCAAGAGTCGGGATATAGTTATTAAACTTTTATGCTTGTTATAAAACATAAAATAATCTCAACATACATCTCTTTGGCGCAAAACTATGCACTAATCATCATGGACCAGTCTAGCGTCTACACATTTACACTATTCCACCTTATTCCATTGAGACAAGGTCGCAAATTGCTTACATAATATAAGAAGCCACTTAATAACTCCATCTTGGAATGATGTAACCGCACAATATGCGCGTGGCGAATGACTCACGGTTCATCGGCTATCCTATAAAAACCGTAAAACCTCTGCCATCCTTATTTCCATAACGACAGAGTCGAGATTCCTCTGTAACGCGGCTGATCTTATTTTGGATCTCTTTTTCGTAGGCCTAATAGTATTTAAGTGTATAATCACCAATCTAAGCAGCTTTTACGTCAAATGGACGTAGTCTACAATACAATACAATTCTTTATTAATAACACCATAGTTACAAGTCAATTTTGAGAATAATAAGTAATTAAGTTTGTATGTCATTTAGGGAAGGATCCAACCCACAAGACATCACCATTGAAATGTATGACTTTTGTTTTAGACATACGGTTCAATCTCAAATTTTACATCCTGTGGGTTGGATCCTTTTCGCTAAACTACGTCCAAATGTCGTAATATCTACTGGAAGGTCAAAGTCAAAATGCTAGTGAAATTTGTACTAGTAGGTACTGGAACTAGTGAACATCATCCTGCTAGTGTTTTTTCCCGGTAGTGCTCAAACGAGCCCGGTATCCACTTTGGCACCTTAATCCCAAGATTTGACGTAGGCACTTGTTTTACGAAAGCGACTGCCAACCTGACCTTCCAACCCAGAGGGAAAACCAGACGTTATTGGGACTAGACTCACAATGTTTTCCGTCACAGAAACGCCACTGTTAAATCTCAAATGATATTTCGAACATATAAGTGGAATTAGTGAACGTTTGTAGGTTCACCAATCAGTGCGTTGGAAGAAGGAGGGGATCTACTTGTAAGTGTACTTCTTCAGTAGAACTACTCTAAAAACGTGACATTCCGATATTACCCATTCCTACTCTACGAGGTATATCTAAGATAGGTACATCCAATCTGTATTGCCTAGGATTGTCAGACTCAGGGCATTCTCTGCAATTCTGCTTTATTTTGTTCTAGTCTAAAGATGGATAGATAGATGAATACCGACACGTCTAACGACCGTATTGCGAAACGTTCTCATCCCATCTAACTGACGCGATGTCATCGGTCCATCGCTTTTGACATCAGCCAGCACGGATTAACGAACGTTATACAATAGAGCTGCTATTGGACGAGGAACGAGATAAGATTACATAGGTCACAGGTTTGATTCCCGTTACAGGCAGATGTTTTTGGTTGAATCCTTGAATTGTTGCTTTCTGTGTTGAGTCATAAATATTTATACGCAAACGCATTTAAATCTTGGTACCTATTGTTCAAGATATTTAATCTAGGTTTAAACGTATATACTCGTAGGTATTTAATAGGTACAGTAAACGACACATTTCGTTTGGTGAATCAATATTGATTTAAACAAAGCATTAAAAAGTACTCATTTAAAATTGTACCAACAGTCATATATCTGCAACCTTACAGCAGCAAATTTAAATAATAAATACGTACTTTAAAGTCAACTATTAATCACTTCACAATTCTACCTAATTAACATGACTAAAACTCGCATTTAAACCGCAGAGACCAGGGTCCAATTGATATACAGCAAACAAAAGCGACCGCAAATCTGCATAGCTCAGATAGACGGGGTCTACGCCCTCGCACCGGACGGACGGTCGTATCAAGTGTGATAGCCCACAGGTCATGGTATCACTATTTCAGAACTACTTTAGGAACAGTTTACTCGACGAAGAAATAAGATGTTTATACATTACCTACTACAGATCTACAAAACCACAAGAAAGGGTCTCCTAGTCATTGTTTACTTACTCTATCTATACCAGGCAGTAATGTTACACATGGGTAACATACACACAATTCTACACTAAACAACTTTCAACCCTCTTTTCGTTGCATCGGAGGTTAAAAAATAGCAGTTACGTAGAAACTATCGTGGCCCGTATCTCTTCGCAGGTCATTAATTCTTTGGCTTGCTAGCAAAACTTGCCTGCATTTCAGTACGTTGTTACCTAGATATGTCGTATCTATAATGCCTTGAACCTAATGCGCGGTTCAATACACTTCTGAGACTATTAATACGGCAATAATATGTCGCTACGGCTTTTTTGAATCGACTCGAATTCCATTTGGTCTGGGGACAGTTGAGGGCGTGGTCTGCTAATTTGTTATTCTGAACGAATACTTGTTTTTGAGCGAAACCAATAAATAACCTAGCCGATTTATTTGAATTTGATCTTGATTGCTCGAAATGTCTACGCGTTGATTATTTTATAGGGGAGGTCAGTTTGGAATCAAACAAATATCACCCACTCTCCATGTGTTTTATTATACAATATCCATTATCCAGTATTTGTACAATATTTATTTAATCTTTACAAATCATGTTGTTATTAACATGATAATGATTGACAGTTGAACTGTCAATCATTGCCTTTTTAAAAACATCGCTCACAGCCACTGAGGAACTAGCCGTCGCTGAGCTGCCAGTACAAATAATGCAAATAAATTAATATATACTAACTAATAGTAAGTAATATTAGTAATTATAATAATATAGCCTTTATTACTAAGAAGAGTACAATACACATAGAATAACAACTATGTAGTAATACATTTTTAGGGTTCCGTACTCAAAGAGTAAAACGGGACCCTATTACTAAGACTTCGCTGTCCGTCCGTCCGTCCGGCTGTCTGTCTGTCACCAGGCTGTATCTCACAGATTATGTATTTCTGTTGCCGCTAGAACAACAAATACTAAAAACAAAATAAAATAAATATTTTTATTGAACCCTTCGTGCGCGAGTCCGACTCGAACTCGCAATTGGCCGGTTTTTTCTTGTTTGCGATTTTACGCTAATGAACACCTTAAATCTAATCAGTATTAGTAATTAAGCAGCTGTAATTTTTTATTAATAGAAATATAAAGTAACCTAACAATCTGTATATATTAACCAATCGACTGGATAATGTTTTTCAGGTGGTCAGATCAAGACCGGTTCTCTAATCTCTTGCCTGGACTTCTATCAGCCACCATCAGTTTCCCGATTTAAATCTCTATCAAATAAAAATTACCGGTTGTATTTGTTGTCGTAGTTTATGCACTACCTATTGGTTGTGTAAAACTAAATATAAAGCTGGCAAATACTTATCAATATGATTTCCACGATGTTGTTTTATTCCTCCGATAAGCGTACACACCGCACAAACAGGCCCGAATTCCAGAAATATCGCCCCCGCAAACAACCCACGGCTCCAACCCTCCTCGTCCAGGGTTAAACCAACAAGCCTAATGAGTTTTTTTGGCGTATTTACAATTCATAACACGCTCCTATTCAAGAATGCGCGGGAGTTGTGACCGGAATTTAGAATAAGGTGAAGATTATTTTTTTATTGTTTTTTTATACCACGTCGGTGGCAAACAAGCTTACGGCCCACCTGATGGTAAGTGATTACCGTAGCCTATGGACGCTTGCAACTCCAGGGGTGTTACATGCGCGTTGCCTGGAACGTTGGGTTCTTTAATGAAAACATTAATTTGGGAAATAAGTAAGCGGCGGTTTTATTGTGCATTACAAATTTACAACATGACTGGTACCTATTGCGTCATACGATTCAATATTAGTTCACTAGTTCGACACTAGATGTCTCTACTTTACATTGCCGTCCCTAAAAGAATGTATACACTCCTTTTTCGAAGAACCTCATTCTGTAGTCCCTCGGGAAAACCTCGGCAGGGAGCTCATTCCACAACTGTGCGGTACGCGACCATTTAGGTTCAGGGTGTGAGGATGAATGCCCTGCCGATGGCGAGTGGTGCGGTGGTGAAAAGCAGCCGTAGACAAAAATAGCATCATCATCATATCATCATATCAGCCGAAAGACGTCCACTGCTGGACATAGGCCTCCCCCAAAGAGTGCCGAAATTACCGGTCCTGCGCCGCTTGCATCCAGCAAAAATATAGTGTAATATACTAGTTTTATCATTGTAAAATTAGTAGGTGTATTAAGATTCTGCCGTATATGTATAACATGCTTGCTGTGTCATTGTTGCTATGTATGTAGGTCATGTTGCATAAAGAGCTTCAATCGCCGTCACTACAATAAATAATGCAAAAAGGTCACTAAAAATGCATGCATTGAAAGACTGCCAAGTTTAGAGTTAATGACTAATGTCATATGGCTGTCCTCCTCAATACAACAAATCCTACTAAAACTTCATAATTATCCATTAATTATCTCCAGCACCTCGCAAATCTTCTCCAGGGGAATCAAAACGTGAGTAAAAGCCAGTCACGGGTACTCAACTCAAGCGGGTGAAGTCGCGGACATTAGAATATTGAATATTAGAGCATTCATAAGTCGTTACATATGCTAATATAAAAAAACTCCAGGTATTGTATTGGGACGATCGGAGAATACCTAATCAGAGATTTAAAACCGATGCAGTCACCTGTATGCTCCGTCATCCTCTGACTCACTATCTCATGTTTATCTTACAGCGTATGCATATAGGAAGCTAAACACACGTACCTATGTTCTTATAGAAACACATCAATGATTGCAGCTTCATAACTCAATGACCTAACTGTCAAAAACGTTCGTCCGAAAATGGGCTGTAGATTGTGAGAGCTACGGTTGCAAATACATTTTACTAAAGCAGTTAAGTCTTTATATGGTTATGCGCAGTGATGTGTGCATTGCGCTGCGTCAAAGGGCACGCATACCTGCGCCTGGGCATGGTCCACATCCGTCAGGAGAGGGGGGGAGGGGAGGAGACTTGTTCCGGCAAGCTGAGACTTGCATTCTTTTACTCATTTTGTAGTGTCAACGCGTTTATAACGGCTACTGGGCACTTATTGGATCATGAGCGTTTAACGTGTTGTGACTTGTTTGAGTGTATGATTCATGGCATATTGATAGTGTAGTCATAATCATTTACTTCTTTTGTTATTTGTTTTCGAGCGTGTCAATCTGTGAATGATTCAACTTGAATACTAACTTGAGTCATGAAAATTGTTTAGAAGGCAATTTTCATGTTCTTTTTGTATATAAAAATATAAAATGATGGACCTGACCTGAATCAAAAGGTGCTTGATGTTAACTACTGGGTCTGGGAAGTTACTTTACAGATCAGACGCATAAGATGCTGATGATATGAGGGAACAACTTCAGCGAGTTCTAGTACCTACCGACTATATCTATGTATAAGGAATGGCAGAAAAACAGCCGAGTGCAGAAACAAATCCGTTTTGCTATTGTTTAAATCCATCAAACGTTTTCCTTCAGTGGAAAACTTATTAAGATTTTGTATTGTCCATTCGGCATTCATACTTGCAGTTGGCACAAAAAAAATCAGCTTGTACTTGAACTAAAAAAACATTTTTCAAAAACTGGACCAGAAATATAATCGCAGACGTAATTTTGTAAGCAGGCCACTTCACCAACGGCCACCATGCGAATATGTTCTTACAATACACAAAACTGGTTCCAACTGCTCGAGTTCCTTTCCTTCAGAGTTCCTTTTCTCTTCAGAGTGCCTTTCTCCAGTGATCTACTCAGTAAGAAACCACATTTACTTTCCGAACCTCACATGTTAATCAGGTTTCAATTGCAAAATGAACCTTTTGCTCATCTAGATAAAGTTCACATTGAAAATAAAGAAATAAGCATATAATATGATGAATATAAAGCACGAGCTCGACATACCAACGCGCAAAAAACAGGTTGTACTTGCATTCAATTGGCTCGTTTAATGAACGTGGCGAATTCGTTTAGTTTTTATTAATAGCCGTTTGGTTTCACTTAGAAACGGATTGTTTGCAAAAGCTTTTAGAAACAAGTGTTGTGTAGTACAATATATAACATATGTTTGTCCGAAACTATTTTTGGTACCCCATATATGTATTTCCTAGACTAATATGAATATAGATATACCTTCATAGGTACCATGATTTTCATTTATTAAAGGATTAGATAAGATAAGCTTTTATTTCTTTATTACAGAGTTTTTAAACATATTTTATGCACTTCTTTCATAAATATAGTTTTTATTACCTATTGTTTGTTTTTTTCTTATTTCACTAATACCTATTTCACAATTCTAATTCACTATTTTAAAACATATTATTCTACTTCTGTATAAGGACCGCCTAAAGCGGTGAAAGCCTCCTCCAAAGCTTTCCAGATTTCCCTGTCTTTAGCTTTTCTTCCCGAATAGCACCCCGCTGTCTTTTTCAACCGACGAAAAAAACGGAGGAGGTATTAATTCGACGCGTATATTTTTTTTTTTTTATGTATGACCACGCATAACTTTTTACAGAGAAGTTCGATTTTGATAATTCTTTTTTTATTGGAAAAAGTATAACCCAAAGTTGGTCCCATATAAATTTGGAAAAAAAAACCAACCCTAAGGGTACGAAAATAGGGGATGATTGATTTTTCGTTGGTTAAAACTTTGTTTTCAAAGTAAATTATGATATCATCACTTCATCTTGAGGGTGGTCTTTCCTTTATTCGTGTGCCCATCGGGTACCATTCCGTTGCGATCTTTGTCCACCTTTCGTCTTTAGTTCATTGTGTATGGCGCCCATTTCCATTTGAGTCGTGGCAAGTTAAAGGATAACACAGTCAAAAAATAAAAAAAACGATAGCTAAAATTAAAATTTACTACTTAGTTAAACTTAAAACTAAGTATTAAAATTTTATTTATTTTATTTAAATAACCCGCCCCGCGTCAGTCCGGGTGCAAAGGTGCCCATCACACTATAGTATCCGCAAAACTATCTGGCCGGTCAGGTCGTAAAATATTAGAAGCATGCTATTATTACACACAAAAAGGTTTCATTGTTACTTTTATTGCCCTACCGGCCAGATAGTTTTGCGGATACTATAGCCGCATATAACAGCTATTGACTAACTTTTGCACCAAAAATGACCCAGAGCCCATCCAGGCCTCTTTCTTGCAAGCAACCTACAATGGAAAATGGGGAAGACTATTTTTGAGTTACTATGGGGAAAACGGAAAATTGTTAGAGGTGTAGCCTAAATTTTTTTTTTTTAAAGAGTAACAGCAAAAGTCTGCGAGGAAGACACTTCTGTTCGGGAGCACTCCGACCTTAGGAAGTGTGAGACTGGTTGTGAGACAAAATCTATAGAATAATAAAAGTTCTGTCTGTAGAGTGGACTTTCTGGAGTTTCTGGATGGACAGGCTATTTATATTTTATACTTAACGCGGTATTGCCTGCGTTCTTTTAAATACGCGAGCGGTTCCACGGGCAGCTAGTAAAAATAAAATAAATAATGAATAAGAAACTAAATATCTACAGTTACAAGAACATCAATTGTTACATTCATAATCGTTGACGTCAAAATCATGTGTCAGACACCAACTGACCCAAAACTGTCGTCGCCTGACTCCACTATCTTATCATAATAAAACAATATTTATACTGCACCTTATCGCCTCGCCCTTAAGGGTTATTTTTCTATGTTTTATCAAAATTCGGACGGAAATAGTTCTGATAAGATACTCACAAATCGTCGGTAACCAGTGTAGATCTTATTTCAATGCAATAAAGTTCACAAGTTTGTCGATGGTACAGTCAACCAAGTAAATAGTCTACAATTTTTAACCTTATTTTATAATTAATTGAGTCGATAAGAGGTAGAATCACTTTCTGGGCTTAATATTTACTGAACATGTTTGTTTTAAGGTGGTTCGATTGCCATACAAAGCGTTATTTGACATTCGCAGGCTAACGGCGTGATATTTTAAGAAACTAATGTATCAGACTTTTATCAATTGGCTTCCCATTTGCGCCAAATTCCCCCTTTCCTAGAATAAACTTGTATAAACTAGATTAATTTGAGAAAACTAGTTTTCCCAAAATATCACGTGACAAACCAATTTCTCAAATTAATCTAGTTTATACCAGTTTATTCTAGGAAAGGGGGAATTTGGCGCAAATGGGAAGCCAATTTATGAATGTTTGTTACATAAGTTTCTAAAAATATCACGCCGTTGGCCTGCGAATGTCAAATAACGTTTTGTATGGCAATCGAACCACCTTAAGTACTTTTCCGTCTGTATTTATTTAGCGAAATATTATCGGTCTGGCGATATGATTACAAGATTGTTTTGGTATGCGAGTTCACTATTTGAAAATTTAGGTTATGAAAGAATCGTCCGTCCGGCTATATTTTTCTATATTATGTCTTAGCATAGAGGTACCTAAATATATGTTTCTGTAAGAGCGCATATTCAGCGTTTTTTTTTCGTCATGTCGTCGCCTGCAAATACAGACGAATATCACCACTTTTGATGAAGACGTAAGCCAATACCGGTGCTGAGTCTTTTTTGATTTAAGTTTCCGCGGTAGGTTAAAACCTGTGCTGAAATAATCTTGAGCCGACAATGACGTTAGAACCGAGCGGTTCAAACGCTCGGAGATCGGCCCCAAAGCAATATGGGTTAGGTTCGAACTGAGAGGGGTTTTCTACATTCGAATTTAAGCAATGTCACTTTGATATAAAGGGGTCTTGTCATATACTAGTGCAACGTCAAGGATCAGGACTTTTACCTTGGTTTTTATCCCACAGAACATCACTTGTGTGGAAGATTGTATGGCATTGCAATTAACAAATTCCATGAGTTCGAAGGCTCGAGCAAATACGTAAATATGTCAATAATTAGTGTTGATTATAATTATGTGCAATTATAACGGTTATTCGCCTTCGAGCGCCATTATTAATTAGATATCTCATATATTGTAACACCAAAACCACGCAAATCAATAACAAATTTAATGTAACATAACACTGTATAATCAAAGTCAAACTCGGATATATGAATTTCGGGTGTGTTTAATATTAAGTTTGTAATTGAATTAATTATTGATCATTATTATTTGACTTGATTAAACTGATTAAGAAAGGTCGTTGACAGTAAAATGGCGTCGCATCGTAGGTAAGAGGGTGAATTGCAAAAAAATTGTACATAATTAAGAGCCTTAATCTAATCTACGCTTTAACTTTTTTCCATTGTGTAACGGCAATTACCCATACATTTGCGGACTCGCTGATTCAATGTTGGGTGTATTGCAAAACAAATGTACATAATTAAGGGCCTTCCATTGTGTAACGGCAATTACCCATACATTTTATATGGGTAACTTTCGTTACACAATGGAAGGCCCTTAATTATGTACATTTGTTTTGCAATACACCCAACATTGAATCAGCGAGTCCGCAGGGAAATCGTGTAACTTTTCGAAGACATGTCAAGACATATCAACTGTCATTTTTGTAAAAATGATAATGACAATTAATGTGCTCTAACGCTTGTTCAAAAAACTACACAGCAGCATGGCTATCACAAGACGGCGCACGAACTCTCTCTATTTTTCTCGCACTATCCGTCTATCTCTTATTAGAAAAATTAGAAAGATATATAAATGGGTAACATACATATTTAAGTAATTAATTCAATGACGACCTCTGTAGCCTAGTTGGTAGTGACCCTGCCTACGAAGCCGGAGGTCGCGGGTTCGAATCCCGGTAAGGGCATTTATTTGTGTGATGAGCACGAGTCATGGATGTTTTCTATGTAATTAAGTATTTATTTATCTATATACGAGTAAGTATGTATATCATCGTCTAGTGCCCATAGTAGGTACAAGCTTTGCTTAGTTTGGGACTAGGTCGACTTGTGTAAGATTGTCCCTCAATATTTATATTTTGTAATTTTTGGTTAGTTGATTTAAGAGCCTTTGGACCTCCCCAACGTAACAACCGCCTTAACTAGATGCATTATAAAGCAAGAAGCAGTTATCAACTTGTTGCAACGTAACAACTAAATAGTCAATAGTTAAATATGCACAGACAACCGGATAGACGTCCTGTCAACGAGGTTTCCGAGGCAACTGCAGTTGAGGACGTATCCTGTTTAGACGACATTTCTAAAACTTACATTACTTACTAGGTACTAGATAAACAGGGAACGAAAGAAGATATCATAAAAGTTCCTGTCAAAACAAAACTTTTTGGTACCCAGTTTTTATAGCCAACTATATTTCTGTATACCGTCATCAACTACTCCTTGAGACGATTCTAACGAGCCCAAACTCAACGGGGCTACGTCTGTTAAGTCCTGAATTCCAATGGCCAATTTCTGTCTCCATCATAAGATCAGCTCGATGGTACCAAACTATTGAATTATCATCCAGACTATACCTTTACCCAAAATTTCAGCTCAATTAGTTGAAGATATCTGCTTCAACATTGAGTTGCAAGATTCCACGCGAACAGACATAGTTACTACTTAGATACATATCTGATACTTACATAGTTAGTTAGGTACATACAAAGAAAGCTTGAAAAATAAGTAGGGACGTAACATTAGTTGATTCCTACAGCAGCTCAAGTAACTTGGCATTTCCAACTTTTATAATGATGATATTGATGAGTAAAAATAACATTAAGACTTATTAGCCTTTGAATTAGAGAGAGCCAGTTTACTCAGGCTTAATAAGTATAGGTTTCTAAATTCCAAGTATATATGTTTATACGTTTAGTTGAGGAATCGACGGAACTCCTCAAATATTATCGACCCATACAGCGATTTGGGTTTTCTCCGACATAATCAACGCATTCGCTCTCGGAAAGCAGTTCATGTGGTAAAGTGGAAAGGAAATATAGAAGTGTACCTAAGTACACTAAGTCACATATATTTCTATATGTGACTTGGCGGAGTACTGAATTGAAGTCTGTTACAACTTTGTTTTTAATGTTCATTATTATAAGCCCATTATATCATATAAAAACGAGAAGTCAATTTCCCTAAGTACTTATGTATTACCTACTAATATTGCATCGCAAGACTAGGTAGTAGCCGACATTTCTGACCAAGCTTGATTTCCTCTTCCGTTACATTAAACTTCGCATAAAAATGACTCAAGAATTTCTCTCAATCACTGAATACCGACAAATATTTACTTTTTTAATGTTAAGGTCAGCAGAGTTCAAAGTCGATTACAAGTCAAACACGTTACCGTGACTGCCTGTCGTTAAGATAATTTGAAAGATAATGAAACTTAATATTTAATTATGTGATAAATTGACGCACATTAGTAATTATAGTTCTTGTGAATCTTTAATAGACACAATCATTATGATAGGCTATCCTAGATCAACCTATAGATACAAATGTTAGCTAAATGCTAAAAGAATTTTGCTTCTCAATCTAGGAAACCTAGGAAAATAAATCTGTCGCCATAAAAGCACTTAAGCGAAAGCGCGGTCAAAAATAACTAAACACATTCTTCTGTGGCCGAACACGACAGACTTGGATTGTTTTTGGAAGGTACGGCCTATGAAAATGAAAAAATAAAAACGGTCAAGTGCAAGTCTGACTCGCGCACCGAGGGTTCCGTGCAAACGTTCATACACCATGCCCGTCACGTTAGGACCCCATTCATCATTCTTATTCTTTAACAATCTTAACAGCTCATAAAGAGTATTACTGTTGCACAGCGCCATCTGCATGTTAGTACTACCTAATAACTTGCAACTAGTATATAATTGCGGCGATAATTTTTCATCACGCGTACCGATTTCGATTATTATTTTTTTATTTGAAAGAAGGGACTTTAACGATAATCAGTTTGGAATTTGAAGACACACAATTTCAGTGCAACTCAAGCCCTTTCATATGATACCCCACTTGATCTATTAACTAGACTTTGCATTTTTAACCCCCCTCATATTCGTCATTTACTCACACAAAAAATATAAATGTACACATAATTTTTCCTTCTCCATACATGTGTCTTAACCTTCTTAACAGTTCTTTTAAGTTTCAAATTCATAGCTCAAGTAGTTCCTGAGATATTTAACGTTGTGACAGACGGACAGAGTTCCGTTTTTACCTTTTTGATACGGAACCCTAACAAACGAGGTAGGTCAAAATCAAAATCAGTTATTTATTCTGCAAGTAGGCCACAAGGGCACTTTCACATGTCAAATGGTATTTTTTACAATATAAAATGACATTAGCTGGGCGCTGCTTACGGTTACTTATCACTCTTATCAGTCTTATCACTAGGAATACAGGAGTAGTATGTATTATAGCAGCGGTATGAACGACATAAACACGGTCATACTAACTAGCATGATCACGATTACGTCTGACACAAAGCACTATTCTCTTCAAGCACTTTGAGCCATTGCACTCACCTTTTCGGATTAACTTCACAATTAGAATTTGCATTTGAATCGTGTCGATTACACACGAGTATAACACTTACGAGGCATCTTTTTATTTTATAGTCGGGTTCGTGGAAATGCGGAAACAATGCATTCTTCGCAGTTTTTACAGCTAAAAGGGGAAGTTACGCGAAACCATTACGTGTCTAGACGTGAAAGATGTTACGTTCGGTTTCAGCTGTCGCTTCTAAAAAGTCGTGCCTATCTCTCTGGTCGTTCTATCATGGCATTCATGGCTGAAGATCGGTGTCACCACTTGGGGGGGTTACTGGGTGAATTACAATTTCCATTGACTTCTGTTTACTGTTATTTTAAATATTTATAAAAAAAACTACATAGGTACTCGTTTATTTAATTTAATAAATAACATTGTGAAATGTATATATGTATAGCTTAGAATAATAACGCATAGAAGGATAGTTTCATACGGCCGACGCGCCAAGCGTGAGGCATAAAATGGATTCATGTAGTTGTGATCAACTCGTAATCACACGCGCCAATACGCACACAAACGAACCAATTTTGTTCCACCGATCGCCGTGCTGGGCTTATGGCCGAGTTTTAGTGGCCTCACCGTTGCGCGTGAACTGCGTTTCTAGGCGTTATTATTCTAATATGTATAGGTATTTTTTGTATTAGGTAATATTGAAATGTTATATTGTAAACTGTTTTGAATAAAATACATATACCTCGCCGAGTTTTTTTACGCCGATTCTTCTCGTGACAGAGGTTTTTTTACCGAACGAACCGATAAGTATGTCCAAAGGACAGGGTAGTTAGGTGCTTATATAATAGTTTAACGCCAGAACAGATTTATCAAAGTATCACATCCTAACGTGAGAGAATAAATAAATAATAAATATTTGCGGACAATCTTACACAAATCAACCTAGTCCCAAAAAGCTTGTACTATGGGTACTAGACGACGATATAGATACTTATATAGAGAAATAAATATTTAAATACATAGAAAACATCCATGACTCAGGAACAAATATTCGTGCTCATCACACAAATAAATGCCCTGACCGGGATTCGAACCCAGGACCTCTTGCTTCGTAGGCAGGGTCACTACCAACTAGGCTAAAGCGGTCTTCGTCGAGAATGGGGAGGAATTGCGATTAACAAGTCCTATACGCACGCTTTTATTAATATTTAACATCATAGAAGGAAAGGTAGAAGGCAAGCGAAGAAGGGGAATACCAAGGATAAGTTACATAAAACAAAAAGTAGCCGACAATTCGTATAAAGAGGTCAAGGAGGCGGCCCTAGATAGAATCAGATGGAGGGAGCTACATCGACAAGAGTCTAACTCAAATTTATGATGATTAGCAGGCGAAAATTTTTGACGACCGCTTTAGCCTAGTTGGTAGTGACCCTGCCTACGAAGCAAGAGGTCCTGGGTTCGAATCCCGGTAAGGGCATTTATTTGTGTGATGAGCATGAATATTTGTTCCTGAGTCATGGATGTATTCTATGTATTTAAGTATATGTTTCTCTATATAAGTATCTATATCGTCGTCTAGTACCCATAGTACAAGCTTTTTGGGACTAGGTTGATTTGTGTAAGATTGTCCGCAAATATTTTTTTTTTTTTTTTTAAAGTCGTATAAAGCAAAATGATTTCTTGTGGAACGCAAAGCAGAGCTGTGGGCACAGCTAGTTGTTACGTAAAATATAATATCCTCAATGAGTGCCAACGTCCAAGATTTGCAAGTTTGCACTTACGACGAGAGTCCTCGTCGCCGTCAAGTGACCCTTGTGCCAGATCAAGATGGCGGATAAGGGCGCACTCAAATTAACTCAGTCACACTCACACCTTGATTAGGCCGATTTTTGTTAATTAGACTTGTAATTATTATTTATAATCCATACTAGTATTATAAATGCGAAAGTGTGTCTGTCTATCTGTCGGTTACCTCTTGCATGACACTTAAACCGCTGAAAACCGATTGAGATGAGATTTGGTAAGGAGATAGGTTGAATCCCGGGGAAGGACATAGGGACACAGTTTAATAGGTATAGGTACTGCTACTGCTTGATAAGACTGCGGAGGAAAAAACATAATTTAGTACCTACACGTTGCGCCTTTGATTACCTACTTATGGATAAATAATTACTATGGGGACAGAACTCTCAAAAAGCGTATACCATACCTACTCAATAGTTTGCCCGAAGCCATTAGACGTGAAAAAAATAGGAATAAATTTAAGAGACTGTTCAAAAAGTATTACCTAGATGTACATATATAATACTCAGTTATACTACTACTGAACTAATGAATAACTAAATATTTTCTTAATGAATGCCTTACCTAGAGACTGCCGCTCCCACAGTCAAACTGTCACTACAGTTTTGTGGGGCAATGTTTAATTAAGTAAATAAAAAAAACATTGTACTTATTAAAAAAAAAACAAAAAAATACAATATTACTCACTATTCAGACATAACCGTGTTCCTAAAGCGACAAACCGTTATCAATAATTTTATTGATAATGACTATGACAACTCAAACATCATTACATTAAAATAATGAGAACCATCAACAAATGTTAACGGTGCTACTAGTTTTGTAAACTAACCATTAGCGTAATTAAAATTATTCGTGGTCTAGCTTTCGCAAATCTACAACTGTATACCTTGAGATTATTTAAGTTGGCCGAATGGCATTAAAGTTGTCCATTCAAAAAGGAACTCTATGGTTCATGGTATAAGATTCCAATTGCAATGACAGTTTTATAAAAATTCGGCGACATAAATAATCTCAACATAATCATGTTCTGTTAGATTTGCAGACAGGAAGGAAACCCCCACAAGTAGGCCCCCCACAAGGTGGACTGATGACCTACTGGTAAAGGTCGCGGGAGTCCGCTGGATGCGGGTGGCGCAGGACCGGTCATTTTGGCACTTTTTGGGGGAGGCCTATGTCCAGCAGTGGACGTCTTTCGGCTGATATGATGATGATGATGAGGTTATAGTAAACTGTAACTGTAAACATGGATTCCAGGATTGTGTAGGTATACGTATGGAAATGATGGGCCATTTTTTTTGATTAAATAATAATATTAAGGGACAATGTTTTAGACAAATCGACAGCCCCATAGTAAACACAATACGGCGTGTGTTATGGATAGCTAATCCAGTAACCTTGTCGCCTGAAAGTACAGGGTAGTTTTTCGTCAAATCCGGTAATTCTGACTTTTTGCAGACTATGATGGACAATGAATAACCCAAGTTTGTGACCTCGAGCGCCGAACGCAACTTTGTCAAAAATCGAAAATCATAAAAAAGTCTGCAAAAAATCAGAACTATTTACTTACCGGATTTGACGCAAACTCTGGATGTATAAAGGGGGCGTCCACAAATTGTGCAGTGGCTGTTGAAATACTGGAGTGACATTCTTTGTATGCCTTAAAGGCCTTTTGATAAATTTCACCTATTTTCGATGTCATCACCTTCAAATATATTAATTTACTTATAATTTAGCGTAACACACGGCACAAATCACAAACAACTGCGTCACTTGCAGTACGGCAATTTGCACTTGTATTTTGTTTTCGGTTGGAGGGTAGACTTTTGTATCTGTCTGTCACTGTCGCGTCGGGCGCTCGGTGTTGCCAATATTTTCTTAGACAAATACCGCAAACTAGGGATGTGAAAAACTAAACTTTTTAAGTATACTATTATAAAAAATCGTGCGTGACGTAACGCAAACCTTGACACCCCCCTCCCCCAACGTAACAGGACCGTAACGCTTGGCCGGACCCCCCCCCTTGCGTTACATAATTTGTGGACGCCCCCAAAGTTACTAGACGACGATATATTTAATGGATCAATACTACCCACTAGGCTAACCGACCGGTTCAACCATCGATTTAAAATCTAAATCAATGGGTTCAACACTGTAAATATCCTGGATTCTCGAACTCGTTTTTAACGTATTGAAATGATGGCTCATTTGTTTTAATTCATGCTCCATATTACCTGCGCCTACCATATTATACTCGCCTTTAACCCAAAAGACGACTAGGGTAATAAAACCCTTGAGCTCGCGTTATCAGTTTCTTACTCGACTTTCATGGCCTCAGTCGTATTTTGGGTTGAGAGCGAGTATAGCGCATTGACGTCCGACTTCAGGATCAGAGCTCGAAGCCTATTCCGCTGCAGCTTGGTGTCAGACAAGGGGATGTTACTTCCCCAAAACTGTTCAGCGCTGCACTGAAAGACGTTTTCAAGACTCTGGACTGGAGAAGGTTAGGCATCAACATCAACGGCGAGTACATCACTCACCTTCGGTTTGCTGATGATATAAGTAGTCTTGGCTGAGACCATTGAGGACTTGAGTACCTACTATGCTCGATGACCCCAGTAAAGCCTCCGAGCGTCAAACGTCCATGTAGTACCAACTCCCATTTCAATCGGACACTTCACGCTCGAAGTTGTAGACGATTATGTATACCTACCTAGGATAGACGGTCCAGTTAGGTAGGTCCAACTTTGAGAAAGAGGTCAATCGTCGAATCCGACTCGGCTGGGCAGCATTCGGGAAGCTACGGCACATCTTTTGGTCCAATATTCCGCAGTGTCTCAAGACGAGAGTCTTTGACCAGTGTGTGTTGCCAGTGATGACATATGGCACGGAAACGTGGTCGCTTACTATGGGCCTCATAAGAAGGCTCAAAGTCACTCAAAGGGCAATGGAGAGGGCTATGCTGGGAGTTTATCTGCGCGATCGCATCAGAAATGAGGCTATCCGCAGCAGAACCAGGGTAACCGATATAACCCTCCGAATTGCTAAACTTAAGTGGCAGTGGGCGGGGCATATATCACGTAGAACCGATGGCCGTTGGGGCGGAAAGGAAATTGTTGCGCTCTTTGGGTTCCAGCAGTGGACGTCTTTCGGCTGATATGATGATGATGATGATAGCGCATTGCTAAGTGTGTCACACTGATCATCAACAGGAGTTAGAATGAAATTGTTAATGGCAAAATGGGCTAAATAATATGAGGTCGAATTCATTTTGACAGTTTTACGCAGTAAAAGATAGTGTTGTACTACCTGTAGCGGACAGTGTACGAACATCGTTTGGTCAGGGGCGGTTCACTCTGTGATTTCGTCGCGCCGCTACAAGTAGGTACATGCCGGCCGGCCGCCAGCGGGCGGTCCATTCCATTTGTAGTTGCCGCGCGCTGGTACGGGACACACGCACGGGTCGCAACGCCTTGCATGCGATAGAAAGGGATGGCCACATTTAGGCACGTTTGGCGTACCTAAACAGGGAATTTGTTAGGAATTCTGTACGTAGTACTATTACTTATTCTGTGGTTTGGTGGAATGCCATCACAAGTTGAAGTGTACGTAATAAAGCCAACCCCGTGTCTACCACGAGTAGGTACCTTCATTAAAATACCAGTAAAGGCCGAAAACAGTAACTAAACGCTATGGAAACGCATTTGTTAGCGTAATTGGTAAATTACCAAAAACTGGCCATGTTGGGCGCATTAAAGTGCATAAATTGAGTAATTTGACACACGCAACAATTAGAAACAAGGGCTGTCAAAAGCCGATAATGGGCTGAACGAATCAAATAGAGATGGGGGCATTAACCTGTGGGAATCTTGAGGCGTTTGATATCCTTATTGGAGGAAACATAAGCTGCATAACATCTGAAAGGGTTAGATGCGTCAGCGATCCATTAATCCATGCTAATTGAACGAGACTGTTCACTGCTACAGGTCGCATTTCTCAATCGAACCTCGTGAAATTTTGTGAACAGGTACTATAATTATATAAGTACCCACCTACTTAGTTTTCTTTTTGTCGATACAGTTTCAGGAAATTAAAATAAAATATAGATATATATATATATATATATAGACAGGCTCGTGAATTCTACAGCTCGCAGAGCCACTAGTATTGTAAAATGTGATAGTATAATAATATGTATCTATACATATAGGTACCTAGTTGTATGCCAGTCCAGCAGTGCCAATTGGGTAGGTACTTTCCTGAGTAAAAAAAAATATGCTAACAAGTGTATAGCACCATTTTTTAGGGTTCCGTACTCAAAGAGTAAAACGGGACCCTAATACTAAGACTCCGCTGTCCGTCCGTCCGTTCGTCTGTCTGTCACCAGGCTGTATCTCACTGATACCGTGATAGTTCCAGCTGAAATTTTCACAGATGATGTATTTATGTTGCCGCTATAACAACAAATACTAAAAACAGAAAAACATTGATATTTTTATAGATAATATGGTACGGAACCCTTCGTGCGCGAGTCCGACTCGCACTTGGCCGGTTTTAGTTTGATTGACAAAATCAAAAATACTTACGTGTCCAATATTTTTTGATAATCTAACTGACGGATTGAATATTTTTTTTACAAAAGTAGCCAATTTATAAAATGTAGGTATTCTGTTTCTGAACGCATGACGAGATAGGCGTCCTACGTCGTCACCTAGTAAGTCAAAAATCGCTCCCCTGTCAAAATTAAAAGTACTTACTTTCCAAAGAAAATCCTTTAATGACGCTATTTGAGCATGCTTGTTTCAACGTTCTTCGAAAGTCAGACTCGAAATTCACCTTAGAATGCATCCAATTACACATAAGTATTGAAAATGACACCCTCAAGCGGTACTTAAAAGGAAACACACCTATGTTCTAATGAAACCCTTTTAATACCATCAGAGACTGCGCCGACCCACCCACTCGATACGGCTGCAGTGCAATTGAGGTGGTTCCCACGACTTTAACTTGGATATGCAAATATTGCATTAACGTGGATATAAAACAAGTATGTTTTAACACCAACGCACAGTGATCTTTTGGGTATAAAAACGAACATCCTCTTTTTATTGAATAATCATACAGTATTTACTAATATAATATAAACCATTTACGACCACCATTTCAAATGATATATCAAAGTTTCGTGGAGTAGAACCCAATAGTTTCGGAAATATTTAGTTTTTTCAATAAGTACCTATTATTTCTATCAAAACTCAGCATTTTGTTTTATTTCTTTCTCAAAAAGTAGTGCGATTTGGCACGCAGGAATGGTCGTTAATGGTTTATATTAGTAAAATACTATATGATTATTCAATAAAAAGAGGATGTCCGTTTTTTATACCCAAAAGAACATTGTGCAACGTACCTATAATTTGTTTCGGTAAGAGGTAACATATAGTACCTAATATGTTACTTCTTAACGAAACAAATTATTACATTAAATATTAAAAAAAATCGTGTTAATTTAACGTGACTCGAAGAACAAGAAACATAATTTTCAAAGGAGAGATGCTCGTATTTTATTTTGTGAACACTACCTACAGTCAGCATCAGGTAGCTAAGCAAAATAACACGCTCAAAATGACCTACACAGATCCTTATTCCCTTAACATTAGAGTTCGTGTGTAGATTTTTGAGCACCAGGACCGCTTAGCAACTTTTGCTGCCTACTGTACATTCACCAACGAGGGGATCTATCGTAAATTTCACGTTTGTTGTATGGGATCCCCCTTGAATATTTATTTGATTCTGTTTTTCAGTATTTGAGTTGTTATAGCGGCAACAATACATCATCTGTGAAAATTTAAACTGTCTAACTATCGCGGTTCATGACATACAGCCTGGTGACAGACGGACAGCGGAGTCTTAGTAATAGGGTCCCGTTTTACCCTTTTTGTACGGAACTCTAAAACAGTATTCTGTGCTGTGTCCATCCATAGCGTAGATGGAGTGGAGCGCCGAATGTAAACTTGGGATTATTTCAGTTGGCCGAATTGGTTCAAAGTAGTCAATTCAAAAAGAAACTCTACCGTTTAAAGTAGAAGACTCCAATTACAATGGCAGTTTTTAAAAATGTTGGCCACATTAAATAATCTCAACCAAAGATTGCACGATCCACAATTATACGTAACTATAAATTGTGGCAGTGCGCATAATGGGGAACTTGCATAGAACTTCAATTTCGAATAAACTGCACTCAATCGATGCGGATATACGTAGAGATATCATACAAAACAAAATAAAAATAAAAAAACTGTTGTATTAGTTTTATCTCACGTTAAAATGACGAAAAAATAATTATATTTTTTTCGATAAAATAACATAACAGTTACACAGAATATCGTATGACAAGATGATATTTTGTATGACAAGTATAGACTTATATTAAACGCACATTTTGTGGAGATAATTGCAAATTAATGACTTATTCCATAGTAAACGCGCCGAGAATGTATGCAGTGACGTCATAGCATATCTAAGCCCGTCAAAGTCAAAATATTTTTTATTCAGGTAGGCCTAGTACAAGCACTTTTGAATCGTCAATTTTTTGAAAAATAATCTTAAATATTGATTGTAATGCGTCAAATATTTTCAATTGATATGCACAGTGTAGGTGCCAAAATAATAAACGTTTAGTATAGAGCGTTTTCGGGGGGTGCCGGCGCGTGCAGATTTCAAATGCATATAAGATCAGAAAAATTAATAATAAGAAAGTTTTAATGCTACAGTTGTTTTAATGCTGGATTATACTTTTGATTTTCGTAATAAAATAAAAACATGCAAGTTCACTATTCTCGTTGGTCAAATGATGTTCCTACAAAAGTTAATAAAATATCCGAAACACAATCGTAGACGCAATAAAAACGAAATGTCAATCCACACTCAACTCGGAATGTCATTAACAACTGTTCTCAACTAAATGCTCCGTCAAATCGTCAAGTTCTAAGTTCAAACGAAGTAAACCCAGTGATACATCAATCACCAACGTCTGGGCTCGGGTAAACACTTCGAGAATGGGGAAACGTTTAGTTCGATAAATACGGGCAGTTACAGGTAAGGCTCGTTATTGATTTATTTAGGTTGGGATAGGTAAACGAACACACATCACACACATGCCATCCGCATCCTTTCGAAACTGAACTCTGGGCGAGCAGGAAAATATTATGAATAAATATAAGAAAGTCTAGTGTTGTCTTGGGATTAGGTGTCAAAGCGGACCCCGGGCTCCTTTAGGGGCACAACCGGGAATAATAACGCTAGGAGGATGATGATAAGAAAGTCTAGTGTTGTAACTAAACGTTCGCTCACTAAACTTTAAAAAGTTTGTGCTTTTTGTAAATGTTCACAATTTCTTACTTAAGACATTTTAAAAACCAAACAAACAATGTTGTAACACTTGTAACTGCATGTTATGACTGTATTTGGGAGGGAACTGGCTCTCGCAAAAACAAAACACTATAGTTTGAGAACTAGGGCTTGAACTTATCTTGTAGTAGTTACAATAAAGCATTATTATACCTACTCTTTATTGATTTTACGTCCTATTGTTATTATCTCAATGTATTTTCTGAGATACGAGGATTTTAAAAGTAGTGACAGATTTGATAGGAACTTTTGGTTGTTGCGTAGTGATGTGTATCATCACGGGGGGGGGGGGGGGGGGGGATCAGTGACTTAGATGGATGTCAAACATATTATTGTCCACGGTGTCAAGTAAGGACGACTTAGTTGTGGCATTCCAATTGAATATTCAAGAATGCGGAATCATTGACAATTTTAGAATCGTGTCACCTCAATAAGATTCCGTATTTGATTAGTTTGCTTACTATGTCACTAGAACTTTTAGTTCCTAGGATATTAAGTTAGTAGGATAGGTATTGGATGGGCGGCAATGCATGGTTAAATCTAAGTGTGTTAAATTTTATAGCAACATAGGCGTTGTTAATATTAATAGCAATGGCTATGAAACAGAAATAATCTTATCTAATAGCTAATAATTCACAGCCCACGCTTATGTAGGTATTAAATTTCATAAATGGGGATATCCGAGATATAATTTATGTACATATCTACCTATTAGGTAAATGCGGACATTACCGAATGATATTTAGATAATTGTAGCAATGTAACGCAACGGGACAGCGATGACTGTCAAAAATGTTACAAGTATAGAGCGGATTCGTTTTCTAGACCAAATTCTCTTGTTTGTACTTAGTTAACAATGCGATTGTGTTTGATTGTACAGTGGTAAACAAAGCGATTGTCTTTTATTGTTAAGTGTAACCTCTAATTTATAAGTAGGTAGTGTAAACTTTTTCAACCAAAAGGCGGCTTTGTCTGAGGAAAAGAGGTCCACATAAAAAAATACTAGGTACTTCAATGTGGACCATTTTTTTTTTATGTAGACAGTTGACCATTTTGTATCAAACATAAACTGTTAAAGGGCGAATATTCAGCGTGTTTGAGGCGTTTTTTTTTCGTCATTGTCGTCGGCGGCAAAATACTATTAAAAGAGACGAATATCAGAGTCCACTTTTGATGAAGACGTAAGCCAACACCGGTGCTGGGTCTTTTGTGATTTAAGTTTCCGCGGTATGTTTTACCTCTGCTGAAATAATCTTGAGCCGACAATGACGTTAGAACAGAGCCGTTCAAACGCTGAAATTGGCCCTAAAATCATATGCCTTCCTTCCTCCTCTGCCGTAGTAGGGCAAAAACAATGGAACGCATCTTTCTGGAATTAATAATTTATACCTAGAAGTTATCTTATATATTTATCATCCACCACAGAACCCCAAATCATAAAACATGGGAAGAATCGAGTTCCCATCAAATAAACCAGTTTTGTCGCCATATCGATGAAGCTCTTTCACTGCCAGGGACTTGTTTAATCGCTTTTTGTTAACCGTTGGGATTTGGAAAAAAAAGGGTTAAGGCGGGCCGCGTCCCACACACACAACCCAAACAAATGTTTTCTTATGAATGCATCTAATGGAAGAATTTAAGTCAAGATACTTAATTATGGTGGACTGGTATACTAATTGATAGGCACACTACTAACGACAACATACAATAACTGACCGATGGTAATGTTATTTGTGGTGATAGTGATTAGGACTTTTAGACCTAAAAGAAAATAAGTTTCAGTCAAAAATTAAATTTTTGGTACAAGCTTTTATTGGCGACTGTACTTTTCTGCATATCATCATCAACTACTCATTGAGACGATTCTTACGAGCCCAAACTCGATGGGGTTGTGTCGTTTTATTGCGGAGTTCCTATGGCCACCTTCCAGCTCCAGCATCAGATAAAGTCATCATAATATTGCATTGCCATGCGATATACATATGATTGCGAAATTTCAGCTCAATTGGATAACGGGAAGTGACTGAAAAATGGATTGCAAATTTTGACGGACAACTTACATACATACATACGAACAGAGCAAGTTAAAAGCTTGTAAAAAACAGCCAACATTTTGCAGTTTTTCGCGTGTTACGCAGCTAGCACAAGTTTTTCGAAGTTGCAAATTTGTGTCCACACTATACCCTAACTGAAAAAAAAAAACAGAACTATATCATGCTTTGCGATTTTAATGTCGATTTCTACTGTCGTACTCCACATACCTACACACAAGACATGACGACACACGACTCTGACATGTCCTATTCTTGATGACCCCGTAGCATGGATGGCCTTTATCATGCGATAAGTGACATGATATCCGTCCTTGGCTGACACCGTTCGATAGAACGAGACAACGCTCTTATCTTGACACTTATCTTATCGCATGATACTATCCATGCTACGGGGCGAGACTTCTTCAAAGGCTCCTAACACCCGCTTTATGTATGGCCTCATGCAGATGTAAGTTGTTCTACCTACAGCTGTAAAAACGGTTATAGAAAGAGATTAGGTATTTGAAATAAAAGAAAATTAGGTTAAGTTACAATAGTCACAGTAAATGAGCGCATCTCGCCATCAAAAGTTGTAACATATCATGTAACTTGTGTTTGGAAAAAAAACGAAAAAAAAAAAAAAGTAGTTCAAAGGTTAGGTAGGTGCTTTGTGTGCTCCATCTAGCGGGTGGGTGGTCTGCCCCAACCCTCTGGCCCTGTCATAATAATCCTCTCCAGACTATCCAAAAAACGCCGTGAGCGCAGCAGCATATTGAGCTAAAAGTAGCCAGTTAAAAGTTTTATAAGGCACACTACTGCTGCCAGGGTTCCCCCCTCGAGGAACAGACTCGCGCACTGGCAAAACTCGCAGGTTTGCGCGGTGTTCGAGCGGCGTGAAGTTAACGCTTTTTAAAGCTTACTGCACGTCGCTGTACACGTGCGGCCTGTGGGCTAACTACTCGTACACGCAGAGGGCGTACAGCGCCCTCCGGGTCCAGTACAACAACGCGTTCAGGGCGGTGATGGGGCTGCCTCGTTACTGTAGCGCCTCGGGCATATGCGGCGGCGACGCACACGGCATGTTTCCACAGCACCATGCGATTGCGGGCCGCGTCCCTGCTCCGGCGCGTGCGAGCCAGCGCCAACACCGTCCTAGCAATGATAGCGGGCAGACTAGACTGTCACTATATTATGCATTGTTGCAACAGGCATGTAAGGACTGGTGTAGGATAAGAGAATGTTACTTATGGTTGTGTGTTGTTTGAATTATATAATGAATGTTTTAATTATGTGTTATGTTATGAGCCTATATGTAGCATGAAATAAATGGATTTTAATTTTTTTTTTAAAACACTCGCGCTCCTCCTGTTGACTCTGTCCGTCCTGCTGAAGCGCTCCCCGCTGGACACAAACAGCCGTGGCCTATCTGGAGATCTTTAAACAGACTGCGCTCCCAGGTCGGCCGCAGTAGGGACAACTTATTGAAATGGGGTATCCTGAGCGGCTCAGACGCCCGGTGTATGTGCGGGACGACCCCTCAAACCATGGCACATATGCTGTCTTGTCCGGCGTGCCCGTACACATGCTCCACACAAGACCTCCGGGGCGCGTCAGATAGGGCTTTAGCAGTCGCTAGTTTCTGGTCCCGCACAATCTAAACCCAGGAAATAGGGAACCATCGGCACGAGAAGAAGTAGCCAGCGAGGCAAAATTCAGAAGCCTACCATTTTCCATTCCTCGAAACTCTATATTCCCGGCCGTAATAAAACATAAAGTGCCTACAGTATAAATTGGGATTAAACACGGCTGCTCCCGCAAAATATACACTTAAAATTAAGCTCTTTTAACGTACCGTAAAACGCGGTTGGACTCATTTATTTCGCCTGATAAAAGTATGATAAGCCAGGAACATTAATTACTGGGCTGTATAAAAGTTGGACGACTTAGGTTGGCTACATGTCGACGGTAATTTAGTAAGTCACTTCTTTTCAAAGTACTGGGTAAGCTAAATTTTATCGTTTGAGGGTGGGTACACAAATGACTACAAAATCCTACCTAAGCAGTGCTTAGTGCTTAGTAAGCACTACTTATATTAAATGTGACAATACAGAATGTTAGGGTGTTTGGATATGTGTTACGAGTAACTCATTTAGTACATTAAAACAAATGTTATATACATATACCTACATATGTTTTGCAGTTTGCACATAGGCGCAGCGTGGGTAGACCCCCACTAGGTGGACTCGTAACGTTCCGAACGCGCGTTAGGACAATCCAACTGTCATTTTTCCATATAACATTTTACATTTATATCTACCTAACGTGCGTACAATGCGTTACGTGATCGACCAACTGGGTGCGGGAGTCCGCTGGATGCGGGTGTCGCAGGACCGGTCACTTTGGCACTCTTTGGGGGTACCTACGTCCAGCAGTGGACGTCTTTCGGCTGATGATGGTGACGATGAGAACATAGTTACCTAGCTCATAACTTGGAGTAACAGAGAGAGAGAGAGAGAGAGAGAGAAAGTAGAGTAACATATATGATACTTTTTATGTCTGAAATTATCTAAGGGCATGAATTTGTGAGTATGGGAACGCGGGCGACGACGCGGGTAAAAGCTTGTATGTATATGAATTTATATTTTGAAAGTACAAAAGATTGAGATCAAGCATTTGTATTTAGAAGAAGTTTGGTTAAAATAACTCAATAAATAAGAACGCCATTAAAGTAACATCGGTTTTCCTAAACTTATTTATCACCCGAGATACATTACCCAGCATTCGACGGTTTACTTTAAGCACTCAAACTAAACAAAGGCAATTCATAAACATTCCAAGGGCACAGTGAAAGTATAAAACAGTACATAAACTTCGTGGTAAGCGTCCAGGCTTGACTCGAGATTTCTGTTTCGTGAGACATTTATGCCATTTATAGTTACCGAGAAGCTATGCTCATGAAGAAGTTGAAAAAACTATGCAAGCAAGTCGTAGGTATATATACCTGCCCTATATATATAATATATATATACTTCGAATCTCGAACTTCGTATGTCTCCGTCTTTGTCGCTCGAGTACCATAAACCATAAGTGCGATAGAGACGGAGATAAACGAAGTTCGTGGTTATAGCTCTGTACCGAGCTCTCAGCCGAGCCGAGGTTAGTTGGAAGAGATCCCTTATAGATATAAGTTCGCCTTTGTACTTTAATGATTTACAACATGTTTGTATTTAACCTTTTATTGTATACAATAAAGTGACGATCCTGGATTTGACGTACCTAATAAAGTTACGCAAGCATACAAAAAAATGGTTTCTTTTCCTTTTTAAATAACCTTATCAAGTTGCTTTGGCGCTATGCATGCTACGATATTAATGCCCGCACACAAAAAACGTTTCCGAAGGTTATGCTTAAAACGACTACAAATTTGCACCGAGTCAAAATACTGCTCGTAACATAACTGTGTGAGGGTAAGTTATTTATACTACAGTTATCATCAGTCGCAGTGCAGGGCTGTTATTCACAATGCACCGCCATTCACCCAAAAAAAAACCAGTATAACTCCGAACTCCGATTGCACGTAGTTGTTATGGACTTGGGTTTCAAGATACACTATGGAGTTGGTGAGGTAAGTAAGGTGAATAGAGCAGAGACACGCACCAGATCAGACCATTTCTGGCGTACTAATAAACACGCTGACACTAATTATGGGAGGACGGACGGACGGCAGGCGCGTTAGACGGGTTAGAATGGGAGTTTTACTAACTTTTACCCATAAGGGCCTGGCCACATGTCTGCGATGCGGCGCCACAACGCAAAATTTTGAGTCGCGCGCGCCGTAGAAACCCTCGTTTAGTACCGAGAAACTCGGGATTTGCGGCGCGCGTGCCGCAAAATTTTGGGTTGCGGCGCCGCATCGCAGACATGTGGCCAGGCCCTAAATAGACTTTACTGGGATTCTTTTTTTTTCTTTTTTTTTTTTAGAAACAAACGGTCTTAAATTATATACAAATTAATTAGCTGGAAGCTATACAGTAACAATATTACTAGACCTATAGTTTCCTTATTGTTATTAAAATAAACATAACTAAATCACTAGGTATAACCGATATCATTACATACAGTATTACTCGAACAACAACGTAAAATAAATATGTAAAGAAATTACATAAAGAAAATACATATATATGTAGATTCTATAGTTAACTTTCGGAACAAGATGGAGTTGAGATTAGATTGGTGGTTGCGCCACATGTGTGATATTCGAGATCTGGTTTAAATCAAAAGATACAGTCAGGCATAGAAAAGCGTCTTTAAGATGAAAAAAATGTGATGAAGTAGGTATAATAAGGTAAACGTCCAAGTTTTCGACGCTGTGTGTACTAGTATATGACATGGGCACTTTATGTCAAAGCAATATGGGTTAAATTCGAACTAAAAGGATTTTTCTTCATTCGAATTTAAGCCATGTCACTTTGACATAGAGTTCCCATGTCATATACTAGTACAGCGTCGAGCACTCGGACGTTTAACTTACAGGTTTAATTTTGTAGGAGGCAAGTCGAGAACCGGACCTGGAATTTGCCCTTTTTAGGGTTCTGTACCCAAAGGGTAAAACGGGACCCTATTACTAAGACTCCGTTGTCTGTCTGTCACCAGGCTTTATCTCATGAACCGTGATAGTTAGACTGTTGCCGCTATAACAACAAATACTAAAAACAGAATAAAATAAATATTTAAGGAGGCTCCCATACAAACAAACGTGATTTATTTGCCGTTTTTATAGATGATTGTAGGTACGGAACCCTTCGTGCGCGAGTCCGACTCGCACTTGGCCGGTTTTTTGTACCGACGAGGCGACTCGTTTACTGTCATTTTAGTAGTTGTTAATGATCGAGTAACATGACCATACCTAAATAGGTACTCATTGCCTGTACACGGCATGTCTCGTAATTTCAAATACTTACCAATACACGATTCCAATATCATAAATCATAACTAAGGCAATGCACGGGACGGTTAGTTGCAGAAGTGAACCAAAAAGAGAATTGCAAGACTGCATTTTATTTTATTTGTTGGATAATTTTTACTTACTTACTACAATATTACGAAATGCTAAATGTCACCCCCAGTAACGTCTTCGAATCTGGATAAATATTGCTTCTGGAATTTAGCGCTTAATTATGAAATATAAATAATAATATAGTTTAGATTATATGAAGTGGGCTCATGAATGGTTCTTTGTTAATAGCCACTATATTAGCCAGGTACACAATGCCCTTATCTGCTTTTGTTAGCGAACGCGTGCCATTTTTTGCAAGAAAAAGGTTAGCGCCACGTAAAATGTTCATTGAATAATGAACTCTATCGTGTTATACCTAGTACTTACTATGTATGTAAATACTTAGCTGCTGGTACGGCTGCCAAAGCTCGTGAGAGCGCGCTGTGTTGAAGCCGAGTGGCCTGCATTTGTCGCTTAGGCTCGCAAAACGAATCCTCGTACATGGTGTGGGTAGTCAACGCGCGTGTGACACCCCTGGAGTTGCACGCGGCTAATATGCTACCGTGTTCGCTCACCATCGTAGCCTTTTTTAACCCCCGACGCAAAAAGAGGGCTGTTATGTTGTAAGTTTGACGTGTCTGTGTATCTGTGACATCTGTGTCTGTCAGTGGCATCGTAGCTCCTAAAGGAAAGGACCGATTTTAACGCGGTTTGTTTTGTCTGCTGATGCAATCGAGACGGTTATTAGCTTACGTTTGAAACAAAATCGGTTCAGCCGGTTTTGAGATATTAAACTTTGAAATGAAAATGTCGGGGGCTTTTCAAGTTGTTAATGTACTTAAAGCCCTAATTCTTGACTGGTGTTTTAAATAGGTTCACTTCTGAATCAAACCATCCATGTCCCTAAGATCATAATGAGCATGAGGAAGCTCATTAGAGTCATTAGGTATAGATTTCTCAGAGGTCTAAGTATTACTTTCATACTTGCAGCTGTATCATGCCTTGAATGGTAAACGGTACTTGCTCTTCCGATTGTATGGCAAAACCACATATTTACGTACGCAGAAGGACATACTTAAACAAGTTTATCTATCCAAATATCATAAACCCTCCATGATGCATTCAAGAACCGCACATTATGACCACCATAAAAATAGACAGTTTTGTTAGAACAAATTTCTTATCTGTGAAAATGTTATTATTGCTACATAATAACATCGATTTCGATAATATTATTTCATTCAAATTTCGAACGTCTCTAAAAACAAAGAAATTTGATTTAACCTCTATTCTAATATCAGTCGAGATGACGTTTAGTTCGAAATGAATTGTCAATTTGCATACAAATTTGACAAATGTCGCACGTAAGTAAGATATTGAACGTTATGATGGTTGGATTAGTTGGACCCGACTCTAGTTTGTCTCTGAATTAAAAAAAAAAGTATGACAGCTGCCAGAAAACAAAGCCGCGATGCCGGTCATAATTAGCGGCTCCTGAATGCATCATGGAGGCTTATGATACGTGGAAAGATAAATTAGTGTATGTAACTATACATAATTAGGCATGTAAACACGAGTGCGGGTTTATGAAACGAGCCGAAGGCGAGTTTCATAATAACATCACACGAGTGTGCCCTTCATTATGTACAGTCACATAAACTACTATTATGAACTTCCTAATGAAGTGATTTAAAAACAGGCCAAGTTACGTTTGTTGTATGGGAGCCCGTTTCAATATATATTTTAATCTGTTTTTTAGTATTTGTTGTTGTAGGCAACAGAAATACATCATCTGTGAAAATGTCAACTGTCTAACTATCACGGTTTATGAGATACAGCCTGGTGACAGACGGACAGATGGACGGACAGCGGAGTCTTAGTAATAGGGTCCCGTTTTACCCTTTGGGTACGGAACCCTAAAAAGCCTATCTGTAGCCACATAAGTTGTAGCCACACGTTGCGCGACGCCAGCGCAGCACGCCAGGGTCAAAATATTCATGTGAGGGACGCGCTGCAAAGCGAAATCAATGCCATATGGACGACGACGCAAATTAGATACGTTAACCTACACGACTTTTGTCGTTGCATATGAATCGAGTTTGGCAAGTTTGACAGACATGTACATTTTTAATCAGGCCCCGTAGCATGGATGGCGGGATAGGATAAGAGCGTCGTCTCATTCTATCGAACGGTGTCAGCCAGGGACGGATGCTCTATCTTGTCACATATCGCGTGATAAGGCCCATCCATGCTACGGGGCCAGAATATTTATAATTCAAAAACAAAAGATATCTATGTCAATCAAGGCTTACGTGAGGTTCGCTGATCAGATTCTATGAGACGGTTTTGGGATTATGGCTCTCTAAGATAAGATACCATGATCGCCGAGTTAACTACTCAATCTAGATTATGTATCGATAGTCCTTAAATACCCTTTAAAATCATGTTAAACAGAATCAGTGTTATAAAAGACACCTAATTAATACAACTGACAGAACATAAGCTGTAGGTATAGCACGAGTCGGCAATTTGCGTTCAAACTGCACGATATGATTCACACATTTTCTCTTATTTTCAGTGAGTGCAGCGAACAAACAAAGTGAATGATTTACTGTTGCGGCTTACACAGGGTCCGGAGAATCCAAAACATGTGTTAAGTGTGCTGTATTTTTAGCTCGAGTGGATGCACACAATGATAAGTTGAGCACATTTGTATTATTTCGAGACAAAAAGATCTGTGATGCTTTAGAGAATCTGTACTTCAAAAAGCTGAATTAGTTGGATACAGATAAATAGAAGAAAAAGCGTATTATGGTCTCATTTATCACATGCATATACACACTTTCTATAAAGAGGTGTCTGAGAGAGGCCGATACTTCTGTTTTTGCTGTGATGTGACAGAGCGCTTACCAACTAACTAACAAGGCTGGCACGACAACCCAAAGTGAGTCTTGGCCTCCGAGACAAGAGCACGCCACTTTGCTCGATCCTGCGCATTGCGTTGCCAGCTAGCGCCGGCTCCGAGTTTGCGCAGATCCGCTTCCAACATAATATCCTTCCAGCGATATTTGGGACGACCGACAGGCTTACGATGGCTTTTACTTATTTGAAAAATTGGTAGGGCACAGAGGAATGTCACCGCGTTCATATTTGGTTCTTGGTGGTATGGTTGTCAAGGTCGTCGTCGAAGATGCGCTGTGTTGGGAGATGGACCTGCGTGTAAGTCGTGTAACACAGAACGCAAGGGAAGACAGGAGGTAAAATAAAGCTAAGCTAATTCAAGAAATATTTTTTGAAATCGGAAAGTAGTTCCGGAAATAATCCCCTATAATAACTTACACCCTCACAAACTTAACTTCTTTATTTTTAACCATGTTCAAAAAGGGGAAGGTTCTCGAATCATCGGAATCTTTTATTTAACCCCAGACGCACTGTTATAAGTTTGACGTGTATGTGTGTCTGTCTGAGGCATCGTAGCTTCTAAACGAATACCGATTTGAATGCGGATTTTTTTGTCCGAAAACTGACGTGATCGAGATGGTTCTTAGCTAAGTTTCCACAGAATCGGTTCAGCCGGTTTTGAGATGTTGAGCTTTGAAATGAAAATGTCGGGAGTTTTAACTTTTTTAAGTTGTTAATTATTTATGTACTTATTTATGTTTCCCGATTACCTACTCGAACACCCCTGGAACGATTTAGAAATAGTACATTGCTTAACGAGTGGCGTAAGTGGAATATTGCGAACAAGAGTATCAGAAGCCCGACGCCGAAGGCAGTTTGCAATACCTATTCTTACGCCCGTGTTATTACACAAAGTTTTTCATAACATTTGCGAGTAAATAAATAACTGCAAAAGACAGAAAAATATATGTTTCATAACTACGACCGCACCAATTGAAAATTGACGAAATTGACAACTTCACTTCCAGGTCAGCGCGAGTGGAGGCGCAGCTTCAATACCCTTCTATCCAATACCAATCACAGAGTGCGGCGCGTGGCCAACTAGATTTTCTTCAACCAATCAGATCCTCGTCCTTCTGTATACATGCATGGAATAACACCATTTACGAGCACGTGTGATGAAATAGTACATTACATCAGAGGCCGGGAAAACACGTTGTCACGCCGAGGCATGTATAGTACTTTTCTCAAACATGCAATGAAATAAATAAAAATCCTCAAATCAAACTAATTTTCATGGCTGAATGCCGTGATGCTGTGCCACAAATATTGGAATGAAAATTAAAAAGTTACTTTGCAGGCCTAGGGCTGAAAAGTTGTATGAAATCCAATTTCAGGTCGCCTCGAGATGCTGCGCCCGAAAAAGGATACTTTCGAGTCTATTATAAGGAACGTAAAAAGAATATTTCATTGCATGTTTGAGAAAAATATATTTTTGTTTTAAAGTTTATCCTTCCCAGGTGATCGTCATCAGGTCAGGATCCGATGGTGCATGGGATCCTGCAAAAATTGAGGGAACTCTTCTAATTGTATTAGGCATACACACAGCGATTTGGGTTTTTTCTGTAGGTTAAACGAACCAACGCATCAACGTATTTAGTCCTACCTACTTAAGGCGACGTGAGCTCCAAAAACCGATTTTTAAAAAATCGTAGCTATTGTTTGGGTTAAAATACGGCTGCCCTAAATTTAATTAGCAATTTTGAGGCCTTTTTCGAGGGAAATCAGCTATTCGAATTCTGAGTTTTTGACTTTCGCTTGATAGAAAAAAATCACGAACATAGGTCTAAAATACACTTCAAAAAATCGTAACAAATTATTCACAACAGTTAAACATATTAAATTTGGTTCTAAAAATTGGCAATGTCATGTTTGAGGGAAATCAGCTATTACATTTTTATTTATTAAAACGCACAAAAATTTAAAATTAAAAAACATGATATCCACGCCACCAAACACGCACTTCCATAGTATAAATGTAGGTAGGCAGGTAAACAAACTACCACAAAATTAGTTCATGACCCTATAGTTTTATTGTCACATTCGATTCGAAGCGCTGTCTCGTTATTGAGATGGCAGAAGTCACCTTGGAAGTCGTGATTCATTTGGATGCAACCAAAATAATCAGTGACGCGAGCTAATGGCAGACCACGCTGGATCAGCGATTTGAATATCATCTAGATTTTACATAGTTTAATGTGCAGAATTGCAGATGTGTGTAGAACGCATAGATATCTATTTCCGTTTTTAGGGTTCCGTAAGTCAACAAGAAATTACAGTCAAGACATAAGTATTTTTTAAAACCGCACTCAAATCGTTTCTTCCGGTTCGAAGCTACGATGGCTCAGACAGACACACATGTTAAACTTATAAAATGCCTCGTTTGCGTCGGGGTTTAAAAAGGAACCCTATATTTTAGGAACACTTCGCTGTCCGTCTGTCTGTCAAGACTAGAGATGGGTTAATGGGAAAAAACCCAGGGGTAAATACCGGGTATTTACCCAATCTACCCGTATTTACCCGTTTCTTCCCAAAAATCCAGCCCTGTCACTTTTTGCAAAAATCCATTCGAAATAGTTTATACCCAATTACCCACCAATTTGGATAGATACGGGTATTTACCGGGTACATTTAACGGTTTTTAACGAGTCAAAGTAACCCGAGTTTACGATAATAGGACACATCGATTATGGTTGAGATTATTTTCATGAGGCCGAATTTATATAAAACTATCATTTGGAATATTCCCTTTGACGGTAGAGTTGCTTTTTTAATGGACTAGGTAGGTACTTTGATGCTTAGAATAATGACGCCTAGAAACGCAGTTCACGCGCAACGGTGAGCCCAGTAAAACTCGGCCATAAATGGCCCAGTACGCCGATCGGTGGAACAAAATTGGTGCGTTTGTGTGCGTATTGGCGCGTGTGAATACGAGTTGATCACAACTACATGAATCCATTTTATGCCTCACGCTTGGCGCGTCGGCCGTATGAAACTATCCTTCAATGCGTTATTATTCTAAGCTTTGATGGAATTTGGCCAACTCAAATTATCTCAAGTATACTCAGGTCTACTGACTTTAGACAGAAGTGATTCAGCTATTGAGTACGGTTTGGGCGCATAACGTCCCACTCGCAAAACGTCCCGTCTGGAAAAAGCTTGTCTTGTGTGCGTCTGAAAGGAGTCTTCTCATGGGATAAGAAAGGGACGTGTTGTGAACGGGTAATTTTGCGAAACGGACGTTTTGCGAACGGGACCTTTTGCAGAAGGGTCGTTTTGCGTAAGGGACATTCTGCGAGATGGACGTTATGCGCCCTAACCAGAAAGAAACCATTGTTTTTTTTTCAAAGTTTTCTTAATTTTAATCGTATGGGCACTCACTTCCTTTATTCTTCCTGTACTTATAATAAAAAATGCTTTGCAAATCTATGGTTAATTTAATTGTTGGGTATAAGTAGGTACTCTTTTTTCCTGTCCATCAATAATATACGTAATTATTTTAATTAAGTACCTAGTTAACTAGACAGTAATAACTAAACAGTCATCGTTCAGTAAAATAAAACACATTTTCCGTTCTTTGTGCCTTTTATCACGGTAACATTCGACTAATTGATAAATAAAATTGTACACAAACATTACAAACCTAGTTCTCTACTTACAACAAATTTAAATTGTGTGATGAAAAGCTCAGAGGATATTGAACTTACTGCAACAGTCATACGGTCGAAATTATTCTGTAGGTGAACCAACCGTGAAAAAGAATTAACGCCAGCATTTTGGTGTCAATTTAATTTCTGAAGTGGTTTTTCGTAATAGGTTTATAGGGTGAGGCTTCTACTTGGCGGGTACTCAAGATTTTGGAAATACAAAAGGTTAATCCGAATTAATTTAATTTGGATTCTGCTCCATTGTGCTAAAGCTCAAATTGGAAGATCGACAGAACAGAACACTACTTGAACCGACCATCGCTTTGTGACAGAGCGATGGTCACAAACAATGAGACACCCACACAGGCGCGGAAGCGCTACTATTGGTTTAAAACTCGAGCAAAACACAGCACCACCTTACTAACACAACTACGATATATCGGTTCTTATTCCCTTCATTATAGAGTCGATTATCGCTCGGACACTAGTTTGGTATGTGTCCATTACATTGACAATGTGGTCTGGCAGCACGATTTCGCGCCAGGCTCTGGTGATTTTGTGGTTAAATTCTAGTCGAACGCACATACTACACATCACACTAAAGGATGAATCATTAGAATATGTATTTTATCATTGATGATTGGGACGTTGATTTATTGAAGGTCGAATTGGAATAAGAACTCAATCTATTAAGGTTAAGATCGTACCTACGATAATATCGTATATTTATGGACTAAACTCGGAATTATTACAATTCGAATTCGAACCTATGACGCAATTCATCATACTTAGTCATAGGCGATCTATAGATGAAACGCTTAAAAGCTAATTTTTGAACCTTGAATTAAGTAGGTATTCATTCATCATTATTTACTAAAAGGTTATTGTTCGGTCTTCTTGACACGCGAAACAATTAATTTTAATTAAATTTATAGGATATCAAAACGGTAAGTTTTCAAAACATTATTTGATTGTGAAGGTTTAAGGTGGTTCGATTGCCATACAAAGCGTTATTTGACATTTGCAGGCTAACGGCGTGATATTTTAAGAAACTTATGTAACAAACTTTCATCAATTGGCTTCCCATTTACGCCAAATTTCCCCTTTCCTAGAATAAAATAGTTTTCCCAAAATATGACGTCCCAAACCAATTTCTCAAATTAATCTAGTTTATACAAGTTTATTCTAGGAAAGGGGGAATTTGGCGCAAATGGGAAGCCAATTTATGAAAGTTTGTTACATAAGTTTCTTAAAATATCACGCCGTTAGCCTACGAGTGTCAAATAACGTTTTGTATGGCAATCGAACCACCTTAAAGGATTATTTCATGAAACTATGTAGGTATGCATATCTAAACTAATATATAAATATAATATCTATACTGATACGTATTTAGTTAATAAAGAGGAACAGGCTGTTAGGTTGTATGTATATAGAAAGAAATTTTGCTTATCCGATTTCAAAATATCTTTCACCTGTATATATGGGGGCACGGCAGTGCCTCGCCAAGTCGAGCAAAACAAAGAGGCACGAGTACCATGCTTTTCTCGAAGCCATTCAGGCCATTTTCAATATCCTGTCATTGTGTGCTGGCTAAAGACCTGAATTTACAATAACATGAATTATTTAGCAAGCAAATAAATATTAATAAGAATGCCTATATTGGCTCTACGAAATATCTCACCACTTTTTACTGTGGAAGAGTTTCGAGACTTGGCTTATTTTTTACACGGAATGTTTTTTATGGGATACATGTTGTCCCAGAGTCTACGTCAAGCTACGCCAAGTTTAGTCATAATCATAACAGACATACAAAAATGTAGAATGATCTTTCAGAATGGACATACGCAATAGTTTATCCCGTGGCTGATCCTGCGTTATCTGTAACACGCGGGCTAGTACGAGATAAAAAACGAAAGCATACGATGTCTCATCAAGCAATTACTCATTAAAAACAAATGCATGGTGACGCACAAGTGATCTAAAATTAGTCTTTCTTTAACCCGGTGAGTCCATAAAGTCTCACTGTGTTTAAAGACAAAACCAGTTCTATACGGGTATGAAATTGTATAGGCGCTCCTGTACTACGAGACAGTCCGATAAGTTACGATTACGACATTCATTGCTGTTTCTGTTTAAGGACAGGACTTTGGCTCTTAAAAGCGCGCCGTATAGTCTATAACGAAGATTGTATCTCCTATAAGTGCCGTGGTAGGGGGTCTAGAGTCGTCCTTGCACAGAAATTGCTGTTTAGGTACGTTTACAACGCGGCGCAGTACATAAACTCAGTGAAGCGGATACGACAAATCCAGATGCTATCTACATTGCTAGGTATATATAGAACAGAACGCCAACCGTAGCGACACCTTTAGACGCGTATCGGCATACGAGTATGATTAATATTCATGGGCGCCAAATGTACGCGCGTCCTTTACATAATAACTAAATGGGAACTTGTCCCAGATTCATAATGCTGAGCGTTATATTAGTGACGCAATAAACCTACGAATGTTTTGTATCATTCCGTCTTTTGTGTGGGAATGTATTGTTAACCTTTGTTAACACATTTTCTTTTCCTTTTCGCACATACTTTACTATAACTTTTTTTCATTTTCTTTGATATTAGTGCAAATGTCTCTTTATGATTCAATAGGATGGCAAAAAAACTTGATGGAATAGTGAGCTAAAAGTCTTATAAAAGCATTTCACAAAAACAATAACTACTGTATACTCTAGATTCTTCACGGATGCTTTGACTCCTCATTGCGTAACTTGCGCAATAATTTATGATCGGTCGTGGATTGGGAAGATTTTTAACAGTGTTAACGTCTTAAGGCCCAAATAATATTTTTGCTAATAGTCACTGCAAACCATGATCCTACTATTATTACTATTATTTTATACTCGTTCAGTTCAGACCCATGTACTTAGGTTTTTTTTTAATGTTACTGTACTTGGTTGGAATCTTTAGTTTTTTGGCATGTTTATCTCCGACTATTTTCACTTAATCGAAAAACTTGATGAAAAACCTTATATTTATTTTAAAAGACCTATCGATTGATGTGCCACATGTGGACATACGATGTTTTTCTTTTTTTTGACTTGCAGTTATATGTATGGAGTGCACCTCTAAAAGAATATTTTTTTTTGTCATTTCATTTTAGAATTATGTAGCGGCTAATAAAATACACCTATCCTCTATACTTCGATTTTTTTAGCATTAGAAATTCGATAAACAAAGAAGCAGGTGTCGTTAACCTGTTTCTTTAGAAGTTAATAATAAAATATTAAATTACTGTGTATTTTTGTTTGTTACATCATAGGTATGTACTTATCAATGATTTCACATTTCCTATCACTAAGGTTTGTAAATATTATATATAATTATATTATTATTAACTATTCCTAACCTAACCTAACCTTTCACTACATTAAATTGGGTGGTTTTAACCTTAAAATGCATGCATATCAAGTGGTCTCTCTGAAATAAGTAAGTAGAACCTATTTTAGCTTAATTTGAAGCTTTGCCGACCTCGTCCACCTCCACCACACACTAGTGCGATGTAACCTTGTAGTTATTATTTAGTAAATAGTATCAGAGTAAGGGCCGCACTCAGGCACCTGAATTGAACCGCACTATCAACGAAAGATAATAACAATAACAACAACAATAACAAATAACTTTAACGGAAAACAATGAAACTTAAAAACTCAAAACAACAAGATTCTGGGATAATGACAAAGTATCGCACTTGCATTCGCATGACATACGAGATAAACGTAGTGATTGTATACTCTTTGTACGAGATGAGACGATGAGAGTGACGTTTAAAAACAAACATGAACAATGTAATGGCGGACATTTTATCCGACCGATTGCAAATGTCAAAACGCTAAACTCTTATTGATGTGGGACACGATCTCTTCAATTTAGTCGCAATTTATGCGTTTAAAACGTTCCGTTTGTTTGAAACCTCTGCTTCTCTGGGTTTTTTATCATGCAATTTTTTTGCGATACATTAAAAATAACACAAATAAAATATTAATGCTGTATTATTAAATAATCATTTTAAGTAAATGCAAATTACACATTTTGCTATCGTCTAATATGCTTTAAAAAATGTTTTCATAGTTTTCCACTTATTCCGCCGCATTTACGGCAGGTATCGTAAAACGTGTTCTATAAAAAACCTTACACTTACTTCTGTCAAGGTCTTTCTAATGCTAAAAAAATCGAAGTATAAATTCTATTCAAATACACTTTACAGTTTTCGAGTAAAATACCTGTGACATACGAACAGACGGATTGACGGGCATTCATGACGAAACTATAAGGGTTCTGTTTTTGCCATTTTGGCTACGGAACCCTAAAAAGGCCCTCTAGGCAGTGTACCGAGTATGCTGGCGGTATTTCCTCACTGAACTGCAATGCTGATGCGTTGCACGAGAAAACTGCCAGCTCTTCGATTACCAGTTATGATGATACTAATGCTGAAATTACTGTCGATTCTGTAAATTCCTACAATTGAGGAGCTAAACCCTATAGTTAAATTCAAAATTGAAACGCAGAAGCTTAAAAACGACTATCTTGAAATAACTTACAAACTTGAGGAAAGCCTCGTTTTCGACCATGGTTTTCTACTATGTCGCTGAACTGAATTAATATGTATTGGTACTCATTAGACGCATAATTTCATGTTCTTTAATTCCCTAGTATGTAACTTTTCGCTAGGGTGCACCGTATGGAAGCTACGAGTGAGAAACCAAAAAAAGTCCCAGATTTGTGGCTGCCAAAAGTTGTCCCAAGATATCTCGTGTAACCATGTTTGATATTTGCTCGGTTGTATCGATGTAAACAATATTAAAAAACAAAATCTTCTACACCACCTTTTGCAACAAAGATATACTCTACGGACTGGCCTACAAAGAATTCAACCAGACAGAGGGTTTAGTAGCGTAAACATTAACGCAAACGATTCTTGGTGCCCTTGGTGGTGACAAGTACCTAACTGTCAATGAACATTTAACGTTACATTGCGGGCTGAATTATTTTGTATGGTTAACTTTTTCGTTGTAATTTAAGACAAAAATTATCTATATACGCTTCTTAGGTCCCCTGTACTAACCAGCAAACCTTTATTGCTCGTATTGGATTTCCACGCTGTATAATCGGTACCTATTTAATAAGTACCTACTACTGGTAATAGGACCGTGGTACACTATGACTACACAACTGTTGAAGAAGCTGGGTCTGAATTACAGTGTTAATTATTCCTACAGGCAGGAACTTGGGCCTAAGGAGGATATAACTTGTCATATTGTTGTTTGCTGGCAGAAGTTGGATGCAACAATCCAAAGACAGTAAAATGGCGCGTATCGTGGGAGATATTTGTCCAGCAGTGGCCTGATACAGGCAGGTGATGATGATGAACCTTGTCGTGTCGTCTTAGCTGTCACATCTTCTGGGCTGTTATTAGCTACGCGTTAATGCGGCTCACCCCGCCGGTAACCCGTTTCGAAACTAGACCTCTACCTTCGCTTAATTACTACGCATCGCGGTCTCAAGGTATAATTGTGGGTGAGCAAAACAAATTACAGAATAGGGAGGCTGGTTGAGGTATCCAACCGATATGACCAGACATGACATTGTCATATCACTGTCAAATCTCGCAAAGTACCTGAGTCAGACCCACGCCGCATAATAAATTGTGAAACTAAGTACTATACACACAACACCGTGCACCAATGACATCATAGATTTTTTTATTTGTTATCTTAACAGGAAAATGACTCACAAAAGTAAACCTGCTATGTTGATTATTGATTAATTTCCTAACGGATGTGATTCACGGTACAAGCCATATACCTTTTCAACAAAACTGCACCAGAAACTGGAATTCCGCTGGATATTCTCGTTGTAACACGCGTTCGATACAGCAGTATTAATGTCAATTGCCGGCCGCTGCAAAAAAAGCTAGTTCCCTGCAACATCTGGCCCCACGACCTCAATAAACGCGGCAGTATATTTTATTTACAGTGCACAAGTGCGATAAGGGACAGTTTTCCACAGCCGTCACGTTCCGCTTCATTCCAACCACAGGAAGATCTCAATTTGAAACGACAATCGAAGGATGTGACCAAAGGAATTTATACTCCTTGAATTATAAGAGCATGCGACAATCTAACTAATGCCCACGTAGGTGGACACCCCTTGAATATACGTTTGTTTCACTTTAAACATTTTGTCTTTCAAAGTTAATTTCAAACGTGACGCGACTCCCTTTAATTCTGTGCTCCTAATCAATGTCGGCAAACAATACCGAATACCTAATCGTCCAAAGTTGCTTGCTCATTTTTGCTCCCATTGTCAGCGGTACTAAGTTCTGATTAATTGGCTCAACGTTAACTTAACAAAAGATTAAAAATAAAGCAAACTATCAATCACTGAAACGAGGTCGCGGAGACGAACAGCCTCCCAGTAAACGTGCAACAGCGAAACACGATACAATACTTTCACCGGAGTACAGAAAAGCCGAGACCACACGGAGTCGGTGGCATGCAAATTCGCCACTCGAAATGCAACGTGACATGACGGGAGGGGACGGCATTCCTAGCGCGGCTGGGCAGTGGGGGGAGAGGGGGGTCATCGACCGTCCTCCGCCGGCCCGGCATAAACTACGCAGCCGCATAAGGTCAATACGAAGTACGACCGCCATCGACGGCCGAATCGAAACCAATGCGACTTTCGCAACAAGCATTGTTCGTTTCAAACCCGAAAATCAATTACAGGCCCACACACGGATCTAATTTGATGGTGGATTGCGCAAGAGGATATTATCTGTAAATCAGATTGTCGGTAATACGTTTTGTCGCCAGACGTGTTCGAAACTGTCGGCGCTAAGTCACTTTTACTGGTTGGCTTGGCGCGGTAATAAACATGAGGCTTGCGGATGGGGCAATTTTGAAGTATTACATGCGCTTTACTTCTGCGAATGTTCTCTTTAATGAGATAAACCGTTACAATTTACAACTTAAACGCCTGGATAATTGAAATGCCATTTCATGCGTCGTAGGGAAAATAAAATTATTTTTAGTGTCGACGGGATTACCTCCTTTGCTACTGATAAGATTCTTCGAATCTTGGAATTGTTATACCAATACATAACACTATAGGTGCCATGACACACCCATAGGTGAATTGACAAAAAATGTTTAATGTGTCAAGAATAGATATGAACCTAAAATTGAAGCTAGTCGCAGTTTAGTATTTAAATATTGTAGCCGTAGCGCGTTGATTGTCTAAATAGTTAACTTGTGTGAGCCAACAGCTGGCTATGTGAGTGTCACCTGACGCCATGACTCACTTTAAAATACCAGTGGCAATAGCAACGTATGTAAACGTATCTATTGAGATAACAGTATGATAAAACTACCGCTGATAAAAAAAACCTCATGTGAAGTTTTTCCTGGCTATAGTAAGTATGTCATGTAATGTAACGTGTGTAAGACCTTGAGTCTAGAATAAAATAAACAAATGGTACTTACCTTGCCGCAACCCGCCTTTTATATTCTCCACCTAGCTTTAAAAAACTAAATTTTCTAGCCTACATTAGTCAAGAGCATTGAAAACAGGTACACTTCGTATCGATTAATGTACCCGTTTTGATTGGTCTTGAGTGTAGTTAACCGACGTTAGAACCTAGAAGTTAGGTTAGGTCCTGAACTCCTAACCGCGGTCTCTAGGCGGCTGGCAGTTGTATAATAGATTTCATAACGGCATCAAATTGACCCGCAATGCATATTTGTGTAGGAATTTTCGTATAACATTTCTACAATGACATGATGCAATATTAACCACAAGGTCAACGCATTGGCAGCGTCCCAAACTAGCAATACTATTTAATGTGGCATCCTATTCATCAATTGGCCGTAGCCATTCTCAATTTCGATTCATCAGCTACAAAGGCTAACAAGATAACAATATCAGTAATGTTAATTTTAAAACAAAGCGTCCGAACGCTCGCCTTCATTTATTGTTCACTTTGTTTGACATCCGCTCGCCTCGGGTTACAGAAATATTTACATTATCGTACTCGGAGCTCATTATGAATTAATTGACTGCGAAAAGCGATGCTCGGCTTACTGTTGAGCCAATTTAAAAAATCTGATTTACTGCTACATCTGTTTCAGAAATTCAACGGGATCTCGACAAATGCGAATTGTTTGTACACATAAATTTAATAGTTAAGTTAGGAGCGGCACGCCGAGCTGATAACGGACTGTATTAAATTCTTTCGTGCAATGAACAATGCGGTTTTCAAGGAACAATAGAAGTTTACATAAAAGTGCAATGCAATGCTGTTTATCTTCGCTCGACTCGAACGCTATTCGAGCATTAGTGCCCACGGGGCCAGTTACTGCGGAACACTCCAAAAGCGTTCGAGATTGTACAGTCGACAAAGAGATCGATACGGCGAAAGTTACAATAATATGTAGCCACGACTTCATTGCCTTTAGGTTTATCTTTAGAGTATCGATCTCTTTGCTGTCGACTGTACAACTACAGAGAAAGTGGAGATTCGAAGTTATCTCCAACTCTATAATATCGCACTTATAAATCTTATAATACTTTAGCGACAGAGATAGAGAGAACAGAACTACGATATTCGATTTTAGTGGTAGCGCCGCAGAAACAGGATACGGCGTTTCAAGTTTACAGGCACATGATACAGACTATTTTAGGAACGTGAAAAACGTATGACTAAAAACTTAACGTATGAATCATGCTTAAATTGCTGTTAGACCAACTGATTTGCTTTGTTTAATGACTATGTAACGCAAGCTTTGCGATTGCATGTACTAAAATAAGTAACAAGTTAAAGATCTTTCGTCACTGACCACGTTGAGCTGTTTCTAAGAAAAAACAGGAAAATACTAATTAAGAGTAGGTAGTGAAACTAAAACTGTAATTCATCACATCTGGAAACATCCTCAGCGTGGAGCTATTATTTTTAGCCGCGAGTTATGGTGACCGATTTCCTGTTGCTCGCTCGGCGTGCCGTCCGTAGATGAGAATGACTTACTTTCATATCCAGCCGTCCAAGACCAGACGGAGACCATCGCCAGCAGCCAGTGATACATAAGCGCTTCGATCTTCCAATAGAGGGAGGCGCACAGGGGTCTGAGCAGGCGCAGCGCCATCATCCACACCACGTAAGCGGGGACGCAGTATAAGTTGTTCGCGACCGCGAATGCCGTTCGCGCCGCAATCCGCACGTACCGGCTGAAACAGCAGGGCCGCGTCACCATCGACCGTCTCGCACGCGACAAGCGTCACGCCGCGACAAGCGTCACGCCACGCCACGCGCCACGCCGGGCCCCACGCAACGCAACGACACAAAGCGACGATCATTCGTGAGAGGACAGTGACGTGCGACACACCACATAGTGAGACCGAGGGTTTGGTTGAGCTTGCGAGAGGCCCGGGCGAGATGGTTCAGTGCGTTCTCCCTGCTGATAGCTGCCGAGGCGCGGGGGCTTTCGTCGGGGCTCGCGGACTGGCGCTGCGCCGTTCACAATCAAACACAACGTACATTCGACGATATTTATTAATGGAATCGTTCACCGGTTCACTGTCGGTTATTTCGTTAAGTAGACTGCAAGTACAAATTTAAAAATCGCCCGTCGGCGAGCGAGCTTTGCGCTCGCCGGCGAGCTTACATGCGATTTCGTTTGCGACACACATTTTACACCGATCGACGTAACATTAACTCGTACGACGCGAGCACACATAGACAGACATACACAATTTTATTTTACGATGCATACTGTGGCACGACCGCGGCCGGCCGAGTTCGTCGTGTAAAAACAATACAAAGTTCATTATATAAAATTAAAAAACGACATCGGACCGCTGAAATTATACAAAAATTACAATATTTAAGACTGTACACTATCTAATATATACAAAAGTTGCCAGCATAGATATGTGCGAGGGCGTTATATACATGGCGGTGGGTGGCTGTTTGACAGTGGCGCTCACACGTTGTAATCGTGCGTCATGAGGCCATGTACCTGCTCGAGGCGGTACGCGAGCCGCTGCTTCTGCGAGAACTCGTCCTCCTCGAGAGTCACCATCAGCTGTTCGTTATACTTCACCGCGTACGCGTAAAGCTCGTTCAGTGCGCAGTTCGTATTGAACTCCTTCGTGTGGAGGCGCGACTCCTCCGCTAACATAGCGTTCATATCCTGATCCGATATCGCCGGCATCAACTTAATATCCGCGTAATAACGCTCTACCCACTCCTTGTATACCGGAATGTCTTTCGCGTACAAAAGCTTAGAGGACGGCGAGTCCTTGCCGAGGATGTGGTCGGAAGTGGAACACGAGTCCATGAACGTCTGCGCGATTACCGAGAGACAAGAATCGACCGTATTAGACTTGTGCACGTCAAACACGAAATTAGGATTTTTAATAAGATTCACCCAGAAACGTAGCGGGAGCGAATTGCTCTTCCAAGTGTGCACTACTTCGGGATCGGAGATTGCGTGCTGTAGGGCTTGATCGTCGAGGAAATCGAACATGTACTTTATAGCGAGCGGCAGCGCGGAACCGCGGTGCGCGGTACTGAAAATAGTCTCGAATAAATCATCCACAAACTTTTGCAGCGTACCCTTAGTGGCGAGAAGACGCGTGAGATATATTTCGGAGACCATTTTGTTTCCGCGCTCCCCTTCTTTGTGTGTGTCTCCGTCGTGGTGCCTAACTAAATGCCAATACTTGAATCCGCCGCCGTGCTCGTACTTGAACGGACTGGCGGGCGGGCTGGCCGAGCCGTATTTACCCCGATTGAGAGTTTCATAAGTGTGCGACTTATCGTTTTTCTCCATGTTGGATAGATTGTAAACGGAACTCTGTTTAGCAACTAGACTGAGACAAGCGCCGTCTGGTACACGGTAGTGATTAAGGGTATTAAGTTTGCGCCATTCTCCCTCGTGTTTAGTGGTGCTGTCTTCGTCATACAGAATTAATCGACCGCAGGCGCCCGTGCGCCATTCCAAGTCTAGCTCGTCACGACTCGGCCTTTGCGAATATGGAGTAGCGCGGTAAATGGCATCTAAACACTTCTCTTTTACTTGGCTTATCGTATCACAGTCGAGAACTTTTACTTGCACGTTTTCCGTCGTAGCATCTAAGCCGCTCACGAAGATCGTTTGCTGGGATATAGACGCGCTCACCGCTATCGGTTTGAAATCTATCGACTGCCTAATAAGTTTTTCTTCGCTGAGCGAATATCGCGCCTCAGAGGTTATTGCATCTACGGGGCCTTTGTCTACTTGACCTTTCATTGACCTAAACAAAAGATAGAGCGGTTCGCCAGCGCATTCACGAAGGAATTTATATAAGAGGAAAGTAAACCAAGCGCTCAACATTTTCTCAGCAACGCTCTCAGTTCGCCGAAGCAGCAGTTTAGGATGGCTCTTACCCTCCATGCACTTCTCGATAAGCTCCGCCAGCAGCGTTTTCAGAACGTCGGTGCAATATTCCATCTTACTTTGCAGAGTTACCATAATAAGGGAAGCAACATTGACACGATCGCGCATTGAAAAATATCTATTGCTTTCTAAAGTACGAATAAATAATAAAAGGAATGTTTTGTTCATAATAAGCTGTCCAAACATTCTGAGACCTTTATCTTTCCTAATAAGCTCTGGACGTTCCCACTGGAGGACGGCATGATCGTCAATGTTAGGGAACAGAATCTTCATGGCGTACGTGCGATAGTCAAGGAAGGGAATCCCACCCGTCACGTCTCCCGTCAAGTCTGTCATCTCAGTCTGCAGCTCCGCAAACGCCTCTTTGCATTCCGCAGCTACCCTTAACTCTAAAATATCCATTTGCTCCTGCATATTCTTCAGTACCCTAATATTTTCAGTTGATTTTCTCCTATACATAACTAAAAACACGACAAATACTAATATGAGTATAACTATACTGGCGATTACGCCGAATAATACTGGCTTTCCGATAGCCGCTTGTATGCCCGCCTGCGAGGAATAGGACAATTTGCCAATCTTGTACATGAGGTGGCGACCGACTTTCACGACTACTTCGGGAGTGTCTACGCCGTCAGGCAATTCATCTCGCGACGGAGGCCGACAAGTCAACTGGTGTCTCGCGAGTGACGTCACGTTACACAAGCTCTCGCCTATGTGAACTTCGACATCGCTCTCGGTACACGCCCTATCTAAATTTTGACCGTTAATTGTCAAGTACTCCGACTTATAATATTTTACGTCCTCATCAAATTTATCATAGTACGGATCCGGATAAAGCAGAAAAGCGTCATGTGTCTTGCTGGTAAGATTTTGCACACTTTGCACGTCATCCATGTAAAAACCGTATTCTAATTCTAAAGGCCTATCTGGATCTAGACTAAGCCCAGCGCTTTCTATCCCGGGAGATTCACAAATGAGATGAGTTTGAAAATCGACTCTGTGGCAAGGCGCAATGTAAGGTCGATTGTCGTGATATACGTACATCCGAGGGAACTGAATAGAATGGAAATTACGGCCCATTACTTTAATCTTTATGCCCCCGGATGGAATTCCTTTAGGTTGCTTGCGTTGCGTCGCGAGAGGAGGGCCAGATTCAACAGCGACTACTTCTGGATCTTCTATGTATTCGAATTTTTCGCGTTCTAAAGTCCGCATACCGTTGTCGAAGCGCATACGTAATGTGCCCATTTTGAGTTGATAAGAATGACTCGTCCTACAAACTGCTTCTTCGTGACTCACAGTCAAAATAGCGCAAGGCAAATCGTCAATAAAAGCTTGAATGTTGCTTCCCGCATTTAGATACTCGCCAGTGATACGTAATATAGTTCCGCCAGATTGCGGACCGTATTTCGGTTGAATAGAGTTTATTTTCGGATTGACGAATGCGTAATGATGCTTAGATTCCCCGCGATAATCAGCCACTCTAACGACAACAGGGCCATCCCTAGGTACCTCCTCGCCAGGCCCGTCTACTGTACAAACAATACGCCTCGTTTTAACGTACAATTCTATAATTGGTTGGCATTTGATACCTGCAATAGTGACGCCGTTATAAATGTCGGATATATTGCGACCTAGATTTATGCCTTCAATAGTGATGTTAGTGCCTCCATCCCACGGTCCTAACTGCGGTCTAAACGAGTGAATTTCTGGATTGGGACATGTTTGAGTACGGTTCAACCAAACGCTAGGCGCGCCGCATTGTTCCTGGACTTCGCATCTATCTGAGCCCTGACACCAACCACATCCAAATTTATCAGGAAGCGCAAGACAAATTCCACAATTATCCGCCATATCGTTACACCGGTAAATGAGTATGTGAGTATTATCCGGATTATCCAACGGTTTAGAACCTCCCCATATCACGGCGAACGACGCCGTAATGTTAGGAGCGCGGGACGTGTAAGTAAATTCAACGTGTTCACAATAAATAGTATCGGCAAGAAGTTGAGCATTCACATGGGTTACGCGGCCTTCTATATTAAACTGACAAACGAACCGCGTCTGGACTATAAATTGCCCAATTATATGTACTTTAACTTTTATTCCTTTTTTGACGCCGGAAGGAACTAAGATTTCGTTAGAGCCATCTGCTGTGGAGTTAATAGTGGGGCAAAAGCCGGGCCCGGAGCGATAACTGGGTCCTATTCTACTGACGCCGGTAACTAATATATCGTTTCTACAATTCTCAGCGGTGTCGTGCGTGCAACGGTGCCCGTCGACGCACCAGTCGCACGGGAATGAGGAACTAACGCACTGAGTGCACGAGCTGTACGTGTTGCAGTCGAAGAACGTGAAATTAGTTGCCACGAAATCGGGTCCTTGTGTCGTCCGCACCGACAGCTTGGCAGTGAAGTGATGTTGGCCCGCGGGTATCGGAGGGAGCGTGTCGGTACGCGGAGTAGTACAATTAACGCCGTAAGGCTTTCTAGTAGCATTGGTTATTAAAGTACGATCTAAAGCTGTAAATGCACACAGAAATTGTCCATTAAGTGTAGGCAAGTTTTCGATAACTAAGTCTAATGTCCTTGCAGTCGTTCGTTGCAATTGATTCGGTGTTACTTGAGTAATAGTAGTGCAACGTCCGCTGCGATACGAGATCCAATACAAGGGATCTTTGGCTGCGTCCTGGCAGTCCGATCGGAGGCTACACTTATTCTCAAGAGAACACCATCCACAGTAAGGGTCTTTGGCTCCGAGACACGTTAAACACGATTTATAGACGCTACACTCTTGAACTTTCACTTTAGACACTTTACGTTCAGTCATTACGTATAAATGCATCAATTGAGTATCAAAGAATAAGTCTTTATTAACTGGTGACTTTTCATCCACGACAATGTCCCCATATTCAAATGCAGAAGTGGCGCTCTCAACGACAATCTTCTTAAGATGTCCCTCAGATGTTCCGGCGAATACAACAGTGTAATCGCCTGTCGACGTAGCTGCCACAGCAGTTAGCCTCTTGTTAAATACAGCCACCGGGACTGCTTCCACTGGCTGTTCTCCTCCTAAAGGAGTATTCACGTCTAAGCCACAGAAATCTTCACTGATTGACTGCAACTTAGTCCCAATGCACGGGTGAGATGGCGATATAAAATCCAAGCCACGGGATCCGTTGCCGCTAAAACACGTCTTTATGTTTTGCATAAATTTGCGTCGTATTGCTTTTAGGGAATACACACATAAAGCTGACAAGTCTGACGGCGTGTTCATATTTATATCTTCACTTTGGCTAAAGGCGGCAAATAATACATCATCTTGCGCAGTAATGCCGAGCTCTCCCGCTAACACCGAGCCCGCTTTTCCAACGAACGCCGCTTGCACGAGATTATATCCGAAATTGCGTCCGCCTTCGCCCGTACAAGACATCGGAATTTCAGTATACGAGTAGTAATTTTCGTCATCATGGCATACTCGCACTAACTTGCTGTAGTAGCTGTCTGACCCCACGCCTCGTAGCTGTGTGGTTAGAAAATAGCTGAATCCCTCTGAACTGAAGCCGTACACGTATTTTATGGGATAGCGTTCGCGGGATAGTGAATTGACGAACATTCTCGTGCCAGTCGTGACCGCCGTCCGGGCTATCATAAACAGACGGTCCTCTTCTAGTGAACGGCTGCTTACAGTAGGAACTTCTGAGCGATAGGGCGAGTTACCCGTGAAAGTGACGCCCACGTACATAACTTGCGACATCGGCGGGTTCGGCGGGCCCGGCGCGATGAACGCCACCGTCGACGCCGACGCATTGTTCGCGACGACAGGTTCGCGAACCTCGCGCACTTCCTTCGAAATGTTATGCAGATTGCGCACGGAGCACAGCCCCTGCAGCACGGAGCCGCAGGTGATCAGTCGGCTGGTCGCATAGTCAATCACTAGCGCCTTGTTCGCATTGTCCGTGGGTTTCTTGATAAAGTTGGGCGGGCAGTCGAAGGTGCACTGCGCCGAGTCGTTGACCGGCCCCGTGACGATCGACTGCGCTACCTCCAGGTCGGGGGACAGCTGGTATATCTTGTTGACGGCGCCGACGTAGACGCGGCCCGTGTTGCGATCGACGACGAGATGGTTGAAGAGGGAGGCCGGGGCCGAGGAGTCGCCGAAGCTTTTCACCACGTCCTGCGAGGCGCGCGCGGTGGCGCACGCGGCCGCCAGGGCCAGCAGCACCCGCCACATGCCGCCCGCGCATGTGCCCGGCCTACCGCGGCGCCGTCGCGCCCCCGCCGCGAGCCCCCGCAAGCCTGCAAGCGACACACCGGCTCAGCACGCTGCGTCCGCTCCGCCGCTTCGTTCCCATCGCACCGCACCGCTCCACACCCTGTTTACTCGACTACAGATGCATCTCACGGTTACGCGTGACTCCTCGACGCTGGCGCGTCATAAACGAATTGAGTAAATGGATAGCATGAAGTCAGACGCTCTCGTGAGATGCAACGGGACTGTACAAATGGTCTCGATACTCCTAATGTTATTTGCGTCCGGCGAAGCCCTTGACGTGTGTTAGCGAGCCTAGTTTCGAGTGTGTAACGAATGTCCGCACGAGTATACGCTGAGCTCGGAGAGGTCTAGTGCGATTGGAGCGTTCGCGAACTGAAGCAACAACGCGCAGTGGCCGCTTCCAACGATACGAATAACCAACCTATTCTTTCAAATCTATCTGCATGCATTACTTTGTTGACTACATGATTAATTACGAGTATCAATTAGTCATAACGTTACGACCGGTCATCTATCAATCATCTCATTGTTTTCACATCGTTTAAAGCCGCCTTGGCAGCTGATAGCGAGCGTTCCTTCGCTTTGTCAAGATCCAAGGAACGAATTGTAATTAGGTATTATTAGACGTTCAATCAATGAACCGGTCAAAAATAGGTTGGTCGTTGGAATGCTCGGCCACGGTTGCGGTTCCGACGCGGTCAGTGCTTTTATAAGGTCACGCCGACGAAAGCCTCAGCATTATCAGACAGGGGGAAGGAATAAAACAAAAGTGCGATATGGCATGCTCGTAACGGGAGTCAACGTGGCAACGATAAAAACAAACATTGGATCAACTAAATACACCGATAGTACACCGATTACGAATACTCACAGGTTCTCCATGACGGAATAATCTGAGCTTCGATATGTATGGTCGCTCGCTATAAGTTTGTCAGCACTAGCATAGTGCGGGGACGGCAGACGGCGGGCCTTGTGAGACCTGCAAACAAACAGCATGTTAAAGCTGGGCCCGCTTGGAGGCCGCTCGATCGATCCGCTGGCGCGCTAGCGGCCGATGCACGCCACGAGCGCAGCGGACCCGCGCCGCCTACTGGCCGCTATAACTACCTAGCGCACCACGACCGACACCAACCGGTCGTAGTTTCGTTTGTTGACTTCGCTGCATTCCCACCACCCACTCGACCTAATCTAACCACCTACGCACGCGGACCGACACAAAAACTACACAATAATCACTAACGTTACGATTGCGAAGTACCTAGACGGCTGAGTTGTAAATACGAATGCATTCAAGACACAGAAAACGGAGATAAGTCAGCCATTATCGCGCACACGAGTCGATATTCGGAAGCCATTCCAATATAAATGCCACGCGTTCCAGTTTATCACTGCAGTAAAGCAAGGTTAATACTAAAACTCACCTTGTTATTGATAATCTCTCGATTATAGAAACAATCCTTTGGAATCCACGTTCGGTATTGAACTGCAAACACTAGTGCACCACTGAACACAATTCTTTCTGTATTTCACTGTTAATTGTAATATAAACACTCAACACCACTATTGACGACTTATTTCACAACATTATACTTATAAAAAATCCTAGTTCGAGGAGAGGAGCCCGTTTGCACAATGAGTCCACGACTAGAGCATCAGCCGTCGTACATCGCTCGCCGTGGAATGAATTTGGTTTCCCTTTTCGAACAAGTCTAGGCGTGACTGAGCCGAGAAAAGCCGAACACCGCCGAGGCGAAGCTTTCGTTTCTCAAAGCGCCACCAGAGGCAGCACTGTGTTAAAATGCGTTCAAAATAAAATATTGTTTATGGCAAAAAACTTGGCCACTCAGTGATTGAGTTGATTAAAAAATATTTAATCCTAATATCATCATTTGATTTATTTGCATCTAGTATTCATTAACATTATCCCCTCGACATAAATGAAGGAGCAAATTGTTTGTCATAGAGGTTATAGACTCAATGAGTGAACGAAACCAACAGTAGAAGGGTAGTTGTCAATGTCAAATGTCAAAACTGTCAAACCAAAATAGAAGACAACTCGAAATTTGAAAACCGACTAGAATTTTAATATAAATTATAATACTTAATCATGGCGATGTCCATGTTCAAAGTTACTACTGCCTTAGCTAATTCATCGAAGAACTTGCGATGCGTTGTCCGACTCGCAGACAAACGAAACTTCACCACAACAAAAGTCGTAGCGGTAAGTTGCATAATCGATGAGCTATAACATTGGTACTATAGGCAGTATTAACCATCTGCGAATTTCATCCATCGCCGGCATTATAAAGTCAGCCATGAGGCATACACCAGTAGCACTTGTGTTCATTTGTCGGCCTTATGAAGTAGCAGTTTGAGGTTACCCCGGATCCGCTTAACTTGACTAGAAAATTATAACGTACATAATTTACTGTGTCCATGTAGAAGTGATTGTACGTGCACCCGTGAGGGTGCTTTCTGTGCTTATTATGAGCATAGAAAAACACATGTTGGATAGTTGTGCATACTGCACTTGGTAACTTGGCACTCTTCTCAATTTTTGAGTCATAATATTAAAATGTTTGTTTCACGCAGTGGTATTACGGAATTGTAGTATGCCATGTAACCTTTACAATTTCGTTGTTCTCTGGATCTCTCCTGTCACAAAAGTAATTTTTAAAGCAACCCTAAGTTAATACATAAGTAATTACTAAGACTCCGTCTGTCACCAGGCTGTGAACTGTCTCATGAACCATGATAGTTACACAGATCATGTATTTCTGTTGCCGTTTATAACATAAAATACTAAAAACAGAATAAAATAAATATTTAAGGGGGCTCCCATACAATAAACATGATGTTTTGCCATTTTTATAGATACTGGTAGGAAACCCTTCGTGCGCGAGTCTGACTCGCACATGGCCAAATTATTGTTTGCTAAACTAGTAAACTATTGTATTCTTTCAACTTGATTCAAATCTGAACCTGAGTTTAGCATAGTGTATAGTGACGCTGCCGATGAAGCGGCCCAGGGTTCAAATCCCGGTAAAGGCAAATATTTGTGTGATGAAAATATTTGTTTCTGAGTCATGGTTGTTTTCTTTGTATTTTAGTATTTATATCTATCAAGTATATAGTTGTCTAGTAGTCTTAATACAAGCCTTCTTGAGCATACTATATGGCTAGCTTAATTTGTGTAAGATTTTCTTTTAATATTTATTTATTTAATCTCTATATCATCATCATCATTTCCTTGCCCTTATCCCATTTACTTGGGGTCGGCGCAGCATGCCTTTTTCTTCCATACTTCTCTGTCAGCCGTCATATCACCACTCACTTCTTTTCTCTTCATATTGTCTCTCACACAGTCCATCCACCTTTTCCTAGGCCTACCTCGTCTTTTACATCCTTCCACATTCATACCTAATACTCTTTTGGTCACATGACTTTCATCCCTCCGCATTACGTGCCCATACCACGCAAGGCGATTGGCCCTCAATTTATCCGCGAAGGTGCTACTTTTAGGCTTCCCCTTACATACACATTTCTTATTCGGTCCATCCTCGTCACACCACACATTCATCTTAACATTCTCATCTCCGTTACATGCAATCTCTTTTCATCCGTCACCTTTAAGGCCCAACATTATTTAATCTCTGTATATTCATTGAAATATTCTTATAACATAATATATTTTGCCTTCTATATTCAACCAAAAAGTGGGAATTGATTGCCTTTTTTTTAAACACTTGTAATTTTATGTGTTGGCCTGAGGATCAGTAGGTCCAAAACAGAGCATATGTTTTGTGACTTTGGCGGTCTCTCCAGTTTTACAGGCATAAAGCTAGACGGCGTTATGCTCCCAGTCTGCTCCGATTTTAAGTACCTCGGTTCGCTTGTACAGTGTGATGGTGATATCGACCGTGATGTCAAAAACCGAATTAGTGCTGGGTGGATGAAATGGCGACAGGTCTCCGGAACAATATGCGATGGCAGAATGCCTCCTAGGTTAAAGGGCAAAATCTATAAGACCATTGTGAGACCTGTCGTCATGTATGGATCGGAATGTTGGGCCTTAAAGGTGACGGATGAAAAGAGATTGCATGTAACGGAGATGAGGATGTTAAGATGGATGTGTGGTGTGACGAGAATGGACCGAATAAGAAATGTGTATGTAAGGGGAAGCCTAAAAGTAGCACCTATCGCGGATAAATTGAGGGCCAATCGCCTTGCGTGGTATGGGCACGTAATGCGGAGGGATGAAAGTCATGTGACCAAAAGAGTATTAGGTATGAATGTGGATGGATGTAAAAGACGAGGTAGGCCAAGAAAAAGGTGGATGGACTGTGTGAGAGACGATATGAAGAGAAAAGAAGTGAATGATGATATGACGGCTGACAGAGAAGTATGGAAGAAAAAGACATGCTGCGCCGACCCCAAGTAAATGGGATAAGGGCAAGGAAATGATGACTTGTAATTTTATGTGTTCCATGAAATAAATTGCAAAATGGAAAGAACCACCTTGGTATTTGTATGCTTTGTGAAATTGCTACGCAGGACTATCAGGATTATGCACCCCCTTTGTACAATTTTTTTTATCCAGCTGCACTGGTGTGTCTTAAATCTCCTGGTTGCAAGCTATACATTTCCAGGAGTCTGTCCAATTTCACCATAATGGTTTTGTCTTATATTCTTTCCCTGTTCAAGTAATTTGTCTGTAGAAGAATCTACTTCTTACAATTAGCCAAGCTCAGAGCAAGTTCTCAGAGGTGTCTCTAGCCCATATGTTGCTGGATTCGTCGATCTACGAACTCAAAATAAAAACTGCCGTTTTAACTTTGGACGCGTAAAGTGACGAATCCAGCAAAGTAAAAACTATTATGATGTATTCTAAAGATGTTATGTTATGTTATAGCCTTTGTTCGTGACATCCAAATGTTGTCATTTCTTCATTGATTGTTTATTTGGTTTTTTTATTTATTTTGGGTGTCCGCTTGCCAGTCGGCAAAGGCCTCCTCCAGCCTTCTCCACACATGTCTGTCCCATCTTTTGATCTGCCTGCCTCTCATTCTTTTGCAGCCTCTTGGGTACCACTGGGTTACCTTTTTACTCCACTTATCAATACCTCTAATAGTGTGGCCTGACCACTTCCATTTATGCCTCCTAATTTTTGTGACAATGTCCTGCACCTTGGTTTTGCTATCTAAAGATACTTAAATACAAAACACATTGTGCCTAATTTTTTAAACATCTATCTTTAAATTTAAATAATCTTAATTATTTACCAGTGGCGCTAGTGAGCACGTGAAGGGGTTCTTAACACTTTGTGTGTCTTAGCATCATTCATCAGTGCTACTGAAAATTGACTCTATGACAGGTACGAAAAATTCAAAATCCTTCAGCAATGTCAGCGTCAAAGCATCCGAAAGGTTAATGGCAGCAAATGGCAGTTATGTAAAATAAAGTGCATTGCCATTTAGCAGACTCTTCTATCACCATTGTTTTGGCCGACTAAAAGTCATCTGAAGTTGTAGGGTCAAAGTGCACAAATAATTCGCGTTGTTCATTCATGAAAGTGAAAAAATGACGTCACAAACTTTTCGTGAATGCGTTTTGAGGTCCGTTTAAGTAAAATAGTGGTTTTATAATGTTTTTAATAATGACTCTTGATAACAGCTTATAGACATGGCTCAGAAGTGAGATGGGTCGGTAGTTCTTAAGCAGAGTGTTGTCACCCTTTTTGAAGAACAGCACTACCTCACCTCCCTTCCCCCTTCACACAGACAGACAGCACCCTTCTAATAAGACGATTTCCGACAACTTCTGAAGGGACGTAAGCATCTGTTTTCCACCCGCCTTCAGGAGTTCGGCTGTAATTCCGTCTTCACAGGGCGCCTTACTGTTCTTAAGCTATTTTAGAGCCATTCTAATCTCGTACAGGCTCGTCGGTATATTGTCGGGTTAGTTTAGGTCTTGGGTCTTCCGTCAGACCAACTTCGGGTCTGCGGGTTGATGTGTATAAGCTGTCCGTAAAAACGCTGTATCTCACTTAAATGCTCAGGTTTGGAAGAAACGATTGTTCCATCCATTCCAGTTTAAAATTTTGCGAGATGGCTCTGCCCAATAGACAGATCTCGTGAGGGGGGATCTATTTATTGAGCTGCCGGTATAAAGTCGCATCGGCTGAAACCTGCAGAATTATTTCACTCCTTCCCTTCGTGGGCTTCTGAGTGGAGCTAGAGAGCCTTTTAGTTATTTTGGCCCTCTGGGCCTTAAAGAACTAAGACCCAGTGGAACGGACAGCTTCCACAAACCCGTCGTTGAGTTCGTCCACATCGCCACCTCGGCAATCAAAACTGTTTTGGAGTTCCAGCTGAAAGCTCTCGGGGGTTTGGATTTGGGTGGATGCTGGATGGAGCGTAGACTTCATCAGCCGAGAGCACTCTCGCTTGACACATCTATTTAATATGCCTCTTACCAGGCGGTGATCACTCCCGGTTTTAAACGTATTGACATCATTGAATATATGCTTCCTCGTCGACATGATGAAGTCAATCTCGTTTCTAGTCACACCGTCGGGACTCATCCAGGTCCACTTTCTGTGTTCGCGTTTCTTGAAGAAGGAATTCATCATGTATAGTCCCTACATCGTCAAATATTGCACTTGGGAATCGGTTTCTTTTTCTAAATCTGGTAGACGGTACCGAACGGCTTTTACAGTTTTTTTGCACTTCGTAACAAGTGCGTCAATTTCGGATACCTTCTTAATTCCTAAAGACCTAAGCAAAGATGATCGTGGGCGAGTTTGCTATCTTGTACGGCGCGAATTTCGAACAAGTCGGCGGCGGCGGCGGCGCGCCGCGTCTTCATGGCGGCGGCTAGCCGGCGCGGCTCGCATGTCTAAATGGAATACAAAAATCAAGAGGTTTTATAATTACTTTTTCATTTAATAACATGATCCAAAGATAATTAACGTTTGTTTCTGTATTTGTATGGTTAAAGTTTTGTTTATTACGAATTTATCAGTTTTGTGTTAATCCTCGTTTCAGAATATAAGGAAAAACAAAGAAAACATCATAAAATCATAAAATAAATAAACAATTATAGACTATCTTCAACGGTCAACAAACGCTCGTGGAGTCTTTAATTGCGATACTCGCCAAGGCTTTTACATAAAATACTATAACACGTGTGTGAGCTGAGCTGTGGTCACCTGTATGTATGTGGCTAAGAATCTTACAATGATTTTTGTATTAGGTTAGTATGTTAGCATATGTAGGTGTTGCTCTCAGAGCATAGAATACTAGAGAGAGGACAAGCCGCCGCTGATCGCAGAGAATATTACGTTTTTTCCCAAAATGCCTGATATGATGCGCGTTTATTGTCAAATAAGCGTGTAGGTATACAAGTGTGTGTGTTTTAGATGTGTGCGTGCTTTGTCTTGTCAATTACTTGGGCGTTGTGTGGGTAAAACTTGCGACAGGCGTACTCAATACAAATTGGCCGTATGGCCATATTTTATTACGAATTTTAGGGTGATTTGAAATATTTTTTATGCCAAAATTTACTTCTACACATAAATATATTTTTACATTTACGAATAGCCCTTGAACTGCAGTTTCTTATTATGAATTCAAATTTTTGAAATAATGAGCTAAATGGCTTAAAATACTGGCGATTCTTCGTGTGTTTTTACTAAAAAGTTGTTGGATAGAAATAGGGTTTTACTCAACAATTTAATATGTAACTTATAAAATGTTTTCCACTTATTCCTAAGAAGACTATCAACCCGATATAGATTTATTTGTTTCATGTCGATTTGAAATCAAATAGTTCTTCAAATCTAAGTCCTTTTACACGTCTCCGAGCGAAAATGGAGAAAACAGCTGTTGGGCTGAGCCAAAATATGATAAATTGAGACCTAAATGTAAACAACTTTTTCCCTTATTCAACTTAAATTGAAATGATATTTCATATTACGCAATAAAATCTGTAGGAAAACGAACATTTATTAAGATATGACCTCATAAAGTTTAGCGAATTCAACAAACGGCTGTGTACGGACTCTTAATGTACTTGCGACAGGCTCACTCTATACACATCGGCCGCCATGTCCGATCTCCTTATATTCATACATCTGTGGTGTTGCTTAAACATATAAATATAGACCTCGTCCTCCCATTTAACTTGTACCTACTTAGGGGATGATTTCTGGAATAATACGATTAATAAGTCATAGGTAGTCACCGGCATCGGCGGCATCAATATATGATGAATCAAAGGCCGCAAAAATATCTGACACGCTGTTACGGCTCTAGGAATAGAGTTGCCATCAGATATTTTTGCCGCCTTTGTTCCATCATATATTTATGCCGGTGACTGTACTCAATCAAACGGTCTATGTACCAAATTTTATCTGACGTGTTTCAGCAGTTTGATCATGAAAAAGTAATAATTCGGACAGTAGATTATGGATTAATAAAGCAGACCAGAGAGTAGGATTATATTATAAAATTATAAAACACCCTGTAGGTATTATGCTTATAATTAATTATTATCACTTTATCAAGTATATCTTTGTAATTTATGCAATGATTTATATAATATCAGAGGTCCCAGGTTGAATCAACAGGTGGTGTTTGATTCTTTGTTGATCGAAACGTCGAGGTTAAGTAAATATGTACTAATTTAACCTGTGTATTTTGTTTAACTTTTGAAATATTCCATTCCACGGCAAGTAAAGTCACAAAAATGCCTAGTCTTACTTCTAATTAAATTTGTATGTTAATGCTATCTTTCCTTTAAGGATTTCCGCTTCATTAAGTTGCAAAATAAAGATTGTACTGCACAGCACTTAATTGCAATCCGACTTTTATCAGAACAACGCATACCTCTATATATTATACTTTATTAAGACATTGAAATAAAGTATGTTTTCGATTGCATAATGTTGTTTAACCAATGTAAACAAAACATGCTTGACAACCATTCCTTTATCTCACTCCTATAAATAAACATAAGTACAGTAAATTATGTATGTATATTGCGAGGGGGTCACCATAATATGTAAATTGATAACACGTTGCTATCGCATTGGTCTTAATGTTTTCAAGAACATGCCGCCAGTTGCGTTTCGGCACCCAACTGAGGCGTACGTGGTCTTAAGACCGACATAGTGGAGCCCAAACCGGTTCTTTGACTTTCTCTTACGCATTAAAACTCGTTTTATTCCTATTTGAGGTCGAAAATAAGTTCGCAACTCGAACGTGTCTTATTTGGCAGTCTGCAACCGGCATAACTACTCGCGCCGTCGGAATTAGAAAAAAACAAATTGTCATTGTCAAATTCTAACTAGAAAAAGTTGAGTGCGGATTGACCTATTCTTTTTGGCACTGTCAGTTGGCGATTGTGGAAAATTTTCGTGTATTTATTTATTGTAAAATCGTGTTGTTTTGTGTAAAATTTGGGCGTGAATAGTTAAATCATAATGGCGTGCACAAAATGTTTGTATGCCGATGGGAAGCCGGTGAAAATGGTAAGTATTAAATTAGTATCGATTATATGATTTATTTGAAGCAGTGTTTTATATCTCACTAATTAATTGTTAACAATATTTAAAACATGTTTTTGTCCGACTTACGCAGGAGGGACGTGGGTAATATTATTCTTTTAATTTTGGAAATCACATCCAACATTCGTTAAGTATTATCTACCTATTAAGTAGGTACATTACTATACTGTAGTTCATTATAACCGGTGCCGGTAGTGTTTACTAAGCTATATTGACCTTATCAGTACACGAACGAGTAATAAGACTTACGATATATATGTAAGAGTGATAAGGACAGCATTATACATCGAGGCTTTCTTACTAATAGGTACCTTTTTGGACGCCGTTTCTATAATAAGATTCATTTACAGTACATGGTCTGTTTCGCGATTGGTCAGCGGAGAAGGATATAATATAGTCTGTTGTTTATTTTTTAATACAGTCATAGTTCATTTTTATACTTACTTTTTTTTAATGATATTGCGTGTGTATCAGTCGTTGTTGCCCACCAAGTGTGTTTTATATTATTTCTTTTGTTGTCACGAATAACACACGAATTTAGATGTTTTTTGTTGTTTAAAAAATTGTTAATTATAGATATAGATTTTTTTATCCCATGTCAGTGACAAACAATTGTACGACCTGAAGCGCGTTGCCGACGCTAAACAAAATACTGATACTATTACTTAATCAAAATATTGATGTCATTAATCTTTGTAAAGAATTAAAGCATTTTTGGCTTATTTTCCTATCTAAATCTCTATATCTCTAATTTAGAGAAAGGTTTCATTTAATACCTCCGTAGTGTACCTAATAACTGCTCAACCTCTGATTCCATACAGATAAGATCCTAATGAGAAATCGAATTATCGACAACGAAAGTGATCGTTGTGTATATTACCTATTAACGTCTATTGAAAAAACGTTGATATTCGCTTTTAATAGTTAGGTATATACCTATATTAGCAGAACCTAATTAGTTCACTTGAGTTGTTGATATGGGTGGTTATGGTTGTATTTGTTGTTCTCTGGAGAAAGTGACCTTATGTAATATGGTATGGAGTTTTATAAAAAATTGTCCACTTGTCCAGATCGCAAAACTTACCCGTTCACGTGCACAACTTCTATAGACGTCGCAACGCAACAGGCTTAACTATACTTACGCTTAATCGAGTTACCGCACGAATAGGTTAGAGCAGAAGAGCTAATCACTGTAAATGTGTCATTTTCAGAAAATTTAATTAGGGGTACTTAAAAAGTCAATGCTTGTTTTTTTCAAGAAGACATTAAGAGTTACCTTTTTGGACCTCTTAGTTTTGCAATATGTTTGGTTGCTTGGTACTATCCTCATTCGTGCGTCCTAGCTATTACCTCTTTTGCGGTATCTCGTCACGTCTGGGTTTCTCTCTTCCGTTCTTCGCTCCAGTCGCTATTCGTCACTATAATGTTTCTCATAGGTTGTAGGTACAGTAAGTCAAAATATTGGTCTACCACTTATCGAATCAATTATTTGTGTATTAATGCTATAAGGCTCAGAAGTGGTAGACAACTACAGCTGACTGTAGACACCAGTCGCGTTTAAGACGTGGGACTCAATAACTCTTTGGCATTCATTGAACTGGAAAAAAAAACTTAAAATTTATAGTTACAGATTTTACCTCCCCAAACTGTATTCACAGTTGGTTGGCGAGATATCGCGCTCAATTGAGCTTGGCGCAAGATGTAATTAGCATCTACCCTTGTTGTTTTACTAGTAGTTACTAGTAGTCCACTGCTAAACGAAGGCCTCCAGAAGTCATGTAGTGCCATAGTGTTAGCTTCGGAGCTTTCCTCATCCACTACATGCAATCCTCATAAGGCCATCAGTCCAACGAGTTGCAGGACGTCCTATATTACGCCTGCCTATACGCGGTGTCCACTCCAGAATCAATAGGGGCATTCCACGAGCTGTCCCGTACAAACGCGCGTATATCTCTGTCATCAGAGTTATCTTTGCATTTTTAATTGGAATATTATAATTCTGACCATAATTTGACTCTATTGTCGCAGAAAAAGAAACTTACAAATTTTCTGAAAATTCGTGTTCGTACGGAACAACGGTGGACTTTTCCATGGAACGCTCCAATACATAATCATAAACACTACAATAAATACCTGTTGTCCACAGCGCAAAGAGAAGGACACTATGGGCGAGCTGGATGTCCCAGACGACAAGCTGTATGGAGCTCAGACCGTCCGCTCCGTCATGAACTTTCCCATTGGCGGCATCGAAGAGCGTATGCCGGTGAGTACCAATTTAATGACACTATTATATTGAGTTTTAGCCGTGAGCCCTACGTGTTAGCGAGAGATCAGAGCGCAGCATCTCAAGGCTCCTCTACACAGTGAGCCATCGTGGCGCAGGGCAGGGACGCAGTTATGCGTTGGGATGCGATGGAAGTATGTCTTTCTCCGTCTAACGCATAGTTGCGTCCTGTATGGTGGGTCATGATAGCCGATTGTGAAGAGCCTTCAGTCTCAGGTGTTGCACCACTGCCGGTGCTGGAAGTCATTGGCGAGCCCTTACAACTGAAGAGGTAGTAGTAGTAATATTCTGTTCTCAAACATGCAATCAAATGTCGTCATTACGTGGGTTATATCAGGCTTCAAAGTATCACGTTTCGGGCGGATCAACTCGAGAGAACTGTAAAGTAATTTCATACGAAATTGAAGGCCGGGAAGTAATTTTTTTTTTTTAATTTTCATTCCATTATTTGTGGCACAGCATCACGGCATTCAGCCATGAAAATTAGTTTGATTTGAGGAGTTTTTTAGGGTTCCGTAGCCAAATGGCAAAAAACGTAACCCTTATAGATTCGTCATGTCTGTCTGTCTGTCTGTCCGTCCGTATGTCACAGCCACTTTTTTCCGAAACTATACGAGCTATACTGTTGAAACTTGGTAAGTAGATGTATTATGTGAACTGCATTAAGATTTTTACACAAAAATCGAAAAAAAACAGTAAGTTTTGAGGGTCCCCATACTCAGAACTGAAACTCAAAAAAATTTTTTTCATCAAACCCATACGTGTGGGGTGGTATCTATGGATAGGTCTTCAAAAATGATATTGAGGTTTCTAATATCATTTTTTTCTAAACTGAATAGTTTGCGCGAGAGACACTTCCAAAGTGGTAAAATGTGTGTAACATCTAAAATAAGAGAATGATGAAACTAAAAAAAATATGTAATGTACATTACCATGCAAACTTCCACCGAAAATTGGTTTGAACGAGATCTAGTAAGTAGTTTTTATATAACGTAATAAAACGTAAACCGCAATTTATTTTACGGAACCCTTCATGTGCGAGTCCGACTCGCACTTGGCCGCTTTTTATTTATTTCATTGCATGTTTGAGAAAAACACTATATACATTCCTGGCCGAGAAAATGGCTTGCCGGGTGAGTTAGGTCCGGATAGTTATACGAAGCCGGTGATTCTTTCCCGGCGTCTGCAGTAATGTATTATTATTGCACCACAACATAAGAAAAACATGATAGGTACAGGAGTAGATTAAATAAGTATTGGTAACAACAGGCTGTCATATCGCTTTAGAGCGATCTCTTCGAGACAACCTTTGGGAATTTTGAGGTATCTGATGGCGGAAAGTATTAGGATATTGATGTGTTATTTACGCCGTCATTATAATCAATAGACATCGTAATACCTACATTAGCCATTCACTTGGTGGTTTTGTACGAACTAAAGAGTAAAAAATCGATTTATAATTAGAATCGTTTATTCAGGAAAAACCCACAAAAAATATAAAAAGAACCACTGCATACCATCAAGATCCACAAAGCAGGTTTGGTGATTCCACAGATAAAGGATCCACCACAGGCCCCGTAGCATGGATGGCGTTATCACGCGATAAGTGACAGGATAAGCGCGTCGTCTCGTGCCATCCATGCTACGGGGCCAGGTATCGTCAGTTCAACAACAGATAGAATCCATCCGCAAGACGCATCGTCAACTAAAACTTATATACTAGCCCCGATGCAGAAGAGTTCGTCCAGTAATTAACAACTATTACATTTATTTTGATATTTATTACATGCTTAGATCAATCGGCTAAGTAATAGGAACAATATAAGTACTGTGTAGTTTATTTTCATTGTTAAATAAATCAAATCATAAATTAATTTCGTAAGAAAAAGTACAAATGGGGAACTTGCATGGGACTTCAATTTCGAATAAATTGCACTCAATCGATGCGGATATACGTAGAGATATCATACAAAAGAAAAAAAAAAAAAAAAAAAACGATTTTATTAGCTTTACTTAACGTTAAAATGACGAAAATTGATTGTTTATTTTTTCGATAAAATGACGTAACAGTTACATAGAATATTAAATTAGAAATGATATTTTGTATGACAAGTATAGACTTAAACGTAAATTTTGTGGAGATAATCGCAAATTAATGACTTACTCCATAGTAAAGGCTATGCTGTGACGTCATAGCATAAGCCCGTTTAGTATAGAGCGTTTTCGGGGGGTGCCGGCGCGCGCAGATTTCAAATGCATATAACATCAGAAAAATAAATCATAACAAAGTTTTAATGATACAGTTGTTTTAATGCTGGATTATGCTTTTGTTTTTCGTAATAAAATATTAAGATGCAAGTTCCCTATTGCTACTTACATTTTAATTTACAAATTTGTACTTATGGTGAAAACCAAAAGTAAGTGTCAACTGACCCCCGTACTAGTTTGCACTGTGTCACGGTGGGTCAGGATTCACCGTCCTTATAAGTGTCACTTAGTTAAATAAGTAATTATGCTATCCTATAACATTCGTTCAGTAAGTATCGTTGTATAACTAAACTAAGTGGGTAGAAAATAAACGAATAAAATACAAGCATTAAGCCAAACAAAAGAATACTCAGAGATAGAAACCCTAAAAGGTTTATATTGTAGAAAAAAAGGGCACTTATTCTATTGTTTAATTCAAATGGTGGTCTCCAACTGCACTTCTTGTCTCATGGGCTCGAAGCAGAACCGTCAGCATATAGCTTTGCCGTGTCGCTTTCTTTATTTAGCAAGTAATGGCCCTTTTTTCGCCTGTTGAGTTCGTTACCGAAACAGTTTGAAAAAAAAAACGCAAAATTTCTTCTGCTCGTAAAAGTGGTGTCCTTATATTTTAATTGTGTTAATGTGGAATATTTTCATAAATAATAGTATAATAACGGTATTGAATTTTTATACAGTTTGAAAAAAAAAAACGCAAAATTTCTTCTGCTCGTAAAAGTGGTGTCCTTATATTTTAATTGTGTTAATGTGGAATATTTTCATAAATAATAGTATAACAACGGTATTGAATTTTTATCGATAACATTATTTCCTTACAAATGGGAGAACCGACAAAACTGCTCTGACTAGACGAAAACATGTGCATTTGGGCTAGTACATATTTATTCATATTTTTTTTTTATAATTACACTTTCTGTCCACGTCATACAAACTTCCATTCTACCTTTTATGTGTAACTTATATCAGACCTAGTACTAATGTCACCTTGATTATAATTGTGTGGCTACAGACCGTGTCCCACTTTCTACCGCATTTATAACTCATTTTATTATTCAGTACACATGACGAATTGGCGGTATTACAACATTATCTAGGTACTTGCTACTGATCATATGACTCGTCTCATAGTTCATACACCTCTAGCCTATTTACCAACTTTGTAATTGTCACCTGACAATGCACAATCGCGCTTATATTGGACATAAGGGATCTTGCACTTACATACTTAGTAGTAAGGGGCGAATGGCTGACAATAACAATTTGTCAATTAAAAAATACAATATGAAAACAAATGTATCATAAATGTAGTTTTTGAGACAAGCTTTTATAGTCAAATGTGCTTTTTAACCGACTTCAAAAAAAGGAGGAGGTTCTCAATTCGGATGTATTATTTTTTTTAATGTTTGTTACCTCAGAACTCCGTCATTTATGAACCGTTTCGTACAATTCTTTTTTTAACTGAAAGTATATGCTTCCAGATTGGTCCCATTGTTTCCAAACCCCCAGTTGGATGATGGGAACCATGAGGAATTGAGGGAACTCCTCAAATATATTAGGCACGCGTGTAGTAATTTCGGTATTTTCTATTATAACTCGTGTATTTAGACCCGGAAATCATAAATTTGGTGAAGTGGAAGTGATGATGAAGACCACAGATGGCTTGTGGAACTTCTCAATGATGTACTTCAAACTATATAAGTACGTCACAGATTCTGATATTATTCCGTTGAAATAGCAAACAATGAAGTGCCAAAGGTAATTCTGAGATCCTTGAGGAATCGACGGAAGTCCTCAAATTTTATCGGCCCACATACAGCGATTTGGTTTATTGGTCTAAAAATCAACGCTTTTGTTCTCGAAAATCTGTTCATGTGGTAAATTGGAAAAAAAATGTGGAAATGTTAATGTGACTTGGCGGAGTACTGAATTGAAGTCGGTTAAAACTTTGTTTTGAAAGTAAATTATTAGTACACTCGTCAACTTACTGTCAAGGAATAATTAGCAACTTGGAAAAGTTGAAAAAACCCCCGACATTTTCATTTCAAAGTTCAATAACTCAAAAACGGCTGAACCGATTTTGATAAAACGTAGCTAAGAACCATCTCGATCACGTCAGCTTTCGGACAAAAAAAACCGCATAAAATTTGGCCCATTCGTTTAGGAGCTACGATGCCACAGACAGACACACAGACACGTCAAACTTATAACGCCCCTCTTTTTGCGTCGGGGGTTAAAATGGCTGAAAATATTTTGCAATTATTGAAGCATTAACATGCGAACAGTGCAATTTAATATAATTACTTAAAGTTTGTAAAAAGATTTGTAGGTAGGTACAGTCGCCATCACATACATCGGAGCAAACAAGCACGTCACAAACATCGGAACACACCTCTATTTTCAAGGTATTAGGGTGCATGTGCCGATATTTTTGAACACCTATAGTGTACCGTTGTATGTGATGGCGACTGTACCTGACGGCGCGTGAAAATTTTCGGTGACCAACCCGGAACAAAAAAAGTTATGAAAGAGTTTAGAGTCTATATTATAACTCTAGCCGGTGGGAATTGACTTCTATAGGCGCTCCGCTCCGCCACCTACACCTACCTACTGACGACAAAAGGTTAGCAATTTTGGAACCCTATTACAGTGAAATAAGGAAAATAATTATATGGTTAGTAGGTAACTAAAGTCACATACATAGGTCATGTCCGATCAGTTATATTCCCACACAAACAATTGATGTGTTAAAAAAAACAAATTGATATTGACCACACGCTACTATCAATTATAACAAACCACATTTAGATATGCAGCGGTTTTTAGCAAATTAAAACTGGCAGACTGGGTTAGAATTTTGATTGGAAATTACTTTTGTGGTTTCGAAACAATCTGTATGAAATAATACATTTTTGTTTAACGGTGGATTCAGTTAGATTGCTTTTAGTTTTAGTTCCTGGACACATTTTTCTTAAACGTGCGTCTCTTCTGAAATTTTGAATGTTTTTAAACAATTCAGCTGAAACATTGTCCAATTTGTGTTTAATAAAAAAATAAAAAAAAATAAAAAAATAAAAATAAAAAAATAAAAAATAAAAAACCTTTATTTCAGACCACTGGTCCATAGTATGTTAGTAACAAATTTAGACTTAATAACTATGTTAGTACGTACATGAAAAGCAATCAAAAAAAAAAAAAAAAAAAAAAAATACACGTAAAATAGAAATTTAAATTAAATGAGGTGTAGATGCGAACCACCACGGCAAAGGCGTCCGGTGATCGTTCGCAGTCCCATCCTATTTGACCCTACCGATGGCCACTTCGACCCAGTATTTAAAAACGGGGCAGTCCATTCTCTCCGACAATACCCTGAGGAGGCCATTACCGCTGCCACGCACTCGCCTGAGTAGTGATCCAACACGCTTGCGTCTTATTGCGAAAAAATCATCAGTTCGCGCTTCGGCAAACATGTTGGACGCACTACAGTGCTTCGGCATCCGCAACAGCATCCTCAAAATATTGTTGTATTGGACTCTTATGGCGTTGTATGTCCTCTGCGTAAAACTTACCCACAGACTGCAGGTGTAGAACGTCTGACAGTAGGCTTTGAAAAGCGTCAATTTGACTTGTTCATTACACCTTGCAAATCTGCGGGCAAGCATGTTGCCACGCACCGCCATCGCCCTTCTCTTCCTCTCCAGATCCAGGTCGTCCTTTAGGTCTTCTGTAAGGATATGCCCCAAGTATTTAAACCTATCAACTCTCTTCATGGGCACGCCGCACAGCATGATCGTAGGTATTGTTCTAGGGTTATATTTGCTGGCTTTGAAGAGGACGAACTCGCTCTTCCTCGCAGACGCTCGGCTTTCTAAAACATCCTCGCCACTCGATCTGTAATTTCCTTACGAGTAGTACCATTTCAACAACACTCTTTTCCTGTGCTCTCCTCACCGTCTTGACACACTGTCTCTTAGTTTTTTTACCTTTGTAACCAAAGTGTTATAACCTCCGCCGCAAAATCCTTCGCGTGTTCAGTTCAACATGTCGGTAGCATTGTAGCTCCCAATATGAGTGCGATTTTTGAACCAAAGTTGTGTTGTCGATATGGTTCAAAGCTGAGCGTTTCTCAAAAATAATCACATTATTTGTAACTGTAAATTTTTCTAGGAGTTTTATGTTATTTCTACTGAGAATCACGAGCTCATTTGATTCTAATAGGACTGTCTTAAGATTTTTCCCTATTGTGTTACCATTTGCCATATTTGACGACCGCTTTAGCCTAGTTGGTAGTGACCCTGCCTACGAAGCAAGAGGTCCTGGGTTCGAATCCCGGTAAGGGCATTTATTTGTGTGATGAGCACGAATATTTGTTCCTGAGTCATGGATGTTTTCTATGTATTTAAGTATTTATTTCTCTATATACGTATGTTTATCTTCGTCTAGTACCCATAGTACAAGCTTTGCTTAGTTTGGGACTAGGTCGATTTGTGTAAGAATGTCCGCAAATATTTATTTATTTATTTATATACTTTTAATGGCGGTAACACTATAGGAAAGATCAAAAATGTATGGTAATTTTGAGACACTTTTTTTGTCCTATAGGGATGGAAAAGAGATCGTGATTCTGAGTAGATATAACAAAAAATTTGCAGAAACACTGGTAAAAAAATGAGTGGCAATTTTTTTAAGAAATGCGCAGTTTGCTTATTTTATATGTAGATATTCTACCTACGTAACGGAAGCTTTTTGGAGTCATGCAAACAAGTCCCCAACCACGGGCGGCTTGCTCACCCTGACTGAGGCTAACGGACTCCGACGGCCTTAATATAGAGATATACCTACAGGGTGCATGCTGCGTAGCCCTCGCCAGTGCGCAGAGCCTGTTGATTCGTAACCTGTTTAGACTCATTGTCATCATGATATCACCCGAAAGACGTCCACTGCTGGACATATGCCTCCCCCAAAAAGTGCCAATTTGACCGGTCATGCACCACCCGCATCCAGCGGACTCCCGCGACCTATACCAGGTCATCAGTCCACCTTGTGGGGAGACCAACCATACCATAGAACACTAAAGACCCTGTGCTAGACGGTAGCCAACACGCCCCTCCTTCCAACCGGGTGACCTTGGTCCGCACCACAGATGTATGAATATAAGGAGATCGGACATGGCGGCCGATTTGTATAGAGCGAGCCTGTCGCAAGTACATTTACCCACACAACGCCCAAGTAATTGACAAGACAAAGCACGCACACATCTAAAACACACACACTTGTATACCTACACGCTTATTTGACAATAAACGCGCATCATATCAGGCATTTTGGGAAAAAACGTAATATTCTCTGCGATCAGCACGCGTGCACAGTATGGCAGTGTATGCCCATTGAGCATACAGCTGCGACACGGCCGCCGGCGGCTTGTCCTCTCTCTAGTATTCTATGCTCTGAGGTCCGCACCGACCGTGTAGACAGTTGTTTGGAGCTAAATTTCATACTACAGCGGTCGGTGCCAACTATGGTCGCTCGGTTGGAGGCGCGTGTTGGCAACCGTCTAACAGGGGCTTGAGGACCAAAAGGTCCACTGCCTTAGTGACGACGTTAGCTGGCACATTTTAGCCATAAACAATACTTACTAGAGTAAAATAAGAGCTTCTCCTGAGCATTATGAACACTTCGCCCGCGTAGATACTTCTGCTGGTGACTGGCTACCTCAAAAGTAATCTCATTATTTATTTATTTAATCGTATGGCATACATAATTTGGCCTTTGATTTTTCACTCTTTAGTGCCACGCAGGGGACACGTGCTGGGTAGTGGTATGTAGCTCCAGCGGACGCCAGTGACAGTTGTCCCTTTGTCAAGTGAGTGGGCGCCCGAAGGCCTCTAACTCGGCTTAACGACTACTGCCATAGACAGCAGCCGGGATCAACATTACACGGGATTAGCGTGCCTTCCAAAGCAGTAATCTCATTTAAGTTTTACCTCAGCGGCACCATATTTTGACAGTGATCCGATGATAACGATGAATATTTTACTTTTCATTTACTCTTAGAAAGGTCATTGGTTAAGTTGAACTAATTGAAGTAGTTTTTAATTACTAAAAGTTTTTTTCTTATTTTCCAGTACCCGGTCATTGTGGCTTTTGGTATTCTGAAGAAAGCCGCCGCCAAAGTTAACATCGAGTTCGGTCTTGACAAGAAAGTCGGTAAGATTTTTTTTGTTTTTCCCTTCAAATCAAAGATTCGCTCTTGTTTTCAAAAAAAGTACCTACTTACCTGGTATTTAAACCGTAAAAATTTCGCAATACTGTTCGTCTTTCCCAAATTAAAAAAAACTAACTTTAACCTTTTTGAATATGTGTTTCATCGGCCAAACAAGAATATATTATGTCGGCCGTTCAATTTTGATGGTTAATCTTAGATCAATTTTTTTCAATTTGCAAACAAAAAAAGTACAAAGTTTGTAACTTAAACTAAAGGTTTGCCAAACTGCGAAGTATGGCGGGTTGTATCTACCACGCAGACACGTGTATTCCATTCCTGATATATGAAATTTCCCAAACCGAGATGTTAGTGGACGATCAACCGGACTTTAAGGCTACATCTCCACTGGCGGAAAGCTGAGATGTGAAGAATTGACCAATCAAATTAGTTAAAATCCACATCTTGTCTCCACTTCTATTTAAAGGTTTAATTTGATTTCTCAATTCTACACGCTACCACTCCGCTCTGTCTCAGTGGAAACTCATTCTAAAGTAACTCAGTACATCTTTTGACATTATTGACCGACGAAATGTCCTATGAATCTTTCTAAAACCGGGGGTAAGTATGGACTTACAAAATATATGGAATATGGATTCCGGTTTGTTCAAATCAGGCCTTGCTTGAAATGTTTCCTTGATTTTCCCAGCGGACGCCATAATGCAGGCGTGCGATGACGTCATTTCCGGAAAGCTGTACAAGGAGGGCCACTTCCCGTTGGTGATCTGGCAGACCGGCTCCGGCACACAGTCCAACATGAACACCAATGAGGTATGCATGATTCCTGTGGACCATTTTTTTTACCAATTTTTAGCAACCAAAATAGCAAGATACCTACTTATTTTTCCATACCACGGTTAGGTAGTACAGATAAAGTTGTGACGTCATATTATGATGCGTCAATTAGTTGGTGCCATTATAGACGTTAAGATTATCTTTAAAATTATGAAAAAAGGAAAAGTACATAACCAATCTTTTATCTGAGAATTTCTAGAAAAGTTGGCACGTCAATTAAGTCTAACTTTACATTTCTATTTCAATGGTTCTTACATTCTATCGAATTAAGAAAGTGTATACATATATAACATAACCTTAATAATTAAGTAATAAGTAGGAAGGAAGTACATGAACATGAAATTTTAAAAAAAGCTTAAGAAAAGAGGAAAATCAAAACTTTGACTTCAACTAAGTATTCATTTTCTAAAATTGCTTAGAAATCGGACTCCCGCAACCTACACCAGATCTACGATTTACTTCGTCTGTTATATAACGTAGTAATATTCATCACTGTAGCGCGTATATTAAAGTCACTGATTGATTAGAGAAATATTCCAATGGCGCAAACAATGCTGTAATAAAGTATATAGTTTCACGATCTGTATTATTATGAGTTTCCGCCGTTATCGAGATTTATAGCTGCTTGACGTAAAGTAAGGTCATTACATGAAACATTAAACATACACGTTTTACATGTGTGTATGTTAGTCTTTAAGGTATTTTTTATTATGGGCCTGATGATGCCTGAAATAAATGGTATAGTACTATTAAATACTAGACCCGTATCAATTTCCATCCCAATTTCATTCCGTTCTGCCTTATTGTTCGATTGTGTAACAGACATTGAAATTTACGACAAAGGGCAAAACATACAATACAAATATTCTGTATTGTATGTTTTGCCCTGTATTGTATTTTGCTCACCAGAAAAAGTACATATAGAAAAACAGAGGTAAATTAAACATAAACAATGGTAGACAACAGGCGGTGTTTTCGCTAAAAAGCTACCTCTTCCAGACAACCTGACATGAGTGATAGTAACATCTTTATCTCAACACCACTGTAACAAAAATATATACCAATTTTTTTGCAGTCAAATTAATAGTACATTGTTTAACAAGGGGCGTATGAGGAATATTGCAAACGAGAGTCTATCAGGAGCCCGACGCCGTAAGGCGGAGGGCGTTTGATGACTCGAGTTTGCAATATTCTTACGCCCGTGTTATACACAATGTTTTTCATCACATTTGCGAGGAAATAAATAACTACAAAATACTTAAAAATCTAAGTTTCATACAACCGCACCAATCAAAAATTAACGAAATTGACAACTTCACATACAGATTTGCGAGTGGAGGGCGAGGGGGCGGGGCGTGGCGCCCCACGGCCTGCTAGATTTCTTTCAACCAATCACAGAGAAGAATTCTTGTGACGCGCGGCCAACTAGATTTGCCAACCAATTTGTTTGATTTGCTTTTAACCAATCAGATCACACACAAGCTCATTACTTCTCATGGGCCATTATTTCCCGCGGGAACAATTTAGGCCATTGTCTTTCTGTATACAGGCAAGGAATAACACCTTATGAGCAAGTGTGATGAAAAATTGATTACCTCGGTCAAATGTCCAGAAAACGGAATTTGATTAGAAACAGTTTTACAGTTCCGTGGATAGTCGTGGCAGCGAAAGCTTTATTATTAATTATTGATTTGACTATTTAATTACTATCTATTTCAGGTTATCGCCAACCGCGCCATTCAAATCCTGGGTGGCAAGCTAGGCTCCAAAGACCCCGTGCACCCCAACGACCACGTGAACAAATCTCAGTCCTCCAACGACACTTACCCCACGGCCATGCACATCGCAGTGGCCATGGAACTGAGGGACCGTCTCATGCCGGGCCTGTGCGCTCTGAGGGACACTATGGCTGCCAAGTCTAAGGAGTTTAGCAAGATTATCAAGATTGGCAGGTGTGTATTCTAATTTAGTCCCTAAAACCTCATGTTTCCAACGACCACGTTGCTAGGAGGCTCTACGAGACACCGTGGCTGCTAAGTTTATTTATTTATCAGGCAGGCAGTCTGAAGACCTGATGATGTCTGTATCCAATTAACTTGAAGTATTATTAATTCATAATTCATTTAATCATTGCCTTGTGTGTACAAAAGATCTTATAGCTACATATTGGTATGTCTCAACACAACCCTGTAAGGGCACTGCAATACACTAAGTAAGTAGTTCAAAATTTAAACTATAGACAATTATTTCAGTTGCGATTTCTTAATACTAGTCATTATTATTGCGATTTAAATATTCATTTACTGTGTAATAAGCATTTGCCACTAAATATTTTTTTAAAGTATTAATAAATTAATTGTTATTAGGCTCATTCTTCATATGATCAGGTAGCTTATTATAGATCTTTATTAACATGGGATAAGGTCCTTTTTGGTGTAACGCTAGCTTTGATGTTGTTAGTAATAATAAGTTATTTTTGAACGGGATTCATAACGGCGGGGTACGTCTCCAATTTTAGAATAGAAATCTGGGTGTGCTTTAACAAATTTACACGATTCTAGGACATATATGCCAGGTAAGGTTAATATTTTAATGTCTCTAAAATACGGCTTGTAGCTATCGGTCTGTTTTATGTTTGTTATTATGCGGATACATTTTTTCTGTAAGATGAGTAGGTTTTGCACCGAAGTACTATTTCCCCATAATATTATGCCAAAACTAAGCCACGCGTGTGCAAAGGCATAATACGCCGTTAAAGCGGTTTGTAAATTAGTGGTCTTTTTCAGCTGCCTTAATGCATAAATAAATTGGCTAAGTTTAGTTTTTATTTTGCTGATGTGATCTTTCCAATTTATATAGGAGTCGATTGTGATACCAAGAAGCGGAAACGAGGGTACGCATTCTAATTTATATCTGTCAAACGTAAAATTTATGTCTAATTCCGTTTTTTGAAAGGGCCTGAACTGCATGATTTATGTCTTGGTAAAATTTATCTCTAAATTGTGGTATTTCATCCAATTGAGTATACTTGTTATCGTTTGATATAATGTTTCATTAAGGTGGTTCGCTTGCCATACAAAACGATATTTGACATTCGCAGGCTTACGGCGTGATATTTTAAGAAACTTATGTAACAAGCATTCATAAATTGGCTTCCCATTTGCGCCAAATTCCCCCTTTCCTAGAATAAACTTGTATAAACTAGATTAATTTGAGAAATTGGTTTGTCACGTGATATTTTGGGAAAACTAGTTTTCTCAAATTAATATAGTTTATACAAGTTTATTCTAGGAAAGGGGGAATTTGGCGCAAATGGGAAGCCAATTGATAAAAGTCTGATACATTAGTTTCTTAAAATATCACGCCGTTAGCCTGCGAATGTCAAATAACGCTTTGTATGGAAATCGAACCACCTTAAGATTTTTATTATTTTTACACGAAAGTAACACTGAGAAATCATTTGCAAACATTACGCACGATTCGTTTATTGATTTTGGTAGGTCGTTATTATAGAATCGAGTTAAAATTTTCCTTTTTTGTAGAAATGTGTATGTTTGATGGTCAATAGTTACCGATTGTTCACAGGACCCACCTAATGGACGCCGTCCCCCTAACCCTCGGGCAAGAGTTCAGCGCGTACGAGTGCCAACTAACGTTCGGCATCGAGCGCGTGTGCGCCACGCTGCCGCGCCTGCACTACCTGGCGCTCGGCGGCACGGCCGTGGGCACCGGCCTCAACACGCGCATCGGCTTCGCGGAGAAGTGCGCTGCGGAGATTGCTACTCTCACCGGTACGTGCTCATGGTAGCCTGGTACTTCTCGAAGATTTTCGCTGTAGAAATAAGGATAAAAACAAAACAGAGTTAGCTCCGAGTAGCTCATGGTAGCCTGGTACTTTTCTTGGACGTTCGCTGAAAAAAAAGCAACAAAACAGGCCTGGTACTTTCTCTTGGGCGTGCGCTGTAGAAATAAAGCTAAAAAAAACAGAGCTAGCTCTAAGTAGCTCATGGTAGCCTGGCACAGTCAAGGTCACCAATATGTATACACCACAAACTTACAGAAATATGTATACAGACCTTAGTACTACGGAAGTAAGGTTGTTGTATACATATTTTTGCAACTTTGGGTATATACATATTGGTGACCTTGACTGTACTTCTCGAGGACGTGAGCTGTAGAAATAAAGCTAAAAACAAAACAGAGTTAGCTCTGAAGTAGCTCATTGTAGCCTGGTACTTTTCTAGGACGTGCGCTGTCGAAATAAAGCAACAAAACAGAGATAACTCCGAGTAGGTCATGGTAGCCTGGTACTTCTCTTGGACGCGTGCGCTGTAGAAATATAAACAAACAAAACCGACTTAGCTCATGGTAGCCTGGTACTTCTCGAGGACGTGCACTGTAGAAATAAAGCAACAAAACAGAGTTAACTCCGAGTAGCTCATGGTGGTCTAGTCTAGTACTTCTCTCTTGGATGAAGACATGCGCTGTAGAAACGGTGCAGTATCCTGGGCTACAGAACACCAAGCAAGCTCCATCTGGTCTATGGTCACCTAGTACTTCAGACGCACACAGTTGAAAGACCTAGACAGATTAATAAATCGCCTTGCTCACCGGTAATTCCTGCCATAGATATCGGTCTTCCTTATGGTTGCCTAGTACTTTACTACGTATAAATAATGAATTACTTTTGGTTGATGCTGATACTTGATGGTACCTCTAACTTTTGTCTAGCTGGTTATAGGTAATCAACCAAACATTATTTTTTCCAGGCATCCCCTTCGAAACTGCCCCGAACAAGTTCGAAGGCCTCGCCTGCCACGACGCCATGGTAGAAGTCCACGGAGCCCTGAACACTATCGCGTGTTCCCTAATGAAGATCGGCAACGACATCCGCATGCTCGCCTCCGGGCCGCGCTGCGGGCTCGGCGAGCTCATGCTGCCCGAGAACGAGCCAGGCTCCTCCATCATGCCTGGTATGTTGCATCGCGTGTTCCCTAATGAAGATCGGCAACGACATCCGCATGCTCGCCTCCGGGCCGCGCTGCGGGCTCGGCGAGCTCATGCTGCCCGAGAACGAGCCAGGCTCCTCCATCATGCCTGGTATGTTGCATCGCGTGTTCCCTAATGAAGATCGGCAACGACATCCGCATGCTCGCCTCCGGGCCGCGCTGCGGGCTCGGCGAGCTCATGCTGCCCGAGAACGAGCCAGGCTCCTCCATCATGCCTGGTATGTTGCATCGCGTGTTCCCTAATGAAGATCGGCAACGACATCCGCATGCTCGCCTCCGGGCCGCGCTGCGGGCTCGGCGAGCTCATGCTGCCCGAGAACGAGCCAGGCTCCTCCATCATGCCTGGTATGTTGCATCGCGTGTTCCCTAATGAAGATCGGCAACGACATCCGCATGCTCGCCTCCGGGCCGCGCTGCGGGCTCGGCGAGCTCATGCTGCCCGAGAACGAGCCAGGCTCCTCCATCATGCCTGGTATGTTGCATCGCGTGTTCCCTAATGAAGATCGGCAACGACATCCGCATGCTCGCCTCCGGGCCGCGCTGCGGGCTCGGCGAGCTCATGCTGCCCGAGAACGAGCCAGGCTCCTCCATCATGCCTGGTATGTTGCATCGCGTGTTCCCTAATGAAGATCGGCAACGACATCCGCATGCTCGCCTCCGGGCCGCGCTGCGGGCTCGGCGAGCTCATGCTGCCCGAGAACGAGCCAGGCTCCTCCATCATGCCTGGTATGTTGCATCGCGTGTTCCCTAATGAAGATCGGCAACGACATCCGCATGCTCGCCTCCGGGCCGCGCTGCGGGCTCGGCGAGCTCATGCTGCCCGAGAACGAGCCAGGCTCCTCCATCATGCCTGGTATGTTGCATCGCGTGTTCCCTAATGAAGATCGGCAACGACATCCGCATGCTCGCCTCCGGGCCGCGCTGCGGGCTCGGCGAGCTCATGCTGCCCGAGAACGAGCCAGGCTCCTCCATCATGCCTGGTATAAGACGATATTACTTGCCAAATTTCATATTTCTAGGTCAACGGAAAGTAACCAGGGCCGGATTTGGGGGAACTTGAGAGCGTCGAATTATACATTTTTTGCGGCTTAAACGGTCGTATCTTTTTTTTCGTTCACATAGAACTCTTAGAAGATTTTTTCACAGCTTCAAGGGACTGAGTTTATGGTTTCAATTTCAACTCGTTACCTTCACGCGTTCCCGAGATAAAAGGGCCTTGAAAGACAGACAGACAGACGGACAACAAAGTGATCCTTTTGAGGTACGGAACCCTAAAAACAAGAGAAATAGGTTACACTTTAACTTAAAAAGCAGTTTCAGAAGCCGACTTCTTGCAGCGTTACAAACGATCTATGGGGAGGTTCACGATTGAAATAGTATTCAACATTACTACAATTTAAAGTTATAAAATCACTGTTACTAACTTATTTCAATACATACTGTGTGAGACTACGAGTGATCTGAAGCATGCTAATATTTAGAAAATTACTTGAAAATGTCCCGTTTCCAAGAATAATGTGTGAGTAACATTTACGCCAACTTCCTAGCCTCTAGCGGCCCACCATACGCGAAAAATTAGCAATGAGATTTCAATCAAAAGTATTATTTTAGCAGAGTAGTGTTTGGTTTGTTTTAAAATTGAACAAAACAAATGCAACTCTGTTCCAATTTAAAATGATATAAATTCCATTGAAGGGGATGAAGCCTTTAAATAGGCATTTAGGCGGCTAGAGGTTAGAGCCGGTATTCTCATATATCGCACTAGTTCTCAATTACGTTGCCACATAATTAGATATTTATTTATTTATGTGTTAGTCTCCCAGTGGCACCTGGCTTTGCGTTCAGCGCCATTTTGTATAGAAACAACATAATTTGAAGGGTCCACGGAAAGAACATGTCTAGTCACTTTTTTTTGAAAATGAGATTTTAATGCCAAAATGTAGAGCAAGTAATAAACTATTACTTACATCTTCTGTTACAACTGTATTATTATATTAACATGCCTTTTTTTTACTTTAAAAAAACCTATACAAAAACATGTTATGTCACACAAAACAAAACAATACATTAGAGAAACTTTCCAAAGGTTCTTTTTATTAATTATTGGACATCGTTATGATACTAAAATCAATATTACCTTCCTATAGATTACATACCTAGCATGACTTACATTTAAATAAATATTATTAAGAAATACAATAGCGACTCCATGGTATTTAGAATTACGAAATATGTAATCAAAATATACCTAATTGATATTCAAAGTTATCAGATTCCAATAAAATATACTATTAGGCTTTTGACTTTGCATGTTTATTTCCTGTAGTTAAGTGACAACGCATGTTTCTTCCGTGTTCAATAGGGGATCGGTTCGGTTTTTTTGGTATTAATAATAACAATCCGTCACTTTTAACTAATATTCTATTTATTCATCTAAAGATAAGTAATTTGAACACACAATTGATTTATACACAAGTGCATAAATATATTTGATGATTAACTACATCGTTCCAAACTTTAAAAACGCGATAACTCAAAATGTCACTAAAGTGACTAGACATGTTCTCTCCGTGGACCCTTCATTTGGATACAACGTGCATGCAGGGTACATTTGCCAACGGAAGACCAATTCTGGATATCTTTTTTATCCCTATTCTTCACCATGTTATCTAGAAATTGCAGTTAGATTTAGATCTCATTTGTGTCGTTCAATAACTAGTTACCTGTTATCTTGTTGCAATATGGACATAGATGTGGTACGTAGTGGAGTCCATAGCGTTTCGGAGCTGAATAGATTGAGGAGTAGTTCGAAAGAGTCGTACTTACTGTGGCCCATTTTACGAAGGTACAATTTACGATTGGGTACTTTCCTGGGTAAAAAAAAATATAATTATTAATTATATATAGTCTGTCAGATAGATTATCAAAAAATATTGGACACGTATTTTTTATTTTGTCAATCAAACAGAAAACGATGAAGATATAGCCCGTTGAAGTTCCGCGTGACGTCACGTTATGCTAGAAGGTGTACCATAATGTGACGTCACGTGGAACTTTAACGGGCTGTATCTTAATCATTTTTTGTTTGATTGACAAAATAAAAAATACGTGTCCGATATGTTTTGATACGGACGGACGGATTTTTTAAGTGTCGGAATAAATAGTATTTTTTAGGAAAGTAGCCAATAGGCATGATGCCTCATGTTAAAATTGATAACGTCGTGTTGCTAAATGGATAGTAAACCATCAAATTATTCTAATAAAGTATAAATTATATAATATAATTAAAATCATAAAGATATTTAATTATGGACCTTGAAAGTTTAGAAAAGTGTTGTGTAGTTCGCGAGTGAAAGACCAATTTACTTGATTTTCCATATTAGATTAGTACAAATAACAATGTGTCAATTTGTATGAAGCGTTTATGGCTGCCGCCAGCGAGGTCAATCTTTGTTTCAATTTTTTTGGGTATTTATGTTCTTTAATTGTAGTTGCTCCCATACAAACATTTGTTCCTCTCCAAAAACTGGTTCGAATGGCATCGTAAAAAAATCCCTATTGGGAATGGATGAATTAGTAATATGAGACGGATCACGGAAACTGTGTCATTCGCCGTCCTAAACCCAAAACGTAAGTTTGGAAACTGTTTATATTTTTCAAAAATAATTGACGTAGCTGAAAAGTCTGCAACTTTTTTCTGGTGCTAAGGAAGGTTATTCCAATCACCAAAAAAAAATCAGGCACTTCTAAAATTTTCATCTATTCCCCATTGTACCTACATGTCTAAACAAGTCAAAGTCAAAATTATTTATTTCATAGAATATGGTAATTACAATTTTGATGTTAAATGATATTACATGTACAACATATTCTGCCTACACAGGCGTATACGAGGGCTGTTTGATAAGTACCCGTTTTCAAATGTTATTATTATCACTGGCTGAAAATATATATACGACCGTTTTAAGGCATCCTTCATGACCCGGAAAAATTAAAAATATATCACAGCATTCTTTTGTTTTTTTTCGTTTAACGGCTGTTGAATGTCAGATTTCGATTTTAATTGCAAATATGGAGAAATAACAGTATCATACTGTAATTCGTTTTCTGTTTTTGGGAGGAAAAACATGTGATGAGATAAAAGTACAAATGCAAGCTGTTTACAAGGATAATACACCTTCTATGACAACTATCAGATATTGGTATAACGAGTTTAAACGGGGCAGAACATCCGTCTTTGACGAAGACCGTCCAGGCCGCCCTATTGAGGTGACTACGGAAGAGATGGTCAAGAAAATTGAAAATATCGTATTAGCCGACCGCCGAATAAAGCTTAGAGAAATTGTTGACACTATTAATGTTTCAATCGAGCGGGTACAATATATTTTAGAAAACAAATTAGAAATGAAAAAGGTATCTGCAAGATGGGTGCCGCGTTTGCTCACCGAGGAACAAAAGCTTACCCGATGACTACTTCGAAGCAATGTTTAGCAAAGTATAAAAGCAATCCGAATGAGTTTTTGCGGCGTTTTGTGACAGTAGACGAAACGTGGATTCATAACTATACCCCAGAAAATAAAGAACAATCAAAGCAGTGGATTTTACCAGGCGAATCAGCTCCAAAAAAAGCAAAAACCGTCCCATTGGCCGGAAAGGTCATGGCGACCGTTTTTTGGGACTCGCAAGGGATCATACATATTGACTACTTACAAAAAGGAAAAACGATAACAGGGCAATACTACGCAAATTTATTGGGCGAATTTGATTCTGTTTTAAGGAATAAACGACCGCATTTAAAAAAGAAAAAAGTTATTTTCCACCATGACAATGCACCAGCTCACTCGTCCAAAATCGCAGGGGCAAAATTAGAAAAATTACGCTATGAATTGCTGCCGCATCCACCATATTCACCAGACTTAGCCCCATGCGACTTTTTTTTATTCCCAAACCTAAAAAAATGGCTCGGCGGAAAGAGATTTGCGTCAAATGATGAGGTCATCGCCGCCACAGAGGCCTATTTCGACGACTTTCCGAAATCTTATTTTTTGGATGGCTTATTAAAGCTAGAATACCGCTGGAACAAGTGTATAGAGTTAAAAGGTGACTACGTAGAGAAATAAATATACATATACAAAAAAATATGTTTTTTTTTTCTAAACACGGGTACTTATCAAACAGCCCTCGTAAATAGAAATAGAGCTGGTAAATAAAGTAACATGTCAAATAATTAATATAAATCAAGCAACACAGACTAGTAAAATTGTAACTTATAGCTTCGTGAAACGGGCTACTATTATTTTATTTGTATGTATTTTAGTCAAGGATACCTTACGATATTGCTTTTAAATAAATGGAAATTAATTTTTATCTAATGTTTCAGGCAAAGTGAACCCAACGCAATGCGAGGCGCTGACCATGATAGCGGCTCAAGTGATGGGCAACCAGGTGGCTTGTACCGTGGGCGGAGCCACGGGACACTTCGAACTGAATGTGTTCAAGCCTATGATAGTGGCCAACGTACTTCGCTCCATTAGACTGATTGGTGAGTGATAAGTTTTTTTTTATAGTTTCAAATAATTCGTACAAAATGTCAAAAATTCTGTATATTTTTTTAGGGTTCCGTACTCAAAGAGTAAAACGGGACCCTATTACTAAGACTTCGCTGTCCGTCCGTCCGTCCGTCCGACTCGAAGCGCGAAGCATTGAAATCCAGACCACCTGCGGCAATCAATTATAATTATTTAAACGGTGTGCTCACATGCCCGCAATGTGCGAGGAACTTCACGAAGAAGATTGGCTATCACATGCGAATGATGCGAGCTTACAAACGTCAACAGCATACCTGAACGCAGTCGCTGTGGCCGAAATCACATCATCATCATCATCAGAAAGCAGAGACAAGTCAAGTAACCAATTACCGTTTCGTTTCCAGGTGACGGTTGTCAAGCTTTCAATAAGGGCTGCGCAGTCGGCATCAAGGCCAACGAGGCTAACATCAACAGGATCATGCAAGAGTCGCTCATGCTGGTCACCGCGCTCAACCCTCACATCGGATACGATAAGGTAACTTTCAATAAGGGCTGCGCGGTCGGCATCAAGGCCAACGAGGCTAACATCAACAGGATCATGCAAGAGTCGCTCATGCTGGTCACCGCGCTCAACCCTCACATCGGATACGATAAGGTAACTTTCAATAAGGGCTGCGCGGTCGGCATCAAGGCCAACGAGGCTAACATCAACAGGATCATGCAAGAGTCGCTCATGCTGGTCACCGCGCTCAACCCTCACATCGGATACGATAAGGTAACTTTCAATAAGGGCTGCGCGGTCGGCATCAAGGCCAACGAGGCTAACATCAACAGGATCATGCAAGAGTCGCTCATGCTGGTCACCGCGCTCAACCCTCACATCGGATACGATAAGGTAACTTTCAATAAGGGCTGCGCGGTCGGCATCAAGGCCAACGAGGCTAACATCAACAGGATCATGCAAGAGTCGCTCATGCTGGTCACCGCGCTCAACCCTCACATCGGATACGATAAGGTAACTTTCAATAAGGGCTGCGCGGTCGGCATCAAGGCCAACGAGGCTAACATCAACAGGATCATGCAAGAGTCGCTCATGCTGGTCACCGCGCTCAACCCTCACATCGGATACGATAAGGTAACTTTCAATAAGGGCTGCGCAGTCGGCATCAAGGCCAACGAGGCTAACATCAACAGGATCATGCAAGAGTCGCTCATGCTGGTCACCGCGCTCAACCCTCACATCGGATACGATAAGGTAACTTTCAATAAGGGCTGCGCGGTCGGCATCAAGGCCAACGAGGCTAACATCAACAGGATCATGCAAGAGTCGCTCATGCTGGTCACCGCGCTCAACCCTCACATCGGATACGATAAGGTAACTTTCAATAAGGGCTGCGCAGTCGGCATCAAGGCCAACGAGGCTAACATCAACAGGATCATGCAAGAGTCGCTCATGCTGGTCACCGCGCTCAACCCTCACATCGGATACGATAAGGTAACTTTCAATAAGGGCTGCGCGGTCGGCATCAAGGCCAACGAGGCTAACATCAACAGGATCATGCAAGAGTCGCTCATGCTGGTCACCGCGCTCAACCCTCACATCGGATACGATAAGGTAACTTTCAATAAGGGCTGCGCGGTCGGCATCAAGGCCAACGAGGCTAACATCAACAGGATCATGCAAGAGTCGCTCATGCTGGTCACCGCGCTCAACCCTCACATCGGATACGATAAGGTAACTTTCAATAAGGGCTGCGCGGTCGGCATCAAGGCCAACGAGGCTAACATCAACAGGATCATGCAAGAGTCGCTCATGCTGGTCACCGCGCTCAACCCTCACATCGGATACGATAAGGTAACTTTCAATAAGGGCTGCGCGGTCGGCATCAAGGCCAACGAGGCTAACATCAACAGGATCATGCAAGAGTCGCTCATGCTGGTCACCGCGCTCAACCCTCACATCGGATACGATAAGGTAACTTTCAATAAGGGCTGCGCGGTCGGCATCAAGGCCAACGAGGCTAACATCAACAGGATCATGCAAGAGTCGCTCATGCTGGTCACCGCGCTCAACCCTCACATCGGATACGATAAGGTAACTTTCAATAAGGGCTGCGCGGTCGGCATCAAGGCCAACGAGGCTAACATCAACAGGATCATGCAAGAGTCGCTCATGCTGGTCACCGCGCTCAACCCTCACATCGGATACGATAAGGTAACTTTCAATAAGGGCTGCGCAGTCGGCATCAAGGCCAACGAGGCTAACATCAACAGGATCATGCAAGAGTCGCTCATGCTGGTCACCGCGCTCAACCCTCACATCGGATACGATAAGGTAACTTTCAATAAGGGCTGCGCGGTCGGCATCAAGGCCAACGAGGCTAACATCAACAGGATCATGCAAGAGTCGCTCATGCTGGTCACCGCGCTCAACCCTCACATCGGATACGATAAGGTAACTTTCAATAAGGGCTGCGCAGTCGGCATCAAGGCCAACGAGGCTAACATCAACAGGATCATGCAAGAGTCGCTCATGCTGGTCACCGCGCTCAACCCTCACATCGGATACGATAAGGTAACTTTCAATAAGGGCTGCGCGGTCGGCATCAAGGCCAACGAGGCTAACATCAACAGGATCATGCAAGAGTCGCTCATGCTGGTCACCGCGCTCAACCCTCACATCGGATACGATAAGGTAACTTTCAATAAGGGCTGCGCGGTCGGCATCAAGGCCAACGAGGCTAACATCAACAGGATCATGCAAGAGTCGCTCATGCTGGTCACCGCGCTCAACCCTCACATCGGATACGATAAGGTAACTTTCAATAAGGGCTGCGCGGTCGGCATCAAGGCCAACGAGGCTAACATCAACAGGATCATGCAAGAGTCGCTCATGCTGGTCACCGCGCTCAACCCTCACATCGGATACGATAAGGTAACTTTCAATAAGGGCTGCGCGGTCGGCATCAAGGCCAACGAGGCTAACATCAACAGGATCATGCAAGAGTCGCTCATGCTGGTCACCGCGCTCAACCCTCACATCGGATACGATAAGGTAACTTTCAATAAGGGCTGCGCGGTCGGCATCAAGGCCAACGAGGCTAACATCAACAGGATCATGCAAGAGTCGCTCATGCTGGTCACCGCGCTCAACCCTCACATCGGATACGATAAGGTAACTTTCAATAAGGGCTGCGCGGTCGGCATCAAGGCCAACGAGGCTAACATCAACAGGATCATGCAAGAGTCGCTCATGCTGGTCACCGCGCTCAACCCTCACATCGGATACGATAAGGTAACTTTCAATAAGGGCTGCGCGGTCGGCATCAAGGCCAACGAGGCTAACATCAACAGGATCATGCAAGAGTCGCTCATGCTGGTCACCGCGCTCAACCCTCACATCGGATACGATAAGGTAACTTTTTCTATAATGCACTTGCTCTGAAAGTGCGCCTTTATATGGTAACAACATAAACACGGCAAGTCGTCTATGCCGGCACGGCGGTCCCGGGCGGGGACAGCCCGTGGGGGAATGGATTTCAGGCCAATATTCCCACACACTGTGCTAGAATTAGATTTCATGACAATTAAAATTTCACCTTTCAAGGTCGAAACGCACAGACAGAGCGGTGGCGGCGCGGCGCGGAGGCGGTACCGGTTGTAATGTTCGAGCTAATATGAAAGGGTCCGCACAGGATACCGCGCCGCGCCGCGTCCCGCCGCGGTACTCTGTGCGGACCCTCTCGCATTAGTTCGAACTAGGGTTTGCAATCCGGATATCCGAAATATCCGGATATCCGCCAAATTTCGGATCCGGATCTGACAGGCTCTAGGATCCGGATTTTTCGGATATTACGGTTCCTTAAAATACAACCATGAGAACCGAAAATACGGCTATAAAATGAAGTTTTTACCGATTCCACGCTGAAAACCGAATGGTAGATAACTCAATCTCTGTCATTATTCGCCACTTCATCATCCCAGACCAGATTATTTTTGTTTTTAATTTATTAGTCACAAAAAATTGCCGCAGTTTGATGGCGAAAGTTGGCGTTGGTTTAAATGCAGTAATTCACCGTAGGCAGAGACACAAAGTAATTATATAAATACAATATTACCTATAGGTACTATTATAGCTACCTACTAAAGACATAGCCCGTATTCATAAACGGAACAAGCCTATTTTAACTAAAATGGCGTTAAAATTCGTTGGTCCTTATCTGTCACTTTGACATTTGTTGTTCATAAGAAAGGGACAAAGCACATTTTATTTAGCAGAGGCATTTTAAGTTTTATGAATAAGTGGATTAGTTTAAATTAACCTAAAGGAATATTTAAGAAGTATATTTGACAAAGGAAGTAAAAAGTAAATGCAGCAACAATACCTACGTTTTATAAATGTTATAATTTTTTAAAATGTTTAGTATGATGTTCTTGATAAGTCCATTAGTCCCCAATATGATCATGTAATATAAAAAGCATGGTACTTCACCGCTTTTGCCATATCTAGACACATTCTTGCCTAAAGGGATATCCCCTGCTAGACAAAGACCTTTTCCCTCGTCCGGCTCACATTGGCAATTTCTCCTCCTAGGCTTGATACCTAGTTGTAACCCTATTTAGTTAGTTAGTTAGTTACCCTATTTAATTAACTCCGTACATAGAGCTCATTGAAATGTACATATGTACGAGCACCAGGTAGTCCAGATACGGAGTTAACTCGACCTACTGGTCGATCACGTAACGCATTGTAGGTACGAACGTAAGGTAGATCTAAATGTCAAATTTTATATGGAAAAATGACAGTTGGATTGTCTTAAGGCGCGTTCGGAACGTTACGTTGATTACCCCTGTTGTAGTTATTCAAGTGACAGCTTTCAGTTACGAAACTCTCACTATGCCAGTTTGTTTGTAGTTGTTAGTAAAAAGTTGAAAAAAAAGAAGCTTTATACCTTTTATGAACCCGGGAATGCGTACCTATTTAAAATCTTTCAGGTATACGGTGGTATAGCCGTTTTTTCTTAGATTAACGTTACAATTCCTACTTTATACCAAAAAAACCACGTGGATCCGTATTATCCGAAAAATCCGGATATCCGGATCTGTTGAATTTAAATATCTGAAATATCCGGATCCAAAATATTGGCGGATCTTGCAAACCCTAGTTCAAACATTACAACCGGTACCGCCTCCGCGCCGCACCGCACCGCGCCGCGCCGCCACCGCTTTCAGTGCGTTTCGGCCTTTATGTACTATATTTTTTTTATTTCCTTGCATGATGCATTGTAAAATGTTGTATAATACACTGTCCAGGTGTAACCTAACCCCAATTCCCGTGTTCCAAACCAGTAGGTAGGAGTAGACAGGTTTCAACTCCTGCCTAGTCCTTTCCCTACTCATCCTACCCTCCGCCAATCCTAGGTGTCAGTCCTACCGTGCCGATATGGATGCATGACTGGGGGCGTGCCCAGTCTTAAACGGTGTCTCCACAAAACCAGAGTGAATGGGCTTGTGACCTTAAATTTGGTTACGATGCCATTCGAACCAGTTTTTGTAGATGAACAAATGTTTGTATGGAAGCAACTACATTTAAAGGACATTAATAGCCAAAAAATCGAGTTAAAGACGGACCTCGCTGACAGCAGCCGAAACGCTTCATACTGATTGGCTTTAAAGTGTGACGTCACACCGTGCAATTTGTACTAACCGTTGCATGGAAAATGAAGTAAATTGCTGTTTCGGTCGCGAAATACTGCGTTTAGGTTAATATTTATATATATAAATTTGTTTCTATAAAAGCGTAAGGATTCTATTGGTACCTTTAAATTTACTCTTGGACAAAAATAAAAAAACTTTTTTTTCTAAACTTTCAAGGTTCATATCTTTTTATGAGTTGAATTATATTTTGTAATTTATACTTTATTACAATCTTTTGATGATTTACTATCCATTTAGCAACACGACATTATCAATTTTAACACCACGCAACAAGCCTATTGTGGAGTATTCAGCCCTTCAGGCGGCAAGCGGGGCTCTGCCGTCTGCGACCAGTTATTTCCCTATTAGTGGGACTCAAAAGGAAGAAGAAAAAAAAACGGTCAAGTACGAGTCTGACTCACGCACCGAGGGATCCGTACAAACTTTCATACACCATACCCGTCACGTCACGGCCCCATTCATTCTATAACAATCTTAAACAGCACATGGTAGAAGTTACCGCTGCAAAGCGCCATCTGCATTTTGGGACAGTCAGCATCATAAATATGTATACATTTACGAACGTATGTCGATGGAATAAAGTTGAAAATTGGATACATATATTTGGAGCTGACCGTACTAACAACTTACACCCTAGTATGTTGGTTTATCAGCGATAGCTTTTTATCACGCGTACCGATTTCGATTATTTATTTTTTCAGACGGACAGTGTCGCACCATAAGGGTTCCTTTTTTAATGGTGGTCAATAGGTATTTTGTTAGTAACAATCAGCTTAAGGGGCTATGTTAGTGTGGATTTTAATAAGATTTTATTAAATTACATTACGTTACATTGATTTGATTGGAATAGGTAATTTGAATTGAAATTAAAAAATAAATTAAATTTAAATATCAATTCAGTTAAAATACGAAACGGCGTCTTCTTTTGCTGACGTGCATCTGTATAAGGTGGCGCATTATGCACGAGTAACACCGCCCTATGGTCTTCAGGATGGAGTTGGGACTAGCGCAAAGTCTGCAGACCAAGGAGGCAGTTTTTTTGCGCATAATGGCGTAGAAGTCGTCTGCCCCCGCGTAAGCAAACATACCTGAAGCACTGCAGGAGCGCGGCAGTCTTAGCAACATCCTGAACACATTGTTGTACTGGACTCGATAGGCGTTCATGGCCTTCTGCGTACAGTTCGTCCATAATGAAATGAATGAAATGAAATGAAATGAAATGAAATTAGTTTATTTGCTTAACATTATGTACGTATAAAGATGGTGAGGTAAATGGTAAATAATGTCCATATAATGTCAATACCTTATAAAAGTAGGCATGCAAATTTATATATAATTGGTTTTGTTTAAATTTATATAATTACGAGTACAATGTCAAGTATTATTAAGCTTCAATGTCAAGATTGGTAATATTATTAGACACACATTAATAATAATTAAATTGGTACAATCACTACGACAGTAACATTATATAAAAATAAATTCAATTCCTACTTACATTAAAGTCCTTAATATAATCTAGTATAGTTCAGGTACTCATTGACGCTATAATAATTACATTCTCCTAGATAATGTAATATTGCTCGTCTGAACTTAGTGAGAGGCATGTCTATTAATTTTTGTGGAAGTTTATTATAAATTTTCGTCATCATCCCCCCAACATTATTGTGGTGTATGGCTAAATTTCGTTTAGTAACAAATAATTTGTTCAACCGATTACTTCGTGCATCAGGGTTTATTTGAGCAATAGTGGTGAACAATTTGCTGTGTCTTTTTACAAATAAACAGATTTCCGCTATGTACATGCTTGGCAAGGAGAGGATATTGAGCCTTTTAAAAATAGGCTTACATGACTCTCTAGCTGTAATACCACATAATGCCCTTATGCATTTTTTTTGAGCTTTGAATGCTCTTGCAATTTCGCCAGAGTTACCCCAGATTATGAGTCCATATCGTAAGACTGAGGAGACGTAACTATGGTAGGCGCTTAATGCTGTCTTTAAGGACACGATTGCTTTTAGTCGTTTGAGTGCATAAACAAATCTATTTATTTTAGTGCAGACAATGTCAATATATTTCCTCCAGTTACAGTTTTCGTCAAGCGTTAATCCTAAAAATACTGCGGAGTCAACTGTTTCAATGTTAGTATTGTTATATGATAAGTCTAGATGTACCTTTTTACCCTTACTAGTTCTAAACTGGATAGCTTTTGTCTTGTCAATATTAATTTTTAAATCATTTATAGTCATCCAATTTACTACTTTCTTGAGTGTTTCATTTATGTCAGTTTCGAGTGTGTTTGGATTATTACCACGAAATAATATGGTAGTGTCGTCAGGAAATAATATGCATTTATGTGTTGTTATATCTGGAAGGTCATTGATATATAAAAATAGGCTGCTCGTGTAGTATACCAGGCAGTCATCCAGGATGGGGAGGATGGTAACGAGGCGAGGAGGGCTATACAAGCCCTCGGCACCCCCGTTAGTGCTGTGAGTCCGATGTCGACAGAGACGTAACCATAATGTGACGTCACGCGGAACTTTGAAGGGCTAATATCTTCACCATTTTTTGTTTGACTGACAAACTAAAAATTACGTGTCCAATATTTTTTGATAATCTAACTGACAAACTATGTAGAATTTTATTTTTTTAGCCAGTAAATTACCCATTTGTATAAAAAGGATACCGGCTATATATCGCCGGGAGATAGAACCCTAACTTAAACCCTGTAAGGATTTGCCATACTGCATGCGGTGTGCGGTCAGGTCACCTTTGATTTTGTCAAAGATGACCTGAGCGCAGACTTACAGTGTGGCAAATCCTTTAGCCGCTTGTTACACGTTAACTATTTCTTAAACTACCTTTTTGTTTAATTTCAGGCTGCCCTAATCGCGAAGACCGCGCACAAAGAGGGCGGTACCCTCAAGGGCACAGCCATCAAACTGGGCATCCTCACCGCGGAACAGTTCGACCAGTGGGTAAAGCCCGAAGACATGCTGGGACCTAAGTAAACAATGACAACGGACCTAATTTCGACGGCGGGTGCAGACGTACTGGAAAACGTAGTGGAATGTCCTGTCAAATGATTGTCAATGAAAATTAAACTTAAACGCACATTCAACGCGATTCGTGATCGGGCCAATCTCTGAGCGTTTGAACCGCTCGGTTCTTACCTCATTGTCGGCTCAAGAGAGCGATTTAACGCCTTAGACCGCTTAGCGCTAAGTCGGCGACATTTATATATGTACATAATTATCTTCACGACTTTGTAATCTTGTATAGATATTTTTGATGTTCATCATCATCGTCATCATCATACCAGCGGAAAGACGTCCACTGCTGGACATAGGACTCCCCCAAAGAGTGCCACAATGACCGGTATCCAGCTGACTTTTGACGTTAGTTTTGTGCAAATTTGAATGTTGCTGACTGTACCTAAATAAGTTTGTGAGAAAGAAATGAACTCCATCATTATATTAAGAACATAACAACCTGTAGATGTTACAGTACGCGACACAAAAGTGTCTGAAGTTAGCCTCGAGTCGCCTCCCGCATACCCGTCCGACCCCTCTGACACCTTTGCGGGGCGCTACTAGTAGCTAACATCAGAATCGTTAACTGATTTTAATCGTATTGTAATAAACATGTAAATAAGGAAAACTAAATAACAAATACTGTTCTGAAACAATTAATTCTACATCATGACTACTGAGTTTACTATTTTCATAACATTGGAAGAAAAATCGTTTCTTCATATCCAAAAATGACGCATTACTAACAAGCAGGCCATGTATTTCGTATGAAGCTGAGACCTCGCTTAAATACGTCTAATGCAGCCCGTGAACATTTAGAATTGGATTCGGGACTATATATCCCCCTCGCTTGCTCTTACCTCTTATTAAGCCAAAGGAAACGACTTCCCACGAACTGAATACTGTTTTAAGAGCTATCGGGGTATTCTGAATTGATTAACTTCTAAGGAACGAAAGTTTTATTTGGCAGTCTTCTTCATTCAGATAATTTTGGTGTTCTTTTGGTCTTCGCAGTTTCAGTATTTTCTTTTGTTAAGCATCCTCATATTCCTCGCCCTTTCATCTAATAAATCATATTTTAACTAAGTTCTAAAATCATGAATTGTACACTACCGGTCAAAAGTTTAAGTTCACTCTTTGTTTTAGGTACAAATTAGTACTTTTGGACAATATTTTTTTGCAGTTCGGAAGCCGAAATTTGTTTCCAACTGATCCGTTATTGTTTCCAGAGATTTGTTTAATTAGTCAGACACAATTCACGTACATTTCTAAACAACGCAATTTCTAAAATCTTATAGGAATGACGGCAAAGGCTGGACCATATATGGGCCTGCCACTTAAAACGTACAATGATCAGATACAATGTTGGTTTTTAGGGAATCAGTTGTTTAGAAATCTACTTAAATTGTGTCTGACTAATCAAACACATCTCTGTAAACAATAACGAATCAGTTGGAAACAATTTTCGACATCTGAACTGCAAAACATTATCGCACAAAAGTACAAATTTGTACCAAAAACAAAGGGTGAACTTAAACTTTTGACCGGTACTGTATGTGTCGAATAAAAGTCTGTTACCAGTATTGCAAGATGACACTCAATGTGAAATAAATGTGTTCGCATTTATATCTGGGTCAATTCTAGTGTCCTATATCAATAAAGGGTTAGCTACTTTATTATTGGCGGATTTTTGACAAAGAATACGCATTCTCGCCTAATATGTCAACTTTTCTGAGCAAAAACTTATGCTTGTCAAAACCCAACATAACATTTCATAACACGTTGAATGATAGTGCATGTCATGGATCATACGAAACGAAAGAGTACTAGAATTCTATAGTATCCGTGTTCGTGAGCGTGTTATTATCTCACTAGCGACCCGCCCCGGCTTCGCACGGTTATGTATTATACATACAAACCTTAGTCTTGGATCACTTCATATATTTAAAAAAAACCGCATCAAAATCCGTTGCGTAGTTTTAAAGATCTAAGCATACATAGGGACAGACAGCGGGAAGCGACTTTGTTTTATAGTATGTAGTGATATCATATCACTGATATGCTATGGCACTGACAGTGCTGAAGAATTATTATTTTTTGTAAATTTTTGATAGCACTGTTGAGTGCTGTGCATTAAGGTAAGTGTACCAAATTCCGTAAGTGAACATAATTCCGTTAAAATTGCGTATAAAACCGTAAAAAACAAGATAAATATTTTATCAATCTATTTATTCAAATCTTCAAATAATATAGTTTACACATGTGGGTAAAATTGCTTAAAATCATTTATAACTATTTTATTCTATGGTTTTAAAAACGAATTCACGGGATTATGTTCACTCACGGAATATGGTACATGTTATGACAGGTCTTGCAGATATAGGACACTAGAGTTATACCTAAAACAACTACAAATAAGTGTATATTGTACTTCCATATTTATCTAAAAGTTTCGAATATTTCCAGCTTTTGCTTTCGATTTGTAAATGTTGTTGATGCGCATTATGTTTTCTGTTGAGAATTTTATTTTATTCGGCAATAAAGTTTATATTAATTTGTAAGTAATATACTTGTTTAAGTATGTGCGTGTTTAATTTATGCGGAGTGTGACAGGGGATCATGTAGCACGGTAATGTTTCACCTCCCTGTAACGCCCTGTATATTCATTCCTTTATCAGTATTGTAAGGCATTGGATTACCCTGCAGTCCTGAACCTTTGGTACTGTTGGCGGGAACGTCGATCGACATTGACTGATACAGAATGTTACTTACGGCCTACGCTTGTGCCTTATCTCAGGCCTAGGTATTTTTCGGCGCATTGCTTTATAATTACTACTAAGTGGCGCAAAAGTAGTGGAAGCGTATTCAAAAAGACTTTTGTTGCCCGACTAACAACAATCAATTCATTCATAGGAGCGCACCAAGCGCTTGTAAAAAAAACGTGTTTCAAAAACGCACACGCTCAAAGAGCAGGTAGAAGCCGCTCCCTGATTGGTTGCGGATACGAGCCTTCGGATCGTTACGCGTCGATCGGACAAACGAATATCGCCCTTAGGGTGGTCGACCGGGAATGTCCCTGACTGTACTTCGTCCAAACAAAACAATGTTAATACAACATTGGTACTTAATCACTGCCACTTAAGTTTACCAATTCGGAGGGCTATATCGGTTACCTTGGTTCTGCTGCGGATACCCTCATATCTGATGCGAGCACGCAGTGAAACTCCCAGCATACTTAGCCCTCCCTTGCCGTACGTCTTAACTGCACAGGCGTTTTGACCTATAAAATTGGAACTAGTGGCTTTCAGAAATTGTCACAAGGGCCCTATTTGACCATCTTGACAATTCCACGTACATTGCTGGGTCAATGAGCTGTCCAGCAACCACCTTCGCCTGTCGACGCAGCCATGTAAGTCGAATTGTATTTTTTTAAACCCTAGCACACTAGGTTTTATCGCCATCGCCACGTTTTATGGCGAAAATGTACTAAAACGTGACATAAAACCTAGTTTGCTAGCAGGGCCTCAGACGACAATTGTCGATTTGGTGAAATAGGGGCCTGGTTAACTTAGTGATTTATCTCAGGCAAGGTGAATCCGACGCAATGCGAAGCCCTAACCATGATAGCGGCGCAGGTGATGGGCAACGCTGTGGCGTGTACCATGGGCGGAGCCACGGGGCACTTCGAGCTGAATGTGTTCAAGACTATGATGGTAGCAAATGTGCTTCGATCCATTAGGCTTATTGGTTAGTATAGTATGTAGTACAGTCTCCAGCGTCAATATCTGCGACAACTTAGGGTGTGTTGCACCACCGCGCGCGCGCTAGGGTTATACGTTACTGGGTTCGTCGATCTATGAACTCAAAAGAAAAACGGCCGTTTTAACTTTGGACGCATAGATTCACGAATCCAGCAACGTAAAAACTGTGTAGAAGATTTTAGGGTTCCGTACTCAAAGAGTAAAATGGGACCCTATTACTATAAGACTACGCTGTCCGTCCGTCTGTCTGTCACCAGGCCCCGTAGCATGGATGGCGTTATCACGCGATAAGTGATAGGATAAGCGCGTCGTCTCATTCTATCGAACGGTGTCAGCCAGGGACGGCAGATCTATCCTATCACTTGTCGCGTGATAAGAGGCCATCCATGCTACGGGGCCAGGCTGTATCTCACTGATACCGTGATAGTTCCAACTGAAATGGGAAACTTGCATGGGACTTCAATTTCGAATAAATTGCACTCAATCGATGCGGATATACGTAGAGATATCATACAAAAGAAAAAAAAAAACGATTTTATTAGTTTTACCTATCGTTAAAATGACGAAAAATTTTTTTTTTATTTTTTCGATTAAATAACGTAAAAGTTACATAGAATATTAAATTAGAAATGATATTTTGTATGACAAGTATAGACTTAAACGTAAATTTTGTGGAGATAATCGCAAATTAATGACTTACTCCATAGTAAAGGCTATGCTGTGACGTCATAGCATAAGCCCGTTTAGTATAGAGCGTTTTCGGGGGGTGCCGGCGCGCGCAGATTTCAAATGCATTATAACATCAGAAAAATAAATCATAACAAAGCTTTAATGCTACAGTTGTTTTAATGCTGGATTATACTTTTGTTTTTCGTAATAAAATATTAAGATGCAAGTTCCCTATTTTCACAGATGATGTATTTCTGTTGCCGCTATAACAACAAATACTAAAAACACAGAATAAAATAGTTTTTTATAGATAATGGTACGGAACCCTTCGTGCGCGAGTCCGACTCGCACTTGGCCGGTTTTTTTTTAAATATCTATATTTCTATCGTTCAATTTAAATTTAATCACAACTATTTACCAGTGGCGGTAGTGTGCACGTTAATGGACTCTTAAGTTTATTATACCGCTCTTTTTTAGGCTCATCTTTCCCTGGTCAGAGTCTAATTATAAAATAAATGTCAAAATAACCACGGATTCAAAATTACGTTCGTGTATCTCCCTCTCTGTCACACTTGCTTATTCGAGCGACAGAGAAGGAGATATACGAATTTCGTTTCTGTTTCGCGGTAGGATCTCGGCCTCTAAGTTGGCTGACAAAGTATAACCTCAGGTGACGGCTGCCAAGCCTTCAACGCGCACTGTGCGGTCGGAATCGTACCTAACCAGGAGAGAATAGGCAAGATCATGCAGGAATCCCTCATGCTGGTCACCGCGCTCAATCCACACATTGGATACGATAAGGTGCGTGCTACATCACTATCGGTTTGACTGGTGGCGGGTCTGCTTTCGGTCTTGAGCCCGCTGAAACTAGATTTTGGTAAGGGATCGTTACAGTCGGGCTGCGTTTTAACTGCTTTCTGGCTGCAAAAGTGCAGTTACAATGCAGTTATTTTGCAGTTGACATAACTGCGTCCGAACCCGAACTGCACACTGGCTGCAGACTAGCTGCAACGGTTGTAATTAACCCCTCGCATGCGGATGTCAAAATTGACAAATGATGATTTTGAGATGAGAAACTGAAATATACGTCAGAGTGCAGTCGTGAAAAGTGCAATAGGTCTGCGCATTCGGTTTGCAGCCAGAAAGCAGCTGAAATGCAGTCCGTCTGAAACGGCCCATCTCCATGTGCCGTTCACTTTAGAAAGGTCTTTGTAGCATTCATGGAGCGGCCGCGGCCGCACATTGAGCCACTGGTGGCCGCCATGCCACTACCTGACTGAGCTATAACCACGAACTTCGAATCTAGAACTACGTATATCTCCGGAGATATATGTAGTTCGAGATTCGAAGTTCGTGGTAGCGCCGTTGTTGTTTTTCACTTCTCATGCTTGAAAAGTGTGTCATATTAGGCTCAGCAAGCGGGGCTTAAGTAGTACATTTAGCCCCTAGGGAAAATATGTATACATATTTATGATTTTAAAACATTTTAATTATGTCATGCTCCCTGGCAACCCCACTTTCGATTTCGGGATTTCTGAGTATGTGAAAAAATTGTACCAAAATTGTAGCGAATTAGTACTTACTTGAAAAAAATTGTACTTCAATAGTTTCGAGAGTACAATTATTTTATATTGGGGTTGCTGGGGAGCATCTCTCCAGCAACCCCAAACTTAAAAAGAAGGAATTTCGCGTAGAATCGAAATCTTTTTTAAGTAAAATAAAGCCTAAAAAAAATTGTACTTTCGTTTTTACCGTTGAACGAGAGAGCTAGGCTAGTTAAATTACCAAATGTGCGCCAGAAAGTGAATGCCTGCGTGACACGGCAATATGGAAAACGCATGTCTCCATATTTTGCTAATGTTTTTCATCAGGCGCAGAAAATTGTAAAATAATAAGTAAAACTGTGAGTACCTGGGCATGGCTGACTCGTTCAACGGTAAAAACCAATAAGTACATTATTTCCAGCCTAATGTTTGCTACTGGTGGGGGTCATATGCTGCGCGTAAAGTTTTTGTTGGTTAGGCCGAATTCCTCCTGCCCGACAAACTAAGATACCCCGGTCCGAGGAAAAATAATGAATCAGACTTTTACCCCGTCTAGCTTTGGCAACGTCAACACCGCCGTGCGGGGAAATCGCCATCAAATGGATGTATCTCTGAATGAAAACGATTCTAAGATATTGGATGTACTCTGCAGTCTCCGGGCTGAAATGGGTGTTCGATTGGATAACCAATTGGAAACATTTAAGCAGTTGCAGAATCTTTTTAATATTAATCAATCTGAGTTACATGAATTACGAATGGAAATGAGGGTAGTGCAAGAAAGAATAAATAATGTGAGCGCATTGGAAGACCAGGTGAAAGAGTTGAAAAGTAAGAATGAACAACTAGAAGCCTACATCAGTGGCATGGAAACGAAGGAAAAGAAATTGGCGTCATCCCCAAATAAACAAACATATGCGGAAGCGAGCTCAAAAATCCTACCTGCGGCGGCCTCAAACTCGAAGGTCATCACAAAAAAACTACCCGCGATTGTCACAACAAGTGCACAGCCGCGTGGGGCCACAAAACAAGCGGGTATGTCGATGAATGATAAACGACCGGCAGTCGTTGATGGGTTGGAAAATACACAGAATACTACCAAAACCGCAGAAATTAAGCAAAATACGGGTGATAATGATTGGCATGACGTGGAAAACAGACGTAAAGTGAAACAAAGGAAAAGCAGGTTCCCCAATAACGAAGTAAAAAAAGGTGGAAAGATAAACTCAGTAGAAATTCAGGGCACGGAACGGAAAAAATATTTACATGTTTGGCGTTTGAAAAAAGAAACAACGGTAGAAAATTTGGAGTCGTACGTTAAGGATATTTGTGGGACGACATGTACAGTAAAGGTAGAAAAAATAAAGCACAAGACAGAAAGGGACTATGCCTCATTTATTATAGGTGTTTCGGAAACTTGTTATGAAACGCTTTGTGACCCGAGTGTTTGGCCGATTAATGTTGAGTTTTGTGAGTGGGTGTGGTTTCGTAAACACACGGACCCTAAATACACCCCCACATAAATCGGTGGAAGTGTATTACCAGAACGTAAGGGGCCTTCGCACAAAGTTAGAAGAATTTTATGCAGGGCTGGCGGCCTCAAGTGCAGATTTATTTGCGATAACTGAAACCGGATGCAATCAGTCCATTAATGATGCAGAAATAATCCCTAGCGGCTATAAGATCATCCGCTGTGATAGGACGGATGGACGTAAACAGGGCGGCGTGTTTCTCGTGGCCACACCGCGCATGGAGCTTCGGAGCGTACGACTGCCGCGTGACGTCATCGTCAGCGATAAGGTGTTCGAACTGGTTTGTGCAAGTGTGTATATGCGCGATAAGTTGTTATTCTTATGTTGTGTTGTTTACATCCCACCGAATAGTAAGGAATGCGATTATATAATATTATTTAGAATTATTGAACAGTTAGCTGCTAAGTATAGTCGGGTGGTAGTAATTGGAGATTTTAATTTGTATTCTTGTACTGCATATGTTAAAGATTATTTTGAATACTTCATGACATATTGTGGATTCATTCAGAGAAACGGAATAGGTAATTGTAACAATCGCCAATTGGACTTAGTGTTAACATCATTGGGAGAGGATGTTAGAGTACGCGCTGCGTCAGAAGCATTGGTTCCGGTTGACGCGTACCATCCGCCACTGGAGGTATCGGTCACGCTAGCAGGGGGTGCGTCGGCGAGGGCCGCGGCACAACGAGAGCCCGGGGATGAGTCCGATACTGATACTCAATGCCTTCAACAAGGTTGGAACTTTGCGAAGGCGAACTATCCACTGTTATACACATCACTAGCCTCCACTGACTGGGCACCGTTGTATAACTTAAATAATGCAGAAGAGTGTTTATCGTATTTTTATGCTAATATCAAAAATGTTATTAGCGACTGCGTGCCTAATAAAAGGCAAAAGCTTGTTGAATGGAAGTACAGCTACCCTGAATGGTATAGTGCGGATTTAATTCGTGAAATAAAGGGTAAGGCAGCTCTTCATAAAAAATACAAGGCTAACGAATCTCAAGAGAATTATACAGCTTTCGCAAGATGTAGGTCGCGGGTAAAAAGTATGATTCAAATAGCACATGCGCAATATCAAAATCGTGTCCAAAATCATTTAAAAGAGGACCCGAAAGCTTTTTGGAAGTATGTCAAGTCAAAAACAAAACACAGAAATGCTCAAAAGTTATCTAAAGATGGCCTCGATGGAAAGAACGGTGCAAAAAAGTTCGCAGAGTTCTTTAAATCTGTTTATAGCACTGTTCCAGCGGAACTCAATGTGAGTGCAGCGGTGAGAGAGGCACAGTTAGCGTTTGAATCGGCGCGAATACATCTTGAAAGGTTATATTTGCCAGATGTGATGCGAGCACTGACGAAACTCAAACCGAAGCGATCGGCTGGACCAGATGGCATCCCCGCTTTTATATTTAGGGACTGCAGATCTGTATTAGCTGAACCCCTTATGCACGTTTTCAATATGTGTTTGAAGAATGAAGTGTTTCCAGACTCGTGGAAAACAACCCGGGTAGTACCAGTCCCGAAAGCAGGGGGGGGAGAAGGTGTCGAAGGATACAGGCCAGTTGCGGTGTTGTCTACCCCAGCTAAAGCATTTGAGTCGGCGTTGCAGAATGTTATTTACAACCAATTACGGACTCAGCTGTCTGAAGCACAGCACGGGTTCCGTCCAGGTTGCAGCACAACTAGTAACTTGCTTAGTTACGTGACTCAAATCATACCAGAAGTAGATGATGGGGGGCAGGTTGACGCTGCTTATTTCGATTTTCGAAAAGCGTTTGACGTAGTCGATAACGATATCCTACTAAGAAAATTTGTAGGTGCCGGCTTTACCCCTCATCTTTTAAAGTTCTTCGTAAGTTACATGAGTAAAAGGCGTCATTTTGTTGATTACGCGGGATATAGGTCAGAAACTTATTTTGTAAGATCTGGAGTAAGTCAAGGAAGCAACCTTGGCCCGTTGGAATTCATTATCATGATCAACGACTTACCTCAGGTTATCAGAAACTCCGGATGCTTATTATTTGCTGACGACTTGAAACTATTTTTACCTATCAAATGTAAAGCAGACTGTGAACAATTTCAAAAAGATATAGACCGAGTAGTTTCATGGAGTGAAGTTAATAAACTAAATTTTAATACGTCGAAGTGTCTGACTATTACTTTTACTCGAGCGCACAACCACATTGTCCATGATTACGAAATTAAGGGCACAAAATTAAAGAGGGTGACGGAAGTTAAAGATTTAGGAGTTACATTTACATATGATCTGAGGTTTAGGGATCATATCAACAATATGTGTAAGAAAGCCTACAGAATGCTTGGATTTGTACTTCGTAGTTGTAAAGATTTTACCAGTATAGGATCAATCATTGCTTTGTACAACGCGCTGGTCCGAAGTAGCCTCGAGTGCAACTCAGTCATATGGGCTCCACACGAAACCAAATATCAGCTTATGGTGGAGCGTATACAAAATAAATTTATTAGATTTTTGTATTTGAAGAAGTATGGCGTCTATCCGTTTTACCCCCTCATGTATCCAACTCTGTTTGTTTTGGGTATGGTGGGGTACAACAAGCTGCAGGTGCGCAGAGAGTTATGTCTGGCCACGTACGTATTTAAATTAATTAGGGGCAAAATATGCAACAGTCAGGTGTTGAGTTATGTGAGTCTGAGTGTCCCCGATAGATACGTATGGCGCCGCCGCCGGCCGCAGCTGCTGTCCGCGCCGCGCGGGCGCACCAACCTGCTCGGTATGGCGCCGATGACCCGCGCCTTGTGCACCCTCAACTTAATAGCAGATAACATAGACCTGTTTTCGTGTTCTCTGAATGAATTCACAAAGTCAGCATTGTTTATATTATGTTATAATAATACTTAGATATACATGGTAACATGGTTGTACAAATAGTTACACTATTGTCTTAGGTTTAGTACCTGTAAAGATAGTTGTAAGTGTGGAAATAAATAAAATAAAAAAATAAAAAAAGATAAACTATTCGGCATCGACGGCACTTTCAGAAAGCTTGCTATCGAATGAGGCATTTGCCCAAACGTCACAGCAGTCTATCTATTTTTAATGTGGTGCAATGCAATGAATTTTAAATAAATATTAGCAAAATATGGAGAACATGTGTTTTCCGTATTGTCGTGTCACGCAGGCGTTCACTTTCTGGCGCAGATTTGGTAATTTACCTAGCCTAGCTATCTCGTTCAACGGTAAAAACGAGAGTACAATTTTTTTGGGCCTTACTTTACCCAAAAGGCTAAGATTCTACGTGAAATTCCTTCTTTTTAAGTTTGGGGTTGCTGGAGAGATGCTCCCCAGCAACCCCAATTTAAAATAATTGTACTCTCGAAACTATTGAAGTACAATTTTTTTCAAGTAAGTACTAATTCGGTACAATTTTGGTACAATTTTTTCACATACTCAGAAATCCCGAAATCGAAAGTGGGGTTGCCAGGGAGCATGACATTTTTAATTTGACCAATCAAAACACTTCATCGTATTAAATCCACCAATCACAACCCTTTAAAAAAAATTGGTATTTGCTATCGATTAATCAGGATACAGAATTAATTTCAAACAGCAGGCGTTTTTAGGGTTCCGTACTCAAAGAGTAAAACGGGACCCTATTACTAAGACTTCGCTTTCCGTCCGTCCGTCCGTCCGTGCGTCTGTCTGTCACCAGGCTGCATCTCAAGAACCGTGATAGCTAGAGAGTTGAAATTTTCACAGATTATGTATTTCTGCTGCCGCTATAACAACAAAAACTAAAAACAAAATAAAATATTTTTTTAAGGGGGGCTCCCATACAACAAACGTGATTTTTTTGCCGTTTTTATAGATAATAATAATAATAAATGATTTATTTCACAAAAACACTTGTTACATGATATTATGGGGTATATCCATCAGACTCCAAACTAGGCTTAAGCCTGTATCTTGGCAGTCTGCGAGTGCGAAAAAAACAAGATTTACAGGAGTGTTAAGGAAATGTAGTTACTTAGTTATATAGTTTAGATAATACTAGTCGAGTTGGTATATAAACTAAATTCTATTGACATGCGAGTGTGTTTGCATATATATGTGTGTGTGTGTGTGTGTGTGTGTGTGTGTGTGTGTGTGTGTGTGTGTGTGTGTGTGTGTGTGTGTGTGTGTGTGTGTGTGTGTGTGTGTGTGTGTGTGTGTGTGTGTGTGTGTGTGTGTGTGTGTGTGTGTGTGTGTGTGTGTGTGTGTGTGTGTGTGTGTGTGTGTGTGTGTGTGTGTGTGTGTGTGTGTGTGTGTGTGTGTGTGTGTGTGTGTGTGTGTGTGTGTGTGTGTGTGTGTGTGTGTGTGTGTGTGTGTGTGTGTGTGTGTGTGTGTGTGTGTGTGTGTGTGTGTGTGTGTGTGTGTGTGTGTGTGTGTGTGTGTGTGTGTGTGTGTGTGTGTGTGTGTGTGTGTGTGTGTGTGTGTGTGTGTGTGTGTGTGTGTGTGTGTGTGTGTGTGTGTGTGTGTGTGTGTGTGTGTGTGTGTGTGTGTGTGTGTGTGTGTGTGTGTGTGTGTGTGTGTGTGTGTGTGTGTGTGTGTGTGTGTGTGTGTGTGTGTGTGTGTGTGTGTGTGTGTGTGTGTGTGTGTGTGTGTGTGTGTGTGTGTGTGTGTGTGTGTGTGTGTGTGTGTGTGTGTGTGTGTGTGTGTGTGTGTGTGTGTGTGTGTGTGTGTGTGTGTGTGTGTGTGTGTGTGTGTGTGTGTGTGTGTGTGTGTGTGTGTGTGTGTGTGTGTGTGTGTGTGTGTGTGTGTGTGTGTGTGTGTGTGTGTGTGTGTGTGTGTGTGTGTGTGTGTGTGTGTGTGTGTGTGTGTGTGTGTGTGTGTGTGTGTGTGTGTGTGTGTGTGTGTGTGTGTGTGTGTGTGTGTGTGTGTGTGTGTGTGTGTGTGTGTGTGTGTGTGTGTGTGTGTGTGTGTGTGTGGGGTGGGGGTGGGTGTGTGTGTGTATGTGTGTGTGCTTGGGTGTGTGTGTGTGTGTGTGTGTGTGGGGTGTGTGTGTGTGTGTGTGTGTGTGGGGTGGGGGTGGGTGTGTGTGTGTATGTGTGTGTGCTTGGGTGTGAGTTGATGATGGAAATTCCACAACAGCTTTATAGGGTTTACTTTGTATGCGGTATTCTAACCAGTCTCTCGGTTTCAGCATATGACAATGTTAGTAACCATTTCTTTACGATACGTCTAGCTTCAGGAGTGGAAAGCTGTTTAATGTTCTGGTACTTGCAGATGTTATTATATACGTAGGGATGTGAAAAAGCTGGAGATTTACGAGCCGAAGCTGATATGAGCGGTGGCAGGGGCGCCTTATATATGCGTCTTCTTAAGATTTCCTCATAGAGCGCAGAATTGAGTAAACAACTGTGAGTCCGCGAGACCGCTTTCATGATATAAAGCTGGCGCACTCTAAGAAACCCACATTCTCGGTAAAGTGTATCCGTGGGATAACGAAACGGTTTCCTCAGCATCACCTTCAATACAGCTCTCTGAGCACGCTCCACCTGAAGGATGTGGCATTTGGCTGCACTACCCCAGATTGCGACACCGTACTGTAGTATGGATTGACATAAAGCATGATATACCAAACGAAGTACTACAGGGGAAGCGCAGTCCCGAAGTCGTTTCACCACATAAATAAGTTTTCTTACCCTAGACGCAAGCAGAGCCAAATGTTGTTTAAAGGAAAGGTGTTGATCGATGAGAAGCCCTAAGTACTTTACATAGTGGCACCTTTCAATTTCTTGACAGGCACAGCCATGTACGTGACAGACAGATGATGCCGAAGTGTAATGCGCACAAGAGTGAAATTTAATAGTCTTATTCTCAGGCGGGGAAGAAACTGCTGTCTTTGAGAAAGCTATGAAGTTAGTCTTACTAACATTTAGTGTCAGCAAATTGCTGCTCAGCCATGAAGCCACGCCAGCCAGCACACTCTCAGCCCGATTATAGGTTTCATCCCAAGTTTTCCCATTTACGACCACTACTGTATCGTCTGCGTAGCAGACAAGCTTTGCATTAGGTATATCAGTGGTAAGGATATCATTAATATATAGAGTAAACAAAGTTGGGCCAAGTACGCTCCCCTGCGGCACACCAAAGCTGACAGGAAGGTGGTTACTCACATGTTGTCCTATTTTTACCATCTGACTTCGATCAGTTAGATAGCTGGTGAACCAATTCAGCGCAGTGCCCCTAATGCCCATGTACTCCAGCTTTCTCAGAAGTATGGTTACAGAGACCGTATCAAAGGCCTTGGCCAAGTCTAAAAATATGCCAATGCACTTATTGCCACGGTCTAGGTGACCAGAAATTTGATTGGTGAGTAAAATCGCTGCATCCTCTGTCGACAATCCCGCTCTAAATCCGAATTGGGTGTCTGAGATCAGGTGATGTTTCTCAATGAAACCAATCAGTCTAGTGTTGACAATTTTTTCAAGGATTTTTGAGAAAACACACAGGAGGGATATTGGCCTGAAATTAGACGGCATGTCCTTGGAACCGCTTTTGAAAATAGGTGATACTGCAGCAATCTTCCAGCAATTCGGGAAGCAGCCAGTTTCGATGCTCAGATTGCAAATGTACGCGAGTGGCTCCAAAATCACGTCCTTAATTTCCTTTATTAATAAAGGTTTTACCTCGTCAGGACCAGGGGCACTGTGTGATTTGAGTTGGGAGAGAATCCTATCCACTTCATGAATGTCGGTAGGGTATATGAAGAACGAGTTATTAGCCATTTTTAGTGGTTTACATTTAGAAGCAAGTGTAGTTTGAGTTTCTGAAATGTTTTCAAGGATGCTGTCTGCGAGTGTCTTACCGATAGTAGAGAAATACTGATTGCACACTTCTAGTGATTCCTGTATACTTCTACTGTTATTGTGGATTAATTCCTCTGCATCATTTTTCTTTACTGGGGTTTGGGCTATATCCTTAATCGTTTTCCAAAGCTTACTGGGGTTATTGCTGCAGTCCATCAGTTGCTTGTTGTGGTATTCGTTTTTTAAATTGTATAAAAGATTATCAAAAAAATTTCTATATCTAGTATAGGTAAGTTTTAAGATTTCATTATTTGGCGATGCTCTTACCTGTGCGTGTAGATTATCTCTGTGCCGCATACATCTCATTAAACCAGGTGTAACCCACGGCTTTAAATTAAATTTAGTTCTACTAACCTTCACTAGGATTGTGTTTCTTTTAATAGCTTGCGTGATCAAATGGCTAAAGTTTGCAGCGGCCACGGCTGCGTCACTCTCGCTAGTAACCAGCGACCAGTCTAAGGCTCTAAGCTCGTCTGCAACTTTCTGGTAATCTGTTTTTTGCCTGTAACGGTTACGTTTTGCCGATTTTTCCGTAGGGTGACCTACAAGACCCGCCATTATAATGTCGTGATCAGTAACAGAACATGGTACTACTGCGCCTACTGAAACATTATTATATTTTATAAATATGTGATCGAGACAAGAGTCATTTCGTGTTGGCTTAGAAATTGCAGGGAATAAACCATAAGATGATAGCAGCAAAGTATATTCCGAAAGGTTGTGTGGAGATTCACTCAATAAGTCTATATTTATGTCGCCAGCTACAACGATATGTTGATTACTTTTTACTTGGCTTAAAACATTATCGAGAGAGTTAAGAAATCTATCCGTATTTGTAAAAGATGGTGAACGATAAATACCAAAAAGTACTATTCCGTCAGAAAATTGTATACAGAGACAGTTAGCATCATCGAACAACGGTTCAGCCACAGACACATTAAGGTCGCTTCGGACATAAACAACAACACCTCCGCTTTTGTTAATAATTTTAGTTGTATTAAATGAGTGATAGCCCGCTAATTGATCAATAACAGAGCCCTCACCCAACCAACATTCTGTGAGAACTATAACATCATACACGATATCAATTTGCTTTAAGGTCACTAGGAAAGCATCGAAATTGCGCTGTAAGCTTCTTATATTTAATGACAGTATTTTAAATTTGTAAACAGGGGTTAGAATATCTTTGCATTGGACAAGAGTATTTAGTCTATGACAATCGATCGCAAAAGATTGGTCTATGCTATTATGAAGGTCAGGTGATGCCATCTATGTAGCAGTAAAATGAACCTTCTCGTTTGAAATACTGACTAGTCATAGTGTCAGGAAGCAAGAGCAAAATAACTTTGACCGAGCGTGACTTTGTTGCCGTGTGGAATCCTGTGGTTATTGTCTTGAATATGTGTAAGTGTAGTATGTTACTGTGTATGTGAGACATTTGATTGTGTGAATACAAACTGCACTTGGTTGAGTGAGCTGAGCAAAATTTACAAAGTAATAATATTAATAGGATGTATGTGTTTTTAGTAATAACAGCTGATCGTTCATTTATCCGATGTTTGCTTCTGTTCATCGGCCGTACTGGGAACCAAGGGTTGATCGCCGGGGCTGGAGACCTCTGTACTGCTCCTGGTGCATTGGTCAAGGTCAGAAGTATTTCTGATGACGATTTCCGGGCTGCCCTCCTTCTTGCGGATGAGGATAGTGCCGTTTCTTGTCCAACAGAACTTGAACCCAGCATTTCGCGATTGTACTCTTGCTTCGCGAAATAACTGGCGTTTTGACTTCGTCAGTCTTTCGTTAAAGAATAGTCTCCTTGACGGGCCGGCTACTTCTATTGCCGTTGAGGTCATATTGCGCCTACTCTTGGCTGCTTTTAAAAATTCATTCCTCTTTGCGTTCCGGACAAACTTCACAACTAGCGGCCGGAGCAGGCTGCTGTCACTTGATGGTAGCTTCTTAGGGCCAGCCCTGGTAACGTAGTCCAAGTCAGCATCCGACAAGGGAACACCCATCTTTTGAGCGGTGGTAAGTACTACATGTATTTTGTTTTCATTAGGACATTCATTTATGCCCGCGATTTCTATCTCGTTGCTTAGCCGGCTTTGTGCTTGAGCATCGAGTTGGACCTCTAGTTGAGCAACCCTTTGTCGAAGAGCCTCATTTTCTATTTCACGGTCTTCGAGCACCTTTATCTGCCTGGTAAAAACAGCAAAACGGTTCTCGCACCTGTCTAAGCGCTCAGTGCACTGTGTAAATGAAGAGGTAAGAGTTTGCATGTGCTCACTCATTTTGCACATATCCTGTCGCATTAATTTGATCTCTGTAATGAGTGATGACATTGCATCGGGCTCTGTATTTACCTCTGTGCTATTCAAGATTGGGGAAGGTTTCCGGTTCTGGGCTCGCAGGGTTACATTGGCATTTGCACCAGATTCGTCCGTCGCGTCGGCCGCCGGTCGCAGCAGTGTATTCGAATTTCCTTTCTTTGGCAGTTTACTTTGGCAGGTGGGGCAGATCCATTCATCTTTATTGTTGTCAGTTATTTTCTTAGGGTCCTGAATATTGACACAAATCAGGTGATATGAACACGTACATTTGGTGCAGTTTATGCTCTGTGTAGTTTTGATTGCTTTGCAGCAGGCCGCACAGTTTTTAGACATATTTAATTATAATGTCAAAATTATCATATTTAATTATAATGGTACGGAACCCTTCGTGCGTGAGTCCAACTCGCACTTGGCCGGTTTTTATTCCCCAACTCACAATCATGCCGTTTGGACGCGCCTATAAACGGTCAGAGGCGTTTATTCTTGGTGTCAATATTTTGTATCTGTGTCAAAGCAGTTTAAAAAAATCATGCCACCAAATTAGACAATCTTTTCGCCGTGAAATTTATTATTGATTGTGGATGAATAAACTTTGTTTTTACTATTATTCGCAGTCGAAGTGATAAGTAGAGTGTATACTGGGGTCTACACACGTCATGATTTGTCAGCCCCAATTTGTCAGAAGCTAACTAATTGCTATCGTCTGGAGGCATGTTGTGCTTGATGGAATTATCCTGATCATCAGACAGAGTTACTTAGCAGGGATTACCTGGCGTGGGAGGCTAACAAGAACAGCGGTGCGGTGGTAAATTAAACTCACATATAATGTCCCATAAGAAGTACGCATTTACTCACAAATACTGAGGCTTCATGGTCGTTGATACAGACGATCACATATTAAATTATACACTTCTAAAATACTATTAGATAGTTTTACAAACAGTCAGATGCAGCAGCCATAGCGATGATCAGAGAACAGAGACAATATATCCGGAAGGGAAAATGTCATTAGACAGTTCGGTGTTGCCATGGTTGAGAATACAATTTCCAACACTTCCCCTTATTCTCAACGATAGCAACATTCATATATACAAACATCTGTTAACCAAAATATATATGAAGTTGAAGTTACATGCCAACAAGATTCTCTAATATAAATTTTACACACACAATATGCTGGCATTCATAATAACATTCTAAATTCACAACAACATTCAACATGTCAATAATATAAAATTCAATTAAAACATCATTCTCAGGCAAAATTAACCATATCACATTAGGTACTTATTTTAATAATATATCAGTATATCACAACTTGTTTCAACAAAATATCACATTAACTACACAATTATTTATCCATTAAATTCAAATCCTTCATAAAAGTGTAATGTTTTGTTGTACATAATGGTTTGGTAAGTATGTCGGCTGTCATATTGTTAGTTGGCATATATTTTACAGTTATACATAGCTTTAGAATCAGGTCTTTGACAAAATGATATCTGACATCAATATGCTTGGTACGTTTATGTGAATACTCTTTGGCCAACAACAATTTTTGAGCGCTTTGATTATCATTAAAGATAACTGTATTATAGCGTTTATCAATAATTTCACACAGGAAATTCTTGATAAAACACAACTCTTTAGCGACATCACTAATGGCTAAATACTCAGCCTCCGTGCTGGACAAGGCCACACAACGTTGCTTTCTGGATTCCCAGCTTACAACATTCATGCCTAACTTTACTACAAAGCCTGTATACGATTTCCTATCACATAAGTCATTAGCCCAGTCAGCATCAGCAAAGGCTGTTATATCTAAGCTCTTACTCTTATAGAAACATAGACCTAAATCCATGGTTCCAGCCAAATATCTTAGAACACGTTTTGCAGCCACCCAGTGACTTTTATCAAAGTTACATAAAAATTGACTTAGCTGACTACAGCTGAAAGTGATATCAGGCCTTGTACATACTGATAAATACATAAGACAGCCAACTAATTGCCTGTATTTATAAACGTTATCTTCTAATGGTATAGTGTCTGATTTTAACAATTTACTGTTAGCTACTAAAGGTGTGGATACAGTTTTACATTCCAACATGTTAAATTTCTCAAGTAATCTGCATATATATTCTTTTTGATCTAACTTTAATACATTTTCATTTCTTGTGACTCGCATTCCCAAACAACTTGTTAATGAACCCAAATGCTTCACATTAAAGTTTTTCTTTAGCAAATTATATAATTCTTTTGTATCACATGTAGAAAAAATGTAAAAATCGTCCACATAGAGAGCTATTATGGTAAGGTCCTTATCACACTTACGCACATAGACACAAGGTTCATTTTTGCTCTGTATATAACCGTTTTTCGAGAGCAAATCGTGAACCTTCAGGTTCCACATGCGACTGGCTTGTTTAAGCCCATAAATGCTCTTTTTTAATAAACAAACCTTACTTTCATCAAACATGAAACCTTTAGGTTGCTCCATATAAATCCTCTCATTCAAGTCGCCATTCAGAAATGCCGTGGTGACATCGACATGCTCCATCGACATATTGTATTCATGAGCCAATGAGAATAGAATACGCAAAGTTGAATGACGCACGACAGGTGAGAAAGTGTCTAAATAATCAATACCTTCTTTTTGTGTAAAGCCGCGAGCAACTAAGCGGGCTTTATACCTTTCTAAATTTCCTGAAGTGTCGTGTTTCAGTTTATACACCCACTTACATTTAACGACATTTACATTAGTGGGCCTGTCAACTAATTGCCACACATTATTCTCTAATAATGAATTATATTCTAATTCCATAGCCTTTTGCCATTCGGAACAGTTACATGATGCAACAGCCTCATCATAAGTTTGAGGTTCATTAAAAATAGAGCTGGCAAACATACCTATCTCGTAGTCACCAAACCTAGCCGGTGGTACACCACGAGTGGTTCGTGTGGGGCGGCCACTGACAGTTACAGGATCCCCTGAACTAGTCGCGACGCCTTCCCCTCCAACTGCAGCGTTCCCAGCGGGTGACGACTCCGCGTCAAGCGCCGCATCGGGTGTCCACTGCTCGGCAGAGGACTCCTCCTCGCCGACACTGCCCTTGCCAGACTCAGCATCTGTAAATTCATACGAATAATCATGAGTGTGATTCTGTTCACTATCGGATGATTCATTTATTTCTTTTGACTGCCTAGACTCATCATTATTTGAACTTTGTTCAACGATTGTTTCCTTGTTACAATCCTCAGCAGTGTGTCCATTCAATTCATTAAAATATTGCACATAAGGAATTAATAAATAATCATTTAAATTGATATTATTGGAGTCATTTTTAAAATCTCTATAAAATCTGTTCTCTAGAAAATTAACATTCCTTGATAAAATTGCCTTAGTGGGATTTGATGGCTCAATAAGTCGGTATCCCTTTGTTGTCTCTGAATAACCGACAAAAATACACATTTTTGACTTGGCAGACAATTTACTAGTCCGAGTAGGTTCCGGCAGAAGAGAAAATGCTATGCAGCCAAACACACGAAGGTGTCCAAGACAAACAGTGTGTCGGGACCAAACCTCCTCAGGCAATTTTCCTGCTAACGCCCTTGTTGGACAGCGATTCTTGAGGTAAATAGCAGACATAACTGACTCGCCCCAAAATCGATTGCAGAGACCTGCCTGCAAAAGCATGCACCTAGCTTTCTCCAAAATTACTCTGTTCTGACGTTCAGCGACGCCGTTCTGCGGAGCCGAATACGGTACTGTTAGCTGGTGAAGAATGCCCTCCTTTGCTAAAAGATCTTTAAAAGGCGCATTACAATACTCACCACCACCATCAGAACGTAAACATTTAATCTGCAAGCCAGTCTGCTTCTCGACTACATTTTTAAAGTGAACAAAACAGGACATTACCTCAGACTTCTTTTTCATTAAGTATCCAAAGGTTTTCCTGGAGTAGTCATCAGTAAGGGTTAAGAGGTAACGCGCACCATTCCAGCTGTCGTCACTCATCGGGCCACAAACGTCCGAGTGCACCAGTTCGAGAAGATTGCTCGCACGTGTAGCTTCGCCTTTCGGGTACGCCTTGGCCACAGGCTTCCCCTTAAGACATGCGACGCACTGTTGTATGTTGTCATCGCCCATCTGAAAACAGACACCACGCGCAGCACACTCTCTTACCGTACACATTCCATTCAAGCCGAGATGACCTAACCGTTTATGCCACAAAGAAGCATTATTTACTTCTGACACAGCCAACTTTGCAGTCTGTGATCCCTGCACTTGATGCAGAGTAGCCATCGACTGCTCCTTTGCACAAATACCTCGCAATCTATACACACCCTTACACAAATCAGCTGACATAACAGGTTTGCCTTCCAAAGTGCATTTCTCATAAATGAAACAGCCATCATTTTTAAAAACCACAACCAAACCCTTCTCACACATTTTACTAACCGACAGCAAATTTTCTGTCAAATGAGGTACATACATCACATTCTTAATGACTCTAATTGAATTATCAATGCTTACTTTTACATCCCCAACACCACAGCTTTCCAATTTGGAAGATCTGTCAGCACAGTTAATATTTATCTTATTTTCCTTTAAATTATCTATAAGATTACAGTTATTTATCATATGAGAAGTTGTTCCACTATCCACAATAAAGTTCACTTCAGATTCATCTGCTGTAGCCATGAATGAAGAAACAACCAGGGTCTTCTCTTCTTTGTTGTTCTCCTTCTTCTTCCTTTGAAGCTTGAAACAGCGTGACTTCAGGTGTCCAGGTTTGTGGCAAACAATCTTCTTTTTATAAGTGTTATTACTGACAGCAAAAGCGCTACTTCCATTTTCAGTTGCACTCGATCGTCGAAAATCTTCTTGGAGAAGCCTGGCTCGTACTAACTCCGATGTCAAAGAATGTGATATAGATGCAGTTCCAAGAGCCGAAACTAAAGTGTCATACTCCTGTGGGAGACCACTCAAAAGAATTTCTGCAATCTCTCCGTCCTCAATTGTCTTTCCTATATCTGCTAGCTGGGAAACCAATGTGAAAATTGTATCAATGTAAGCTGTCATGCTAGCACATTGTCGCAGTTCGATTCTATGCAATTGACGAAGTAGGCAGACACGCCTATATAAACCTTTGTCTTCAAAAACTGAGCTAAGTTTTTCCCATGCTTCTTTTGCTGTATTAATTCCTTGCAATAATTGAAATAGGGTTGGTTTAAGGCTCAAGGATATCCTGGCTAACGCTCGCTGCGATTTAAATGGATCGTCATCAGTTCCCAAAACACATGGCCAAAGTCCTTCTAAAATTAGGATGTTTTTACACATAAATTTCCATGTGCTGTAATTAGAAATGCCTTCCAGTTTTTCAATCATGCCGCCGCTAAATCCGCTAATAGGTGAGGGGATAGGGTTCTGGTCGCCATCTGCCATCTTGCGCGACGGACACGTTGACAAGTGAGATAAAGTGAGGTTATAATTTTGCGAGATTTGCCAACCGCTTATAGTTTATTACTTTCTAGTCTTGTGCCTAAATACTGGGCTCAGAACCTGATGGAATTATCCTGATCATCAGACAGAGTTACTTAGCAGGGATTACCTGGCGTGGGAGGCTAACAAGAACAGCGGTGCGGTGGTAAATTAAACTCACATATAATGTCCCATAAGAAGTACGCATTTACTCACAAATACTGAGGCTTCATGGTCGTTGATACAGACGATCACATATTAAATTATACACTTCTAAAATACTATTAGATAGTTTTACAAACAGTCAGATGCAGCAGCCATAGCGATGATCAGAGAACAGAGACAATATATCCGGAAGGGAAAATGTCATTAGACAGTTCGGTGTTGCCATGGTTGAGAATACAATTTCCAACAGTGCTGCTGATCCAACTGTCAAACGAGTTGTACTGAGAATTGCATGCAGCACGTGTGGTCGGATTGTTACATCTGTACGACACACCCAATTCTGACTTCGACATGTTGTACTAACAAATTGTGGTGAAATCATATAATCATGTCATATGGATCACTAGGTCTGAAATAAAGTATTTTTATTTTTATTTTTTTTATTTTTTATTTTATTTATAATCTGTAGACCCCATAACTCTAGTATAAAAACCATATTACTACTCGAACAATTTCCATCATCATCATAACCATCTCGTGGGTAATATGGCTTTTTTTAAACCCTTTCATACAATTTACTATTGTATAGACTCGGCGCACATGGAGCGGTTGAGTGGCCGCATCCGAGCGTTCGTGAAGCACGCGTTTGCATGGTTGCAAAAAGTCACCGAGTGTAAAACCGCTCTTAGCCATGGCATCGCTCATCGCTTCGCTACCTCACAAATCTGTGTTGATTCACCATTCTATTATGCGATAATAACACCGTTCTAAACTGATTATTTTCCAGGCGGCCCTAATCGCGAAGACCGCACATAAGGAAGGTGGCAACCTCAAAGACACTGCCATCAAGCTAGGCATTCTCACAGCAGAGCAGTTCGACCAATGGGTGAAGCCAGAAAACATGCTCGGACCTAAGTAAACTGTGTTTTAGATTGAGAAAATTTAAAAGATCATAATTACGATCAGTTTTTCACATTCACCACACGAGCCGCAAGCCTACCCACCGACAAATTCGTCGTCGCCCACACACCACACGAGTGATCACTGATCATAAGTACCTAGACTTTTAGGCCTGTTACGGACTGGCGCGGCCTGGCCGCGACGGCCAATAGTAAACCTGTCATTAGCTGTCAAATTTACTATGGACCGCCACCGCAGGCCGCGCCAGTGTGATGCAGGCTTTAAGTAGAGCTCTTCGACTCGTCCGCGAGCCGGTGCCGTAGCCCATACACACGGATACAGTTCCCGGCAAACAACTTGAACATGCGGGACGAAGTGGGGGGGGGCAGCTCGCTCGTACAATTCGCCTTTGCGCAGGCAAGGTCATTTACGCACGAAGTTTGCCGTCTACTGTACACGCGTTGATTTGGCCATGGACATCAGTTACCAGCGACAAATATGTGTGAATGCGGTACTGTAACGAACGAAATCTGTAATTTTTATCCTACCCGCAAACAATTTTTATTGGCCGTTGGTAGTCAGCTTAACGTTAAAAAATGTTGCTAGAGTGCGTTCAAGCTAATGTAAAAAATACAACACTATACCATACCTACATCGTGAGCTGTACCAGACGATCCTGTGGCGGTGTCACAGCTGTATATATTCTCCATCTCTATCGCACTTGTATATTTGTGGGATAAGAGATATTCAACTTTCGTGGTTCCCTCTCTGTGTATATAAATACAATTCGGACTATAATAAAACATCCATTTATTGTCTTTATATAGGCATTCATATGTATCAGTGTGTTTGAATTGTCTTGCTATGAATTTATTTTGTTATAGAAATGTACTTATTGATGAATACCTAGTGATTGTGATAAATTTATATATTGCATTGATGTACTTATAGATATTATTAAATGCTAATACATTTTTGGTCTTGAGTTTAATTTAAAACATAACGGCTAATCAAGGCGGAAACAGATATAACACATTAATCCGCATTACCTACAATAACATAATAATTCTTAACAGCCCACAAAAATTGACATATAGTACATTACTTACCTAGGGCGGTTAAACAAAGAATGTCTCAGATCGCAGGTATTTGACGCCCGAGCCGAAGGCAAGGGCGATAAATATGCGCTCTGAGGCTTTCTTTATTACCACCCATGGTGAGTACAACATTTTACGTCTCTATCTGGCCAGGAAGTGGGGTTTTCCGCACGCATAGCGTGCGGTAATTCCTACTTTATGGCCAGGTATGACGTAAAATATATTTAGGAATAGGAATGCCTTAAGGCGACGTAGGCTCGTCGTCTTCTCTCCTTCTCACTGAGCACAAGCGTGAGCGAGCGCAAGTGCGTGTTCAGAAGCGCAGAATCATGTTTTTTAATTTTATATTTTTTGTGAGTTTTAATAAATAAAAGAGTAATAGCTAAGTTCCTTTAAACATGATATTGCCGATTTTCAGAACCAATTTTAATATGTTTAGCTGTTGTACATAATTTGTTACGAATTTTTTAAATGTATTTTAGACCTATGTTCGTGATTTTTTTCTATCGAGCGAAAGTCAAAAACTCAGGATTCGAATAGCTGTTGTCCCTCGACAAAGGCCTTAAGATTGCAAATTAAATGTTGATGTCATGCTCCCTGGCAACCCCACTTTCGATCTCGGGATTTCTGAGTATGTGAATAAATTGTACCAAAATTGTACCGAATTAGTACTTAGTTACTTACTTGAAAAAAATTGTACTTCAATAGTTTCGAGAGTACAATTATTTTTAATTGGGATTGCTGGGGAGCATGTCTCCACCAACCCCAATCTTAAAAAGAAAGAATTTCGCGTAGAATCTAAGTTTTTTGGGCAAAATTGTACTCTCGTTTTTCCTGTTGACCGAGATAGCTAGGCTAGTTAAATTACCAAACTTGCGCCAGAAAGTGAATGCCTGCGTGACACAGCAATACGGAAAACAAATGTACTCCATATTTTGCTAAAGTTTTTCATCAGGCGCAAAAAAATGTAGTAAGTACAATATTTCCTACCATGCTACTGGTGGCGGTCATATGCTACGCGTAAAGTTTGTTGGTTAGGCCGAGTTCCTCCGGCCCGGCAAACTAAGATAAACTTTTCGGCATCAACGGCACTTTCAGAAAGCTGGCTATCGAATGAGGCATTTGCCCAAACGTTACAGCGCAGCAGTCTATTGCTGTGCAATGCAATGATTTTTTGCGCCTGATGAAAAATACCTATATATAATTGTGAGCATTTCCATTTCACATAGCTTCTGCTGCTGACTACAATGAGGAAAATTGCAACACCCACGCTAGGTAACTCGGCGTATTTTTGGCCTTTGACATTCACCGCCCACGGATTCCGCTCGTAGCCTTAAGTAGATACATTAACTGGGTAGCGTCGCGTGGGCTTAAGTTGGCTTAAGTTAGTTTCGTTCATCCTGAGATGGGTTCTTATTATAGAAAGGCATTATTTCCTATTTATATTGCAATATGTATTAATATTCTATGTAGGTACTACCTATGGAAAAATGTCTTGAATACATTATACAATCCGATAATGACTTGAACTGAAGAACAATAATAATTAAACCAGCCACGTGCGAGTCGGGCTAGCGCACTAAGGGTTCCGTACCATTATCAATAAAAATATTTATTTTATTTTGTTTTTAGTGTTTGTTGTTATAGCGGCAACAGAAATACATCATCTGTAAAATTTTCAACTGGAACTATCACTGTATCAGTGAGATACAGCCTGGTGACAGACAGACGGACAGCGGAGTCTTAGTAATAGGGTCCCGTTTTACTCTTTGAGTACGGAACCCTAAAAACGGGTAGGTACTTATACCTTGTAGGTATAGAAGTTCTCTACTTACTACGCTCTTGGGCTTGGCTACCGGTCGTCAAGTATTAAGTAACCCTGCTACTGACGGTTCTGTCCGGGGTTCAAAAAAATACTTCTTTGTAAGATGAGCACGAATAATTGTTACTGAGTCTTCGATGTCGATACCGATAGGTAGCGGAAAGCACCTACGGCGTAGGCGCCTGCTAGGCGGGTACTTGGCAGAGAAAGTGTGCATTCATGTGATAGGTACTCACTCACATACATATTAAAGTAGGTAATACTATGTAGAAATTATATAGAATACCTATACTTACATTGTAGATATTTAAGACACTTCAATGTTATATGCTAAAGAGAAATGAGACTGTAATTTGGACCCCACAGTCAAACTGACAATTTTAGTTTTGTGGATCAATGTATCAAACTATTCATGTATTTTTAAAATAAAAAAATTCTGGTGACGTAACTAATACGTTACTATGACTGCGCCCCCCAAAAGTTAATTTGCTCGCTTCAGTATTTTATTACATAGAGTACAGGTACGTTAATTTTAAGAAAATAAATCATTTGTTAATGAACTGTCCCGAATATTTGGAAATTGGATATGGAAATCTTACTGTACAGTCAACTGTAAAAATATGTGTGCATACTACTTACTTACAAATGTGTCCCATCACTCGCTCTTATATAATTATGTCAGCGTATTAAGGTTTCGGTACATATTGTGTATTTATCAGAGGACTAAGCTTCCGCCCGCGACTTCGTCTGCCTGGACCCGGGATAAAAACTATCCTATATTTTAATCCAGGCTATAAATTATCTCTGTGCAAAATTTCATCCAATTCGGTTGAGCCGTTTAAGCGTGATTGAGTAACAAACATCCAAACTTACGCATATTAACCCTTCGAGCGCCAAGAACGCCTAAAGGCGTCGTGTATTGTCGCGCCCGCAGCGCCAAGAACGCCATTAGGGTGGATTGCAAAAAATTAGTACCTACATAATTAAGGACCTTAATCCAATCTATGCTTTAATTTTTTTCTATTGTGTAACGAAAGTTACCCATATAAAATGTATGGGTAATCGCCGTTACACAATGGAAAAAAAAGTTAAAGTGTAGACTAGATTAATGCTCTTTACTATGTACAAATTTTTTGCAATTCACCCATTAAGTGTTATGACGTCTGTTGTGAAAAGAACCTTAAATTCTGTCTTTCATATAAGGTTCATAGTTACTCTCTTGTGGAAAAAAAGGTTGGCGTGTCAGTGACACTTTAGTACGTGAAGAATGGCGTTCAAAAGGTTAAGTATTAGGATTAAACCGATACATATTTTTGCTGTACTGTCTTGTCTGGCTGAGCCAGTGCATTGATGATGCGATGATGATATTGTCTTGTCTCTCTTATTTTCAATAATATTATATGCGTGACTAAATAAAACAGTGGTCAGGATTACAGATAAAATAAAATAAAATAGATGCTTTAGCTACCAATATATTTAGCGATGATATTGTTTCATTTACACGTTGCGCTTTTAACAATTACTTTGGTACAGTTGGTAACTTAGTGTAACACTCTTTAATATCACAATACTGGAATGTATTGATTTCTTTACAAACTACTATTGAAGAAAAGTCGCCTTATAATTACAATAGAGAGCATATCAGATCAGTGTTCTAATAAAGTGCCTTAACCTAAAGAAATATACATTTTTATTCCAGTAAGAAAACTATTCCTGGCCAAAACAAATATCTAAATCTAATAACAATTTGCCATATAATTCGGAATACTAAAAGACTAGAAACAAATTTATTAGGCTAAGTATACAATAAATGCATTGCAAAGGCCTTACAAATTGATTATGTATAAAATTATACTTATAAGTAAATGAATTACATAAATACATCTTTGATATTTTGGAACTGTTTCACAGCGAGATCGACTGGTAAGTCAAAGTTATGCGCGGATAGCCGATCTAAGCTCTGGAGAGCATCTTGGAATCCGGTGTTGACGACATAACTAGTAGAGGAATAGTATACATCAACTAGAGAGCGGCACTTTAAAATAATGTTCAACCATAGGACTAGTTTATGGGAATTCAAAGCAGCGCAGACAAATGCTTTGAAATGAGCATCATAACTCCTCTTATAAGGAGTGTGAGATGCTATAATACTACCGATAGCGCTCAATAAACTCTGCTTATTAGATATAGCATTACCACCCACAATGTCTAGGTTAAAACTTTGACTTAATTTTCTTGCTGGTGTAGAATTGAACTGATCACCATTATTTATGTCATAGTAACGCAAAATAAGGTCCCAGACATGTGTTGCATTGGACGAAGACCTGCGTACAGGGAAACACCCAATGATGGGGACCAGAGAATTTGATTCTGGGCCTGTTAAGCCGTGCTGAAGTAAATCACGGATATTCACAGCCAAGTGTCTTCGAACTGCTGTTGTTAGTGGTATATCATTTATTACGATGCCTCCTTCTTCGGACTCACTGTCATATGTGTCGATTATATTACGGTTAGGTCTGTTACGGGAGACTAGATGCAGTACAGCGTCAACTGACATTTCTAGCTTAGCTCTAAGGTTACCCCAGTGTGTAACGATGGTTGATGATTGTTTCTCAGCCTTCCGACTCGAGTTAGGGGAACACCCAAACTGTGACACTGTAAAGATTTGTATTAATGTGCTAGCTTTTCTCATTAAATTAATAGTCTCTGTCCTAAGATCGTCATTGCCTTTGTTTTTGTTGAAAGTCTTGTCAAAAGAGTTCGGTGACTTTGTACTTTTAGTTTCCGGTGTTTTTGTTTTAGAGTTTCCTTTTAAATCTTCGTTTTTCATTAGTTTAATGAACTTTTGCATGTCTTCAATATGTGCTTGGAGTTTGCAGATGATTTCGTCTTTGGAGAGCTGTTTTTCTGCATATTGCCGGACTGCACAGTTGATTTGGTGCCGTAATTCGTCTGCACTTAGTGGCTGGTGGCAACCTTCTTCTAAACTGCGGTCTATTTCCGATTGTAAATGCTCTATTAGAGTTCTGTGCTGTTTGTCACTGCCTTCAGGGTCCGCAGCAAACCTGTAATCAAGTATAATAAATCCAGGTTAAAACTTAAAACATACTTTACTCCTGGATAGGAATAGCTCAGGACTAAGACAAGTGGCATACTTGAAGAGAGGCCTATGTTCAGCAGAAGGTGACTACAGGCTGCAAATAGGATTTATTTAATAATATGGCAATCTGTAGAATAGGTGAATATCCATCTAATATTTTTATAGGAGTGCCTGTTTTGCCTATATGTTGATGAAAACATACATGTTCACGTTACGAGGAGAATATTTATACAAATTTCATATTTCATACAATATTATAATAATACTAGCGAACCGCCCCGGCTTCAGTTTATATGTATAATACATGCATGTTTTATACATATAAACCTTCCTCTTGAATCACTCTATCTATTAAAAAAAACCGCATCAAAATCCGTTGCGTAGTTTTAAAGATCTAAGCATACATAGGGACAGACAGACAGCGGGAAGCGACTTTGTTTTATACTATGTAGTATAGTACAGGCTCTAAGTAGTCTGATGCATTTACATGATACTAGTAGTATTTTTGTCACAACTAGAGGTTTTGGTAATATTGATCAGCAATATTTATAAACTTTACAAAACATTTGTCAAAAATAACATAATTTCAGTGATTATTGACCCATGAAAGTTAACAAAGATTACAGCACAAAGAAATATTGCAGATACACCATTATGGTTTTAATCTTTGTATCAACATCACAACAAAAAAATATATAGAATGGAATGTTTCAAAAAGTCTAGCACAGTTCTTTTACCTCTCAAGTTCCTTCAGCTGCGTCTTCAATCTCTCAATGAAATGCGCCTGTCTGGCGCGCTGCCGACGTATCTTCGTTTCCAGCTCCGCACACTCTCCACAGCTCGCCTCCCCCGAGCTCCCCTGCGGCGAGGCCCGCGCTCCGGGCACCCCTCTCGACGTAAACTCTTCCAACTCCTTCAACATAGCATCCTTCTCCTCTGGCGCAGCTTTTAATATCTGCCGCAAACGGAACTCCACTTGCGCCAGATGCGAGGTCAAAGAAAATACGGATGATGATAATATCTCCTGTTCCTCTTCCAGTGCGTGCAATCTGTCCCCAGTTCGCTCCGGCTCCTCGCATGTCTCTTTAGGAGCACCCAGCGGCTCCCGTCGAGGCTCCTGCCAGATAGGAATATCGCCACCGTCATCGTAATCGCTGGTACTATCACTTGCATCCATGGTTATTTTTGCTGTTTTTGAAATAATCATAAAACGGACGTGTTTATGTTTGGAAACATTTTTAGGGTTTTAAGTAGTCACATTTGTGAGGTTGAGTAAGCCCAAACTAGACTTTCAAGGTGCTTTAGGCTAGCAGAAACTGAAATTACTGAAACCTGAAAGAAAATGCGATTTACGTCACTGAAAACTACGGACGTCACAAGTTATTGAATGAATGAATGATAAAAGGGTGAAGAGAGCTACGATACGAATGTTTTTCTTGAAATTCTATTAAGATGCGTTCACTTCTTTCGACAAATATAATTTGAAATGTTTTGTCTATGCTCACTGCAAGTAGTCATAGAAGTAATACGCTCAAAAATCTAATCTTATCGGAAATTTATTTGATAGAAATGTAATATTGCAATAATATAATAATAATGTTAACATAACTGAGCGACATGTTGGTTTTAAGGACATCTACCGGCAGGATTGAGAATATTTTACTTGTGGTGGTTAACGTTGACTTGACGTTGACAGATGAAGCTGAATGTGAGAATAACTTTCACTTTAGCTCTGATAGATGTCACTACGTAAGTACGGCTTGTGCATCAGCTTGTTATATTCTATGGTCAGATGGCCACTTCAAAATAAAAATAATCAAGTCATGTACGAACAATTTGAGAGCACTGATATTGACCGATATACAAGGTGTTCTTCCGACTTAAAAAATCTGTTGGAGTTGGCGTTAGTTTTTCGAGTAAAGGTAGAATTCCGATCTTGGCGACCGCGACGCGCGACTGCGACGCGCGACCGCGACAAATTATGGCGACCGGCGACTGCGACCCCATGCTTTGTATGGATTAATATGACTATGAAACACTGAAGGATGCAAGCGACCGCGTCGCGCGGCCACCAGCGAGCGACTCGAGCCGCTGGTATCGTCGCGCGACGCCGCCTGAACGCCTTGCGGATATCGTACTTGGTGTCGTACCATATGTATGCGATATCTGCAGCATGAATTGTGAGCTTGGGTCGTCGGTCGCCTCGCCTTGGTCGCGTTGATTTCATATTAATTTCGTGTACTTGGTATATCCAGTGAGCACTGCGAGATCCTGGAGGACAGTGCAGTTGCCATGTTGTTGCTCTGCTAGCACCACCCCACCACAAAATTCAAAATTCTCAGGGCGGATGGAGGATCTCAAGAATCTTACTCAACTGGCTACAGAGTACCTTCTTGAAGAGGACGAATCTAAACCTATAAATTAATTTATTTTTCTCAAACATGCTCGGAAATGTATGCGTTAATGTCACGAAATGAAGACATGAAGTTCCTTGTTTATGGCTCTCTACATTACTTCTTGGCCTAGGCCAAGAAGTAATGTATGAAAACCCTGACTAAAAACATTATTGGCCGCTACTCTAACTTTTTAAATTTGCTTACTGATATTAAACAGACAAAGAAAAAAATACATTACTGCCAACCACCAATACTTTTTTTTAATTGTTTTAGTTTTTTGTAAAAAAAAATGGTTAGTTTTTAAAAATTTTTTTGTTATTATTCGTTTATTTTTTAGTGTTGTTTATCGTTTTTAATGATTTAAAAAAAAATCTTTTCTTTTCTTGATGTTTGTCTATTTTTTAATGTTAAAATTTTTGTAGGGTCTTTTATGTTATTTTTAATTTTTTTTTATCTATTTTTCCTTTTCGTTTTACTTTTTTTAATGTTTTTTGTTTTTTTTGTGGTTTTTTTTTGTTTGCTTTTTTTGTTTTTTTTTTAATGTTTTTTGTTTGTTTTTCTTTTTTTAATTTTTTTTTTTTTGTTTTTTTAATGTTTTTTGTTTTTTTTTGTTTGTTTTCCTTTAATGTTTTTCTTTTTTTTTTGTTTTTTTCCTTTTTTTTGTTTTTTTTAATGTTTTTTGTGTTTTTCTTTTTTTTTTGTCCATTTTTTTGTTTTTTTCCTTTTTTGTTTTTGTTTTTTGTCATTTTTTTGGGCGTTTTTTTTGTTTTTTTAGTTGTTTTTTTTTAATATTTTTTTTCATTTTGTTTTACTCTTGTAATGTTTTTTTAATATTATTCTTTTTTAATGTTCTTTTTTAGATTTTTTTATCTAGAATCTTTCTCACTTTAGTGAGGTGAAAAGGATTCTATTTTTAAACCACTCACATTCGCTAGCTCGTGTTTCAATTCCACACTCGCGGTTAAATTATAACTGCACCCTTGTATAACAAATAACTATTTATTATTTCCTCACATCGTTTGAGAAAAGCACTATACAAGCCTCGGCCGGAACAGGGATTGCTGGACTCGTTGTATCCGGCCTCGTCTACGACTCGGCCGTCTAGCCCAAACTCGTCCACCAATCCCTTACTTCACGGCCTTTGCAGTAACTATTTCTCCAATATGCTCGGAAATGTCCGCCTTACTGTAGCAAAAATAGTCCGTGAAGTTCCTCGTTACTGCCGTGCGCAAATTTAAAAAGTTAAAAGTCATTAAGCCTGCACCACACTGGTGCGGCCTGCGGTGGCGGACCATAGTAAATTTGACAGCTAATGACAAGTTTACTATTGTCCGCCGCGGCCAGGCCGCGCCAGTCTGTGAGAGGCCTTATTGTACAGCTTCAGCGGCCAGGAAAATGTATGAATAGTACATTACTTACCTAGGGCGGTTAAACAAAGAATGTCTCAGATCGCAGGTATTTGACGCCCGAGCCGAAGGCAAGGGCGATAAATATGCGCTCGGAGGCTTTCTTTATTACCGCCCGTGGTAAGTACAAAATTTTACGTCTCTATCTGGCCAGGAAGTGGGGTTTTCCGCACGCATAGCGTGCGGTAATTCCTACTTTATGGCCAGGTATGACGTAAAGGATTTATCGCCCTTGCCTTCGGCTCGGGCGTCAAATACCTGCGATCTGAGACATTCTTTGTTTAACCGCCCTAGGTAAGTAATGTACTATTACTGTATAGTTTTTTACCTTTTAACCATATGTATTGACTAAGGCAAATTACTGCAAACAGCCAAATGCTCGTACGTTGCAAGACCTAGCAATTTATCACAACAACTTGTTATTGTTAGAATGAAAGAAATGTCATGGCTGTCTGTTTCCAACTATTGCAAATTGGTGTGACAAATTGCGCCCGTTTTTAGTGTGCCTAAAGTTTTCCCGCGTTTTCTGTATTTTTTAAAGTCATAGACAAAACTCTTACTTTTGTAAGTGATCGTAGTGACGTTCTTAAAAATGTCTCAAATAGTTAGAAACAAAGAAATAAAAATATTTATCGATATAAAATTCATAACGAACTTTAAATACGTTTAGATTTCAATCCCGTTTAATCTTTTATAAGTAAACATTTTAAACTGTGACCGATTCTAATTTTTAAATTATTTTAAGTATGTAAATTGAAACTGGCACTACGAGTCATGCCGTGTACATACATACTCTAAAAAAATAAGTTGGGTGGAAACTTGATAGAGTTGATAGGTTATTGACATACTCGCTGTTTTAAGATTATTGAAAATTTTATTTGATTTCCTCGCATTTTTGGAGAAAAGCACTATATATGCCTCGGCGGGAACGGTAATTCGTGGATTCGTCTCTATTGTCGGATTCAGCTTCGCTTCGCTCGCTTCATCCGACAAAATCAACTTATCCACGAATTGCAATTTTCCGGCCTCTGCAATAATGTACTATTATTTTTATTATTCTCTTATAAGTGCTTTTTATGTAATCCAGTGGCCAAAAAAATGCCATACGATGAATAAACAAGTAGTACCTATATCTATACTTAGGTATGTTGCTTAAACGCACTGATGAATGTTGTGATTGTTGTGTATGAGTTCATTGAGATTCACAAAAGCTATCATGTCTCTTTTGTAATTAGTTTCCCTGATCGGTTCCTCCCTGCTGACGATCGTTACCACACGATACGTGACTAAACCTTGGCGACGTTAGCATACCTACCTAAGTGGTCCTATGTATTTCGCCGGTTAGCGACCATCTTTATTCATGTGCCGGTTAGCGACCATTGATTAAGTTGGTGGATTGAAAGGATGTTTTCTCGTTTTTTTGTATAAGTGTGTACGTGCTTGCGTGCGTGCGTGCGTGTGCGTGTGCGTGTGCGTGTGCGTGTGCGTGTGCGTGTGCGTGTGTGTGTGTGTGTGTGTCATATGGTTTCAAAGAGTAAATGTTTAATTTCTTGTTTACATTATTAATATTTATTATAGATGCGAGCTGATTGTACATCGAATTGTCTTCTTGCAAAGATACACTTATCGTAAGTGCGTACGATTGTGTTAATTCTTCTACTGTTAAGAATACAGGGATCCTAAGACAGCTTTTTATATATCTTTAGCACAACCAAATATAATTTGCGCATACTTTGGAGTTCACATAGTTTATATAGCTCAGTTGGAGATATAGTACGGCTCTTCTCAGGTGAATTTTTCGCTCCGAGCCCTAATCTTTCAAACAAAGCCCATTGTCTCTATTATTGCATAGCCGCTAGCTACCGAGTAAGCACGTGCCACTACAACATTCATGTTGAAAAACAAGCGGTATCGTCATAGTATTAAGGTTTACATTTTTAAGGTTTAAATTTAATGCCACTGTTATTTATGATAAAGCGTTGTAGGTATATTTGTTATATGTAACAAAATCTAAGGGAACAATGCAAATTTAAGATTAAAAATTTTAACATAGGTAATAATAATCAACATTTTTCCGGTTAGGTAAATAAACTGTTATAAGTACCTACTACTAGATAAAATCGTGTCATTTAAAATCAGATAAGTACTTATAATCAATTCCTTTCTTATAATTATAAACCTTTAACAATTAAAAATAATATATTATAAGATTTATAAGTGAAAATTGTTTTAGTAGCAAATAAAGTTAGCATAGCAAGAAAAAGACAGCAAAATTAAAAAAAAAACACTAAATCAAATTAAATTAATCATTCTCGTACAATTACAAAAAAAATCTTCATTTTTAACACCACAAAGTATCAAAATAATGTGAGTGCCGTATTGCTTCGGGGCAGCCTATCGTCCTTCACTACCAAAACGTAATATCTAGAATATCAGTGACATTAAATTTGAACCTTAATACTATGACGATATGACGTTTGTTTTTCAACATGAACGTTGTAGTGGCACGTGCTTACTCGGTAGCTAGCGGCTATGCGATAATAGAGACAATGGTCTTTGTTTGAAAGATCAGGGCTCGGAGTGAAAAATTCACCTGAGAAGAGCCGTACTATACCATTACCAAACTCAAGTGGAGCTGGGCAGGACATCTTGCCAGGCAGAATGATGATAGGTGGACCAAAAAGGTGTTAGATTGGTGGCCACTTCTAGGTAAAATGAGCGTTGGCCGTCCACCAGCTCGATGGGTGGACGATATTAGGAAGATCGCGGGTCACTTCTGGATAATATTAGCTCAGGATAGGGACGGGTGGCGTACTCGAAGAGAGGCCTGATGCTCAGCAGTAGGCGATTACGGGCTGACAATGATGGTGATGATGATGAATGATATAGTTCAGAGGTTGGGTATCGATACAGATTAAAAAAACATAGTGTTCAGTAGACATGTCTGACCTCTTTCTACTTCTAGGAATTTATTTTCGTAGCGCCTCCTCATACCGGAAAACAATTACTCATTACAGACATTGGGCTAGAGGTGTAAAAGAGTGTAAATACTAACATAGACTGCTAAAAACATATACATTCTTTTCGGCGCTGCCGTAGTCGGGCAAAAAGCCTTGTCCTTTAGGTAGTCGCTAACTGAAGCTGGTCGCATAACTGACATAATGATAGACCCTATTTTTCGCCGGAATTATCTGTCGGTTGCCTGCTGGAGCTGCATTCACTTCATTGCAATAACGATTGCTACTGACAGGGATAATTAAGTTTTGTCGATCACAGGATCCAATTATATTCCAGCGTTAAACACGGATTTTCTACTAAATACTTATCGCGCAACAAAACAAACCCTATTGTGCACAGATTCCGATTCATTTTTCAGTATCCATCCAAAGCAGAGAAATAATTAACATTTGACGTTCGAAAATTAGCTGTCAATATTTAGTAGTCATGAACTCATGAATTTTGTTATTCAGTCTATTTAACTTGACATGCATTGAGTCGATTTAATCCTCTCAAAAATATGTACCGAAACCGAAACCTTAATCAGCTGACATAAGAGCGATCGGACATATTTTATGTAATTTGTATTACCCATATTTTTAAACTTGACTTTACCTAGTTAATGGATGCAATACACATCAGTTTATACCTACTTAGTTTTGTTTGTTGTACATTCTTTTATGTCAATAATTTGGACCATTCAAATTCTCCAAAGGAGTAATATACCTCTATAATATAAAATTTCCCAGCGAAATTGCTTCTATAAAGTCGTGAATTTCGAGGCTGAAAGAGTTTAATAACTTGAATCCGAGGCGACGGAAATTTTATACGTACTCTGGCAGGGGAAAAATATCAAGAGAAATACCTACTTCTCTAGTCTCGAAATGCTCGAGGTACTTACTAGACCTCATGCCAAAGACAATAAGAAAAATATAAAATAGGTAGGTAAGGTACCTACGTGTTTACGTATTTTACCTCGACAGCTAACGATGAATAGGTATGCATATAAAATGGAGCTCGACTCCAAGCAGGTATATTAAATGATAATTATGTTTAAAACCCGAAAAAAAACGAACTTTCATTGGGTGCTTGTTGCTGGTATGCTGAATTCGATACAAATATTCCTGGGGCTGACCATTGGCTGACGGTAGTCATTTTAACAGGGTGATGATAGGGGGTGTCAAAAATAGACAAAAACTATGACGTAATATATGGACAAGCCCTCAGTAGTTTTCTAAACGTAGGTACCTATGGAATCTGGCAGTGGGCGGGGCACATTGCACGTAGAACCGATGGCCGTTGAAGCGGATAGGTTCTTGAGTGGCGACCACGTACCGGAAGGCGCGGCGTGGGTACGCCCGCCACAAGGTGGACTGATGACCTGGTAAAGGTCGCGGGAGTGCGCTGGCGCTGGAAGCGGGACGTAGCGCAGGACCGGTTATTGTGGCACTCTTTGGCGGAGGCCTGTGGCGCATCACTACGAGCTGCCCACATCCCTACGATCGGCGCGTCAATGCAATTCTCTTTGTTCGCGACCGCAAGCTTGCTAATCTTATTCATTGTAAAATACTTTATTCATTTTAGGTACATATATAAAATACCGCATTATAAATATATATCCTAAGTTCGTCTCTCATTTGTACATACAAACATTTACACGCTTGCCTTTCAGCAAAAAGACAGGAAATGTTCTCCGAGACAATTCAATTATCTTGATTACATTTCGCAGTTTACGAGCGACATCAGACACATCTCGGGGAAGGACAACATTACCGCTGACACGCTCTCCCGTATCGAAGCCATTGCCATGCCATCTGACTTTGAAGCCCTCGCTCGAGCTCAACAAACTGACGCCGAGCTGCAACTGCTGCAAGGTCTCATCGAAAGACCGTCGTCATCACTGCGGTTAGAAAAAGTTCCAGTGCCAGGTACCGACATTTTCTTATATTGTGATACCTCACTGCTGAGACCACGGCCTTTCATCACCACAGCACTGCGTAAGCAAGTTTTCAATGCTGTTCACGGCATGAGCCACCCAGGAGCCAGGACTACTATTAACATGGTAACAGACAGATTCGTCTGGCCCTCTGTACGCAAAGAATGACGCAGCTGGACCCGAGCGTGTGAGTCGTGCCAGCGAGCCAGGAGAAAGGTTCAGCCACGTCCATATTGACTTAATTGGCCCACTCCCACCATCGGCTGAATATCGATACTGTTTCACAGCCGTGGACCGATTCACTCGATGGTCGTAAGTCAAACCACTCCGTCACATCAAAGCAAAGTCGGTCACTCAAGCTTTCGTTGAGACATGGATCTCGCGGTTTGGTTGCCCACAAACAGTTACCCCAGATCAAGGACGCCAGTTTACTTCACAACTGTTTCATGCCATTACAGACCTTTGCGGTGCCATACTGAATCACACTACATGTCATGGTCGAACGGCTGCATCGAACGCTGAAGAACGCCATCATGGCACACAACAGCACAAAATGGACAGACGTGTTACCTATCGTCCTTCTCGGTATCAGAAGCGCATGGAAGGAAGACTTGCAATGCTCAGCTGCAGAAATGGTATACGGTGAGCCTCTACGCATGCCCGGTGAGTTCTTCAATTCTCATAACTCTCACACGCTGCAGCCTGATGACTTGATGACCTCCTCCTTTTTTTTGAAGTCGGTTATAAAACTGATTCGCGAGTTCTACAGATCACAGAGCCGCTAGTATTTTAAGTAAATTTCGCTGTAAAATACACTCAAGTATCAACTTAACTGTTCCAACCGTAATAAAACAGTTTTATAGGTTCGGGTAAAGTTTAAACAGTTAAAGGACTTAAAAGTCAGGTTCAGTCAATAGCCAGAGAGAAGTCCCATCGCTTTGCGATGTTAAGACTTCGTTTTACGACGGACCTTTTTCATAAACCATAGTTAAACCGTGGAATATCACGGTAGTCAGAAAAGCAGTAGAAAATTTACCATACAGGAAAACCCACTTATGAGTGGGTTCGGAGCTCAAAAAACTCCTGTACTTTTAGCGTGGGATTGACGTGAGTTGCGTTTACTACAGGCGCTAGCGCCTATCGTCAAGATTTAGTATGAAAAGTCTATACACCGCCCCTGGTGGTCACTCATAGAACTAAAAATCCAAACTGTAACGTGAGGCACTTATACATTACTTAATTCGCCATCGACTTCACGTTCGTTCACGATTTTCCAATATTCAACCTTATATCACTAGCATTTATCGTTTTAATTTAAATGTTTGTCGGTTATGACATTACAGAATACGCGCATCGCGACGTCGACAGTGTCCACTGTCGATACAATATGGCGGCGCGGGGGCCATTTATTTGCATTTTTAAATACAAAATACGCGACAATCCGAATTTTGCGGATATATGTTGTCAATTCAAAACCCTTATTTTTATAAGTTCTTTAATTTGAGATAAATTTCGATCGGATCTACGGTAACTCTTGACGGAATAATACGATATCACGGGCCATTTTGCAAGTGAAATAGTAAACTACAGTCGCGACGGTATTCTTCGATTCGAAATGTCTCACACTACCGATTGGTAGTACGAATCGAACGTTAAATTACGCATCGAAAACTAAACGCAAAGTGCCTAACGTCTTGCAGTTGGTTTCGAAGTCCAACGGCAGTGTGAGTTACAAGTTTGACGGGTCGAATCGAAGAATACCGTAGCGAGATCGAAATCTATTCGAAGCGCGTTTATTCGATCTCGTATTAGTTACGTAACGTTAGGTTACGATTGTATCTCACAATAAGGGTACTGTACCTTTATGAAAGTTGTTTACAGTACGAGTGACGGGAGTCTTTTTTGCATTTCTTATTAGCTAATGTTAGTTTCTATGTTAATATCTTGATTTTACTATAATCACATTGCCAGCTGTAACAGCCGGCAATCTTCTTGAGCATTAGATGACGCGGTGGGGGAAGGATTGCACATTCTACACTTACGATCAAAAAAAGGACCCCGCTTGTATGGAATGAATTTTTTTTGTGTAATAAAAAGAAAAAAATATTTGCTTAGGTAAGTTGTTTGCCGTCTACTACTGTATCATTATTGGCTTAAGTTTAGTTTTAGTACCTACCTACCTGTTAGGTCATCTACGATAAGTAGGATTGATAGCGGTTCCAAAATGCCACCTTGCGGCACATTGTATTCTATGCTCGTTCAAGGGCCAATTAAATCTCCGAGCGTTTGAACCGCTCGGTTCTAACGTCATTGCCAGCTCAAGATTATTTCAGCAGAGGTAAAACATACCGCGGAAACTTAAATCAAAAAAGACCCAGCACCGGTGTTGGCTTACGTCTTCATCAAAAGTGGACTCCGATATTCGTCTCTTTTAATAGTATTTGCTGGCGACGACAATGACGAAAAAAAAAACGACTCTAGTTTGTCTCTGAATTAAGAAAAAACTATGACAGCTGCCAGAAAACAACGCCGCGATGCCGGTCATAATATGCGGCTGCCGGCTCCTGAATGCATCGTGGAGGCTTATAATATGTGAATAGATAAAGTAGTGTATGTAACTGTACATAATTAGGCATTAAGACACTCGTGTGATGTTATTATGAAACGAGCCGATATCACACTCGTGTTTAATGCCCTTCATTATGTAGGTACAGTCACATAAACTACTATTATAATATTAAGTATGGATATAGGCACCCGTCAGTACTTATTTTCTAATAAAATTCCACAATTAAAACCCAAAATCTTTTGTAATTAACCAAAAATATTTGGGAGGGGGGGGGGGAGGGGACTGGACCACAAAACTGTTTAGCAACCTCCATTTACTGGATGTCTGGGATCCATATAATATATATCAGAAGTCAGATTGCAGTGCGCTATTTTTGCAAACATAACTCCACTGAGAGCCTGCTCTATGAAGTATTGCCGGTAAAAGATTAAGTTACGAATAATTCGATAGTTTCATATCGTCAGCGTCACCCGATTTAAACTAAACCAATTATAAGTTTGAAAGCGATTAGAGTCGCGAGACTGGGCTGGTCGATTCATAAAGCTTAGAGAACCTCGCCTTAGTTAGACGGACCAGTAGAAGTTCACTTTAGTGCCTACTACCTTAAATAAATAATAATATTTGCGGATAATCTTACACAAATCTACCTAGTCCCAACCTAAGCAAAGCTTGTACTATGGGTACTGGACGACGATATTTATTTGTATATTATTTAATCGTATGGTATACCCGTGCAGGGTTGTGGTAGGTAGCTCCTGCGGACGCAAGTGACAGTTGTCCCGCCAGCGTCAGTTGCGTCAGCGTCAGCGGCAGTTGTTGGCCATAGTCAACTTCTGCTACATACGAGGAAAACCATGGGATCGGATACGACTACGAGCGTAGCGCCACAGTCTATATACCAATACAGTCACTACAGTCAGTCGACGAAGCCGTCTAGACAGGGCAATCGTGCGGGGTGTGAGGGGCGAGGGGCGTATAGGGCGAGCCCCAGCTGCATACATATAGCTTGGGACATGACGTTGTCAAACCCGCAAACGCGGCAAACGTCAAAGGCGTCGGTCCATTGTTACTCTTTACACTATGGTAGCGCGTAGTGATTCATGGCAGTGAACGTGTTGAGAGAGGCGCACAGCGGAAAGTCAGCTCGCTTATATTTGGACCAGTTGAATTGGGGAAGCATCTTACCGGAGACTGCAGTTGCACGTATACGTACGTAAGTATTTGGTTTTTGTTTCTGGTGGTAAGGTCGCAGAAGAAAAGGGTTGCGCTTTGTTGATAATGAGTGAGAATATCAACAAAGCGATACTCAAACAAAGTTGTAACCTTGTAACCGACTTCAATTCAGTACTCCAAACTAAATGAGCATTTTTCCACATTTCTCTTCCATTTTACCACATGAACTGCTTTCTGAGAGCAAATGCGTTGATTATTACAGAAAAAAACCAAACCGCTGTATGCGGGCCGATAATTTTTGAAGATTTGTCAAGGATCTGAGAATCACCTTTGGCACTTCTTTTGTTGCTATTTCAACAAAATCATATCAGAATCTGTGACGTATTTTTATAGTTTTAGGACTTTTAGGCACATCATTGAGGAATTCCATAAGTCATCTGTGGTCTTCACCATCAGATCCACTTCACCAAATTAGTGATTTCATAGTGTAAATACACGAGTTATAATAGAAAATACCGAAACTACCTACTACACTTGTGCCTAATATATTTGAGCAGTTCTCTCAATCCCTCATGATTTACATTATCCAACTGGAGTTTTGATAAAAATGGGACCAATCTGGAAGCATATATATGTACATTAAAAAAAAAAACGTATTGGTTCATTAATGACGGAGTTCTGAGGTAACAAACATACAAAATAATAATATTAAAAATTATTCAAAATATCAAACAAAATCAGAACTTCCTCCTCCTTTTATTGAAATCGGGTAAATAGGGTAGGTATGGTCACGGGTAGTAAATGTCCAAGGACAACGGTACTCGTTTATGGTTGTTTTCTTAATTCAATTCATTTCAAAAATTTATTTCGGACATGTACATCCATATTTTTGGTTAGTAACAATAAAAACACTTATTATTAAACTAATGTTAGTGGACACAAATTACAATGTAACTAAAATATTAACTTAAGACTAAAACTTGCGCAGCCTAGATTGCCCGCATCCCAAGCATCTTAAGGGTGTATGCTTGTTTTCGCACGATTTCCGTCCGGTTTAAGATATAATAGATGGATGGGTGAATAAGTGAAAAAAGTTTGTGAACAGCATAATTATCTCGAGTGGTACTTATTAGAACGAGCGTTAGCCGGATTACGTAAAGTATCGATCTGATACTTCTTTCATATCAAGAGAACATTAGAACCGTGGTTAATTATGCAGGCAAACCCGCGGGATAAAATATTTCTAAATGGGATAAATTAAGACGTTGGTGCCGTTAAAGCCTGAGTGTTCGAGGTAGATGTCGGTACCTGCCTCCCTAAGGCGCAATAAGAGGGAATTGGTTGAACCGAGCACGGTTCCGATAACTGGGCTATCGGAACCGTGGTTAAAGCGAATGGCCTCGAATGCCAAAATCTAGCTGGTTCGAATCCGGCTCGAAGCAATACGTCAAAAACCCTCTTAATTTGTGGGAACTTCGAACTGGAAGGCGCAGCGTGGGTAGACCCCCCACAAGGTGGACTGATGGATGACGCATTAGAAAGAAAGAAAATACGTTTATTTAGCACTTTGTAGGATAAAAGACAAAAAATTACAGACATAATGATTAAATGCTAAAATGGCTGCCACTCAACTTTGTGCCACGAAATGGTGATACCTGTGTGTGCGTGCGTGCGTGCGTGCGTGCGTGCGTGCGTGCGTGCGTGTGTGTGTACATGCGCTAGAAGCGTTGTGCGTAAAGATTCATAATTATAATAACAAAAAATAAAAATACCCCCGCTATATATAACAATATCATGGCTGCCTATTGTTTTTGTTTTTATGCACTATGGGCCACATGTTTCGAACTCTTCCTTCCTTTCTGCCTTTCTTTTTTGTAGTCGGGCAAAAACTCTGTTATATAAAATTTTTTCCAGTCTTAAGACAATAGGGGCACAATAAGAACAACATCTCTCCTCCTAGCGTTATTCCCGGTTGTGCCCTAGATGAAACCGGGGCCGCTTTGACACCGAATTCTTGATATGTTTGATATGCTCAACTATTTTGTTAGTATTAAAACAAACAAAAAAATATCGACATAGTAGGATTTGTACCGGCATCCGTTTAGCCTTTCGCGGGCGTGAGCTTTACCAATGAATCTACAGTCCGAGAGCTCTCAAAAGTATTCTGGTTCGGGTGAAATCGTTTATTTTGGCATAAGAACGTATGAGAGCCAGCGAGAGAGAAAAATATAGACCCAGGTGAGTTTTCACTGCCAGGAACCTGCCTAGTAACTAGCCTATGCCGTCGGCGCTTTCCGCTACATACGGGGAAACCACAAAATAGGCTATGAGCGTAGTGCGTAGCGATTCTTTGCAGAGAACCGAATAATAATTTGACATTATGCATTGCGCTGCGAAACGCAAGTTTGGACAGTATTAGAAGTTTTGATTTAGCCATTCTAGCTGTCAAAGTTAGCCGAGATTTCATACATAACTTTCATAACTGTTGAGCCTGATTAATGAAAACAGAACATCTAATTGAATTAAAATCTTAGAGGAGTTCGTCATAGTCGGCATTGTTATGCAGTAAGCTGGCATCAAAAAGTCTCTACTATTGTCTACAAACTCATAAAAATTAAATAAGTATAAAGGTTTGAAACCTAAGTCGTAAAAAGAAATTCGCAGTATTTTAAGGCAAATTCATTGCATTAATTCTAGAAGCAAAATTTATTGATACTAATTTTAAAAAGCAATTAGTGTGACCCTACTGAGTAAATTTAAGTTTTTTTTTAAATGAAAGAATTAACAAACAACGTTTACATATTTGTCACGTCCACCTGTTTAAACTAAAGTTAAACAGTAAGAAACACATATTTCTGTTCACGACTTAGGATTCATCCTGTTTAGTGGATGTACAGTAGCCATCACATACATCGGAGCAAACAAGCACGTCACAAACATCGGAACACACCTCTATTTTCAAGGTATTAGGGTGCATGTGCCGATATTTTTGAACACCTATGGTGTACAGTCAAAGAATTTAATTTCCTACCCATTTAGGACTATTTCAAAGTGACACTGTAAATAAAATCATAAGAAGTCTCTTACGTTTTGATTGATTACGTCACTTTGACAAAGTCCAAAGTGGGTAGGAAATTAAATTCTTTGACCGTACCTATGTATGTGATGGCGAGTGTACCTGACAGACGGTTTGGCGCAACCCACCCTAGGTACAGGTAATTAAAAGAAAAACAAACCGACGCAATAAACTTTTCAAAGTTCAATATCTCAAAAACGGCTGAACCGATTTTGTTGATACGTATACATAGCTAAGAACCATCTCGATCACGTCAGTTTTCGGATGAATTCGCATTCAAATCGGTCCATTTGTTTAGGAGCTACGATGCCACAGACAGACACACAGATACACACAGACACACAGATACGCAGACACACAGACCAACAGACACGTCAAACTTATAACACCCCTGTTTTTGCGTCCGGGTTAAAAACACAGCATCAGAAAAATAGTACATTGTTTAACAAGGGGCGTATGAGAAATATTGCAAACGAGAGTCTATCAGAAGTCCGACGCCGTGAGGCGGAGGGCTTTTGATGACTCGAGTTTGCAATATTCTTACGCCCGTGTTATACGCAATGTTTTTCATCACATTTGCGAGGAAATAAATAACTACAAAAGACAGAAAAATCATTGCTTTATACAAGCGCACCAATCAAATGTTGACGAAATTGACAACTTCACTTCCAGATCAGTGCGAGTGGAGGGCGGAGCTTCAACATTTCAACCAATCACAAAGCATGGAGCATGTGGTTCTTGCAGGGCATGGCCTGCTCGATTAACAATCACAGAGCCAGAATTCTTGTCGTACGCGGCCGTCAAGATTTGCTTAACCAATCAGATCACACACAAGCTCATTACTCCCTCGGGACCATTATTTCCCGCGGGAACAATTTAGGCCATTGTCCTTCCGTATACAGGCATAGAATAACACCATTTATGAGCAAGTGTGATGAAAAAACATTAAACAAATCGATACATGTATTAATTTCATTCCAAAATCTTCTTAGAAATAGTTCTCTTCCGGCGTGATACGGGTCCTGGTACAGTCGTCTACAAAGATACAAGATTACAAGATTTCTATTAACTTGCAATGTATGTATGTACTTAACTATGCAACTAAATATGTTTGTTGTGGATTCTTGCGACTTAACTTTGAAGCAGATATCTTCAACCGATTGAAACCAACCGACCTGAAATTTTGGGTAATGGTAGTAGTTTGGATGACAATTCAATATTATGGTACCATCGAGTTGATCTGATGATGGAGACAGAAGGTGTCCATGGGGATTCAGTACTTAACCGACGTAACTCCTTTGACTTTGGGCTCGTTAGAATCATCTCAATGAGTAGTCGATGACGGTATATCTTTATACCCATATTTTTACTTTATCTTTCTATATTTCTTACGTCGACCGTACAGTCACCCGCAATAATAGATGATTGAACAAGGCACTCAACAATATCTGACTAAACTCTATTTCTAGAGCTATGAGCCACAGGGCCGTGTATATATTTTGTCTAGTCAAATATAGGTGTCTGTACAATAAACCAAGCACAGGACGGCCCGCGAGTTTTGTCGCGCCGAGATAGACCATTCGTCTCTTTCTAATCAGAACGCGTAGAAAGAGACGGGATAGTATACCTCACGGGCCGTCTTGCGATAGCCGTGCAGAAAGAATACGAGTTAAACAAAGCGACTTATTTGTGAGTTTTATTCGAGTTCTCTTAGTAACCTAATGTGTTAGAACTCAACCTTGTTTTTCGATTATAATTGGATGTACGAATCCAATTAATAAGTTATTTAGCTCCTTTACTGTTTGCGCACATTTCTTTGGTCGTAAGTGCCTATTATTGTACCTAGTGACGTTCTCTTTCAAACTTGGCGATTATTCCTTTAGTCGGCAACTTAGTTAAATGAGCTAAGCTCCAATTAGGTCTTTCAAAGCTAATAGTTAATGGAAATAAGATAGGTATGGTAAATAGCGGCTTTCGTTGTCAGTTCTGACTGTAGATGTTCCGAGGACACCAAAATTCTGATAAGCTTTAAGTCCTCTTTTTCTTAGTGTTTGCCTGGTTGCATCCTCGAGACAACAGGTCAAGTCCGCTAAGGACAAAACCGTTTGCTATCGTCACTTAATCCAAGGAATCGTTACTGAAGGATTTTTCTATTACATTGTTTCGACTTTATAGTTTTTATTTAATAATTTTTATAATAGGTAAAACTTTGTGCCAATTTAAACTCTTGTTTCGTCTGTTATCTCAAGTCATCTGACATGCAAAGTCCTTCGACGCTAACTATTGAGTTAGCAAATTTGAGATCGCTTCTATAATCTCTTGTCTATCTGCCTTCGTGGCCTTTAGGACAAATATATGCACTAAACCAGCCAATAATCCTCCTAGAAGTGGAGCTACCCAAAATACCCAATGATTCGAAAAGTCAAGGTAAAATACCGCAATAGCAAGAGACGCTACAGGGTTCATCAAATCTCTATAGTCCGTGGTTAACGTAAGACAAGCAACTATACATAGACCAATGGCTAGAGGACCTACCCTCATGACTGTTGATGTATAACCTGAAACGCTCAAAGCCACCGCCACCACAAGAAAAGTCTTCATTATTTCTAGAACAAACAGCGGAATTATCTCTGAATCTTTGAATACAATTGATTTAGAAGCAATAGCACTGGCGACTATTTCACCTAAAAGAGCTCCTAAAATCTGTGCTATGATGTACAAAAGCGCTGGGAACAGCCCTATGTAGTTGCAGATGAATGCTCCGAGGGTTATCGCAGGACGGATCCAGGTTAAGATAGATGCCACAAGTAGTCCGTTAGTGAATGGATTTAATTGCTTGAAAATTTTGCCTGAGAGTAGGAGAGCGATGTACATAAAAGTTCCAAGGAGTTCTGCTAAGAATCTTCTTATCATCCGGTAGTAATCTTTCAGGTCGTCCCTTCCAAGGCTGAGATCACATTTCACCATGATTTATTAGCATGCAAATTTTCGTATTTCAGTTTGTACTCTGTAATCACTTCATGGCACTTCTTGTTTGTACAAAATTCAAAGATAGTAAATAAAATTTGAAGTCTGATAGAGCAATACGAGCAATATTCATTTTCAATTAATGTTTGTATTGCATTTGTATTTTGACGTAATAATTGTCATAATAGAGTCGGATACACTAATCATTCTAATCAAAGAAGTAATTTTTTATTCCTACCTTTGTAGTTACCTAGTTGGAAACTGTCTTAACTGTAAAGAGGTTGATTTGATATGTTGTATATCCAAGTATTATGTAAATCCTCAAAAAGAACTACCTACTGATAATAAATAAATAAATGAATTGTAGTTATTGTTTTACAAGCCTTATTTATTTTCATAATTGATTCGAATACGAACAGGTATATTGTAACTCAAAATAAACCTATAAACGAATCCGGCCAACAATGCGCCGACTAGTGGGCCGACCCAATGCATCCAGTTGTCTTTAGACGACTTCAGGTACAACCATGTGGCTAGGCACACTACTGGGTTCATGCAACCCGAGTATTCTGCCACTGCGCAGAGCGAGGCCGTTAAACTAAGCCCGATCGCCAAGGCAGCAGACCCGACACCTCTTGCGTTCCTTCTTGGATCAGTAACGCTCACAGCCACTGACACTAATAGAAAACTGTTCAGCACCTGCAAACTAAACTCCGAACGTATGTCCATCGCTTTTGAATCCTTCACCCTTAACTCTTCACGTACAATCAGTTTCGCCATGAATTGGCCTAATATTGCTCCCAGTATCTGTGCAATTATGTAGCATATCGCAGGGAGCAGTTTTATGTAGTTGCATACCAGCATGCCAACGGTTACTGCTGGGTTCACGTGTCCACCGGAAATATGGCCTGTGAAGGTTATAATGGAAGCCAAGAGTAACCCACTTGCCACTGCATTGGCAGTATTGGATTTTATCTCATGCTGACCTGACAGGATAAAGGTTATTAATAGGAATGTTCCTATGAGTTCTGCCAACAGTCTTCTTAACATGCTCAAACTTTTGAATTCATGTAGTCCTATCATGTTTAATATCCCCATGATTAATGAACATTTGTTATTATACCAACGAATTTGACCACTCTTTGTACATCTAGTTGGCTCGGATACGTTTAGAAATTGATTTTATTTACTTCACTTTTGATTGATAACGTGTTGATATATTGCTTTTTTTTTCAGCCACTTGTCGGAATACGATTGAGCTATACCGCATTCCATTTAACTAGTAGTAGTGCCATACCTACTGATATTTCCCCAATGTATAAAAGTAAATAAGAATCTAAATACCTTTCCCCATTTCCTCGCGGGCTGATGAGATGAAGGGGTATAGGTATAACCACTGTAGCCAGTCGAGAATGATCTGTGTTGCAAATAGAAATATCATCATCATCATCATCATATCAGCCGAAAGACGTCCTCTGCTGGACATATGCCTCCCCCAAAGAGTGCCAAAAGCTTAGTATATACGAGTATATATCATCATCACTAAGAGTTTACTATGGGCCTAGTTCGATTTAAGTAAGATTGTCCCCCTAGTATTTATTTATTTACAATATATTTGTACGTTCTCAAAAACGGCTCTAACGACTTTAATGTAATTTGGTATTTGGGGGCGAAAAATCGATCTGGCTATGTCTCATGTCTGGAAAAAATCGTTTTCTCGGTATTTTCACCCGAGCAGAGCTCGGTTGCCCAGAACTTGATGCAAAAGTGGGTACAGTTTTAAAGAACTTTTGTGAAAAAAGTACATCCGTTTTCGCTGCTCTTGAGTGCGTGATTAATTGATTATAGAGCTTTATTAATATAAGCTCGCGGCGACATAGACTATCTGTCTCTTTCTTATTAGAAAACTTAGAAAGAGACCGATAGTTAGTCTAGTTACAAGGATTAATCCCGCCCTCACCATTTCGCCATCTTGGGACTAGACGCGGTCGTGGGTCCCTTATGTTGTTTATTTACCACTGATTCGCACGAAGCGCTTTGTTTTCTCGTGAAGACAGCTGAAGAGTGGAATTCTCTTCCGGCAAACCTTTTCCCAGCTACGTATAACTTGGATCTTTTCAAGACAAGAGTGAATAGGCACTATCTAGGTACGCATGTTTACACCGTCGACCTCATCATCACTTACCATCAGGTGAGAATGGTGAGATACAGGTGAAATGCGTACCAATAATTAACAAAAAGCGGCCAAGTGCGAGTCGGACTCGCACATGAAGGGTCCGTAAAATAAATTGCGGTTTACGATTTATGACGTATTAAAAAAAACAACTTGCTAGATCTCGTTCAAACCAATTTTCGTTGAAAGTTTGCATGGTAATGTACATCATAAATTTTTTTTAGATTTATCATTCTCTTATTTTAGAAGTTACAGGGGGGGGGGGGGCACACATTTTACCACTTTGGAAGTGTCTCTCGCGCAAACTATACATTTTAGAAAAAAATGATATGAAAAACCTCTGTATCATTTTTGAAGACCTATCCATAGATAGTACACGTATGGGTTTGATGAAAAAATTTTTTTGAGTTTCAGTTCTGAGTATGGCAACCCCCAAAACTTGATGTTTTTTTTCTATTTTTGTGTGAAAATCGTAATGCGGTTCACAGAATACATCTACTTACCAAGTTTCAACAGTATAGCTCTTATAGTTTCGGAAAAAAGTGGCTTTGACATACGGACGGACAGACAGACAGACAGACAGACAGACATGACGAATCTATAAGGGTTCCGTTTTTTGCCATTTGGCTACGGAACCCTAAAAAGGATGTCTAACTATCTCGCTGCGAGAGAACTCACGCGCTGTGTTGTGCTAACCGTGCCTGTGAAAATACGAGTACAGGCAAATTATTGCCCTGCTTTGTTCAGTTGGCCTTTAACCATTAGACCATAGGGCTGGCTCGTAAACTCCCGAAGCAAAAAGAGGGGTGTTATAAGTTTGAAGTGTCTGTGCGTTTGTGTGGCTGCCTGTGGCATCGTATAGCTCCTAAACTAATTGACCGATTTGAATGTGGTTTTTTTAATCCGAAAGCTGATGTAATCGAAATGGGTTTTTAGCTACGTTTCAACAAAATCGGTTTAGCCGAACTTTGAAATGAAAATGTCGGGAGTTTTTCAACTTTTCTAAGTTGTATAGTTATTTGCCTAGCGGATCGGCATAAGTAGCTTTCCAAAGGGGAAACGCAGCCAGTCTTATGGGAAACCTTCCGTAGAGATCCGACGTTGGGGATATTTTTTTTAATATTGGGTCCTTACCTATGAAATTGGCGTTTTTTTCACTGATATTTTTTTGTACGTAATTTATTCATTTCTATTGCAACTTCCAAATTATTTTTTAATTTCATTATTAGACTATGTAACAAAGGTTTTAAATACAAAAAATAGGTTTGAATTTTTTATTTAGTGTTTCAAATTAAAGCTTGAAAACCGCCCTTTTCATGTGCTGCCGGTTAAAGTGTTTCAATTACGTATAGTTTTATGATGCGAACTATTTTAAAGGAATGAAGATATGTGTAAAGTAGCTTAAAAGTTTTTTATATTTCTACCAAAATTTAGTTTGCTTTGAATTTGACATTGCTGAATAATCCGCAAAATTCAATGTATGAAAATCACAGTTTTCATAAAATTCTCCATACACACCGCCAATTTCATAGGTAAGGACCTAATACGTTCGTACTTATTGTAATTGTAACATATCGTATATTGTGAGATAAATAAAATTTATTTCAGAATAACATTGATGTAAGAACTAAATGTAAAGTGACAAGAGCGGAAAATGGTAGTCACGTGTTTTATTTCCCCTTGTATGTTTCCTTTGAGCCTACATTTAAAGTCTGGTATTTGAGATACGACTGAGCACCCATTATTTGTAATTGATGTATACTTTGCACCCTAAAGGGTAAAACAGGCTTTTCGATTTTTGAATTCCATACTTACTCAATTACACTAGCAAATACTTGCTGTTATTTGTTTAGGGCGGCCCTATGTGGAACTAGTGAGATCACAAGTAGAAAGTGCTTATACTTTGCCAAAAGTGTGGCGACCAGGTACAGTTCGCGTCAAAAGCAGCTACGCAAACGAAGACGTCAAAAATCTTTATTGAACGGGAATAAGAACTTTTGACGTCCTCGATTGCGTAGTTACTTTTGATCCTGCCTGTACATACATGTCCCGAGTATAGAGCTGGCAGCCATGATTAAAAGATAAAGTCCGTTAATTCGTTCCAAATGTCGCCTACTGAGTGACTGGAATACGGCCACTTCTCAAATGTATTCTACTTTCGAGATGTGACTGTATTGCAGTGTGCAATATAGCCACATCTCAACTCAAATTAATTTTAATTTAAGTAGAGATGTGGCGTTACTGCAGTCACTAGACAATGGGGAATGGATGAAAATTTTAGAAGAGCCTGATTCTTTTTTTGGTGATAGGAATAACCTTCATTAGCACCAGAAAAAAGTTGCAGACTTTTCAGCTACGTCAATTATTTTTGAAAAATATAAACAGTTTCCTCACTTACGTTTTGGTAGAACGGCGAATGAGACACTTTCCTTGATCCGTCTCATATTACATTTTTTTTTCTAAATATCTGACCCTGGCAATGACAAATATAGCTGCAGCAGCTGTCAATATAATTGCAAGTGTCAGTTTACCACGGATTTTTAAGATATTTTATTGTAATACTAGCTTTTGCCCGCGACTTCGTCCGCGCGGAACTCGTTTATATTGTAACTTTCTCCCCCCTTTTCACCCCCTTAGGTGATGAATTTCCAGATAAAAACTATCTTTAGAAAGGACTCTTTGGGAAGGCCCCGGAATTCAAAGTATCTCTATACCAAATTTCATCTCAATCGGTTCAGCGGTTTAAGCAAAAAAAGGTAACAGACAGACAGAGTTACTTTCGCATTTGTAATATTAGTATGGATTGTATGAAGGAAAGGGTCATTATAGCTGAGTTGCATGATTTTATAGATTACCTTACTCCGAACGCCTTTTTTCTAAATGGGCTACATCCAAATTTTCACCCCCATTTCACCCCCTTAGGGGATCATTTCCGGAATAGAAACTTACATAATTATGTCCTTTTCCAGGACTCAAACTATCTTTCAACCAAATTTTATCAAAATGTGTTGTCACAAACAAATTTCCACCCCCAATTACACCCCCTTAGGGGATGATTTTCGGGATAAAACTATCCTTTGTCCTTCCTTTACTATCGCTATACCGTAAATGGGTTCAATCCAAATTTTCATCCACCATTTCTCACCCCCTTAGGGGATGATTTCCTCCTTTCATGTATTCCAGAATAAATATTATTCTTTGTTCTTTCCTTGGACTGAGACCTCTCTCTATACCAAATGTCATCTGAATGGGTTCTATCGTAATCGTCAAGCCTCATTTCACCACCTCAGGAAATGATTTTTCGGGATACAAACTATGCATTGTCCTTCCCTGGGACTCCTTCTATCTCTTTACCAAATTTCATCTAAATGAGTTTTATTCAAATCTTCACCCCCTATTTCATCCCTGAGGGGATGATTTTCGGGATTAGAACTATCCGTTGTCATACTCCGGGACTCAAACTATCGTTCAACCAAATTTTATCAAAATGAGTCACAAACAATTTTTCACCCCCAAATACACCCCCTTAGTGGGATGATTTTCGGGAGTAAACTATCCTATGTCCTTCTTCAAGACTCCAACTCGCTTTACCCGTAAATGGGTTCCATCCAAATTTTCATACCCCATTACCCCATCCCCTTAGGAGATGATTTCTGGACTAAAAAATATTTTAAGTCCTTCCCCAGGACTTTTAACTATCTCCATACCAAATTTCTTCTAAATCGGTTCTATCCAAATTTTCACCCCTCATTTTACCCCCTCAGGAGATGATTTTTCAGGATAAAAACTATGCATTGTCCTTCCCTGGGACTTTTTCTATCTCTATACCAAATTTTAACTAAATGGGATTTATCCACATTTTCATCCCTATTTCATCCCCTTGGGGGATGATTTTCGGGATTCAAACTATCCATTGTCATTCTCCGGGACTCAAACTATATCTATACCTACCAAATTTGGTCTAAACGGAGTCCATCCAAAATTTCACCCCCCATTTAACCCCCTTAGGGGATGATTTCCAGAATAAAAACTATCCAATGTCATTCCCGAGAACTTAAACTACCTCTAAACCAAATTTTATCAAAATGGGTTACATCCAAATTTTCACCCCTCCATTTTACCCCCTACAGGGAAGATTTTTGGGATAAAACCTATCGTTTGACCTTCCCCGGGACTAAAACTAATTAAATACCAAATTTTATCCAAATCGGTGCAGCGGTATAAGTAGCTCCATACAAATTTCCACCCCCCCATTTCATCCCCTTAGGGGTTGAATTTAGGATAAAAACTACCCTAAGTCCTTCCCCAGGACTCAAACTATCTCTATACCAAATTTCATCTTAATCGGTTCAGCCGTTTTCATGTGATGCGCGGTCACATAAACAGACAAACAGATAAACAGATAAACAGACAAACAGACAAAAATTCTAAAAACTGTTGGAACGTGTTCTGTTATCGATTTTAAGTATCCCTAGCCAATTTTTTTTCGAATATCTTCCATGTACAGACTTTCGACCCTCTTCAGCTTTATTATATGTATAGATGAGACGGATCAAGCAAAGTTTCTTATTCGCCGTCCTAAACCCAAAACGTAAGTGAGGAAACTGTTTATATTTTTCAAAAATTATTGACGCAGGTGATAGTTAAGTCTGCAACTTTTTTCTGGTGCTAAGGAAGGTTATTCCTAGCAATAAAAAAAAATCAGGCACTTCTAAAATTTTCATCCATTCCCAATTATTATGTCGGCTTTGTTTACCTGTGACCATGTTAACTTCGTTATAAAATAACGTTAATTTGTGGATGTATGAATACGAACGGTTCAAAATATTTTTGTCCGTTTTGAAAAATATTGTTATTAAGAAAATTACACTGGCTCACGACATTAAATGAGTTGCATGGATTCATAGGGTTCGGTAACTTACCATTAGGCGGGCCGTACACTTGTTCGCCACAGACGTGGTATAAAGAAAAAAAAATAAGCCGAGTCCCAAACCCAACCCTCTATTCTCCTCTATAAATCCTATACTATTAAACGAGCAATATTTGCATTTACATATATATTTATTTGCAATCACGTTCTTGGAAACGGCTCTAACGATTTCGATGAAATTTGGAATATAGGGAAATACGGGGGCGAGAGATCGATCTAGCTAGGTCTGATGTCCGGGGAAATTAGTTTTCACCGTATTTTCTCTTTTTTAAAACGAGCAGAGCTCGGTTGCCCAGGGACTGTATTTTAAAATATACTACTTTAAATAATGTCAAACTTGTAACTCGATTGTTAACTCCGTTAAAATTAACGATTACTGGATTAACGGTAATATGCCCACGTCTATGCCAATTTTAGTGCAGACATGTCCGACTCTTTAATTAAAGGATTTATTTGACGAGTTTGGTAAACAGATTACAAAACTGTCCCCAGGTCCTCACTGTTTAATTTTGCCAACCCTTGTAATGTTTATTTTGGAGATGCCGGTTAAAGCTGATATAAAAGTAATTGAGTTTCATTTTAAAGTACCAAGCTTATAAAATAAAGGGTTATCCACGCGTTCACAGGCGAGTACATACATGGGTGGTAGCGAGAATTTTGTTTCGAGGGGGTGAAAGAAAGAAAGAAGACATTCATTCACGAAACAAAATACACACAGAGACAAAGGGAGTAAACATACAATACCATTGACACATATTGTGTGTGTCTTCGCGGCAGTGAATCGGTCGCTGTCTCTAAATAAATAATAATAATAATAAATTGTATTGGAATCTTCTACCTAGGGCGGTGGAGTTTTTTTTTGCATGGACTAGTTAGATACTTTGATGCAATGCAAGGCCGAATTGCATCAAAGAAAGCGCTGCAGAAACTCAACAGCACCCTAATAGTAGTTTATGTAACTGTACATAATGAAGGGCATTAAACACGAGTGTGGGTTTATGAGCGAGTTTCAAAATAGGAACACACGGATGTTTTAATGCTTAATTATGTACAGTTACATAGGTAGTACACTACTTTATCTACCCATATCTTATAAATCCTCAATGATGTGTTCGGAAACCATTCGAATAACCGCCATTGCGCAGCCATATGGGCGACTAGATTTCAAATCATTACTAACTAGATATCGATAATAACATAGATTATCGATGTTATTATAATTTTTCAGTTTTTTAAACACTGGCACAGATAAAACGCTTATGTTACGTTATTGGTTGCAATAATAGTGGTCATTATATATGGTTTCCGAACACATTCTAGAAGATTTATGATATGGGTGTAGATAAAAGCATTATTGTATTGAATGCGTGCGCATTGCAAGCCCGTTGAGTATATTATCCAACCCACAAACTTGACCTGTCTTATCTTATCTTATCTTATCTAGGTGAGGGCCCTTTCGGATGCACTTCGACCCAGTGGTATCTTTTGTGCATTTGCCCTCTCCTTTATACCTGCTCCCAGGCTTGCTCCATCATTTCCACAAAGCGGATGATGGCGTTCGCCGGGAGCCCCTTGAATTCCTTTGGTTGCGGGTAACCGTTACCAAAGTAGTTCATTCTTTGTCTGGCAAGGGCATGACATTCACACAATAAGTGTTCCATAGTCTCATCCTCCTCGCCACACATTCTACAGTCTAAACTATCAGATAGTCCCATCTTAGCCAAGAGATCCTTGACCCCGCAGTGACCTGTGAACACTTGACCTGTACGGCGATATTATGTAGAGAAAGGCTTGAAAAGTGTATTTTTCACTTCATCCGTACACCGAGCAATGACAGTTTTATAAAAAGTCAGTCAGGAGCCCATCGCATCTCATCGCGAGTATAAGAGAGAGTGAGAGAGTTTTGTTTTCAAAATAAATATTATGTAATAGTCAGTAATGTCAGCATTATGCCAAGATGAAACCGTTTCGCGACAGTACAATATTTTTGACACTCTATTTATTTATGCGGCCTTTGTTCCATCATATATCTATGCCGGTGTCTGTACCTACCTATGTTTTTGTGTCGATATTTTTTTTTATTTCTTTATGTACAAAAAAAAAAACGCCAAATTTATATAATATCTTTTAGCGTTTTGTATATCAGGTTTTTTATTCAAAAAGATACCACAACAAAATGATCAAAAACAATCATAACTATGCTATGAAAGTTTTGTGGGGTTGGAATTGACTCCCATATTAATTAGTAATTTATTATAATAATTAATCGATTAAAGATAATAATTTCAATTATATATATTTTATATAGTTATACGTGTGTAGGTATAACTCATATTAAGATGTATATAATAATGTAACTCATAAAATTCTAGTAATATTTAATAATCACTCGGACAGAGCGGCCGAGTTTGTTATTAGATATTTCCGTCCGACCGTTTCTGTCCCCATCCTTGTCAACACCCTGGAGAAGATTGGTATAAGGGGTGCTTCTTTGTGTCTATTTAGTAGCTATCTTCGAAATAGGACCCAAAAGGTCAAATTGGGAAATCATATCAGTGATGAACGCGCTATATCCTACGGAGTACCACAGGGTAGTGTTCTAGGCCCTACACTCTTCCTTATTTACATTAATCAGCTATGTAACATGCGTATTGAGGCGGGAACCGTTTTCACATATGCTGACGACACTGCTGTGGTATTCTCAGGGGATACATGGGAGGAAGTGCGCCTATCCGCAGAAAGTGGCCTCACAAAAATTGCCGGATGGCTACAAACAAATCTTCTTACCCTTAACACAACTAAAACTAACTACGTTTGCTTCACAAACTATAATCGTACGCAACCAGACACAGACTTCTCAATCAGGATCCATACTTGCCACAACACGCAAACCATCTGTGCCTGCCCAGCCATCGAGAAGGTAGAATCCACTAGATACCTGGGGGTTATGGTCGACCAACGACTCACCTGGCACTTGCACACTGAGAGTATTATGGGCAGAATTCGTAAACTTATCTGGGTCTTTAAAAATCTTAGGCACGTAGTAACGAAGACCGTACTAAATCAAGTTTACATATCACTGGCCCTGTCAGTCCTTGCGTATTGTATCCCTATATGGGGTGGTGCAACTAAGACTAAATTTCTTGAGCTTGAGAGAGCTCAAAGGGCACTTCTAAAAGTGATGTTTTTCAAACCGTACAGATTTTCCACAAACAAACTTTATACACTCTGTGACTTATTATCTGTAAGAAAATTATATATATTTAGCCTTATCATAAAGACACACAAGACAACCACATATACACCGGAAACAACAAGTACACGTAGGAAAAGAACTAAAGTTATCCACACTCCCACAGTGAAATCTGCATTTGCAAGGAGACAACAAGCAGCACAATCTGCCAACCTGTATAATCTTATAAATAAGCACATAGATATGTATTCCTCCACCACGCATGAGTGTAAATCTAAGTTAACAGTATGGTTAAAAACCAAAAGCTATTTTGATATTGAAAATTTACTTCAGAGACCTGTATATTAAATGTGATACACACACACACACACACACACACACATACACACACACACACACACACACACACACACACACACACACACACACACACACACACACACACACGCACGCGCGCGCGCACACACTTACCACATAGTATAATATGAAATGTTTACTTATTATATACATTATATTTTAAGTTATGCCTACACCTAAGTCACAACATGTGGAAGAGCGGTGATCTTCTTAGCACAAGTATATTATACTAGCTTTTGCCCGCGACTTCGTCCGCGCGGAACTCGTTTATATTGTAACTTTCTCCCCCCTTTTCACCCCCTTAGGTGATGAATTTCCAGATAAAAACTATCTTTAGAAAGGACTCTTTGGGAAGGCCCCGGAATTCAAAGTATCTCTATACCAAATTTCATCTCAATCGGTTCAGCGGTTTAAGCAAAAAAAGGTAACAGACAGACAGAGTTACTTTCGCATTTGTAATATTAGTATGGATTGTATGAAGGAAAGGGTCATTATAGCTGAGTTGCATGATTTTATAGATTACCTTACTCCGAACGCCTTTTTTCTAAATGGGCTACATCCAAATTTTCACCCCCATTTCACCCCCTTAGGGGATCATTTCCGGAATAGAAACTTACATAATTATGTCCTTTTCCAGGACTCAAACTATCTTTCAACCAAATTTTATCAAAATGTGTTGTCACAAACAAATTTCCACCCCCAATTACACCCCCTTAGGGGATGATTTTCGGGATAAAACTATCCTTTGTCCTTCCTTTACTATCGCTATACCGTAAATGGGTTCAATCCAAATTTTCATCCACCATTTCTCACCCCCTTAGGGGATGATTTCCTCCTTTCATGTATTCCAGAATAAATATTATTCTTTGTTCTTTCCTTGGACTGAGACCTCTCTCTATACCAAATGTCATCTGAATGGGTTCTATCGTAATCTTCAAGCCTCATTTCACCACCTCAGGAAATGATTTTTCGGGATACAAACTATGCATTGTCCTTCCCTGGGACTCCTTCTATCTCTTTACCAAATTTCATCTAAATGAGTTTTATTCAAATCTTCACCCCCTATTTCATCCCTGAGGGGATGATTTTCGGGATTAGAACTATCCGTTGTCATACTCCGGGACTCAAACTATCGTTCAACCAAATTTTATCAAAATGAGTCACAAACAATTTTTCACCCCCAAATACACCCCCTTAGTGGGATGATTTTCGGGAGTAAACTATCCTATGTCCTTCTTCAAGACTCCAACTCGCTTTACCCGTAAATGGGTTCCATCCAAATTTTCATACCCCATTACCCCATCCCCTTAGGAGATGATTTCTGGACTAAAAAATATTTTAAGTCCTTCCCCAGGACTTTTAACTATCTCCATACCAAATTTCTTCTAAATCGGTTCTATCCAAATTTTCACCCCTCATTTTACCCCCTCAGGAGATGATTTTTCAGGATAAAAACTATGCATTGTCCTTCCCTGGGACTTTTTCTATCTCTATACCAAATTTTAACTAAATGGGATTTATCCACATTTTCATCCCTATTTCATCCCCTTGGGGGATGATTTTCGGGATTCAAACTATCCATTGTCATTCTCCGGGACTCAAACTATATCTATACCTACCAAATTTGGTCTAAACGGAGTCCATCCAAAATTTCACCCCCCATTTCACCCCCTTAGGGGATGATTTCCAGAATAAAAACTATCCAATGTCATTCCCGAGAACTTAAACTACCTCTAAACCAAATTTTATCAAAATGGGTTACATCCAAATTTTCACCCCTCCATTTTACCCCCTACAGGGAAGATTTTTGGGATAAAACCTATCGTTTGACCTTCCCCGGGACTAAAACTAATTAAATACCAAATTTTATCCAAATCGGTGCAGCGGTATAAGTAGCTCCATACAAATTTCCACCCCCCCATTTCATCCCCTTAGGGGTTGAATTTAGGATAAAAACTACCCTAAGTCCTTCCCCAGGACTCAAACTATCTCTATACCAAATTTCATCTTAATCGGTTCAGCCGTTTTCATGTGATGCGCGGTCACATAAACAGACAAACAGATAAACAGATAAACAGACAAACAGACAAACAGACAAAAATTCTAAAAACTGTTGGAACGTGTTCTGTTATCGATTTTAAGTATCCCTAGCCAATTTTTTTTCGAATATCTTCCATGTACAGACTTTCGACCCTCTTCAGCTTTATTATATGTATAGATACTTAAAAAGAGGCACCAGCACAGATACTTGTATACGTATTTATAAGTTACTGAAATAAATTATTTTGATTTTGATTTGATTTTTTGATTTCGCGCGGAACCGGTCTGACGGCCGGCCGCCGCAGAGGCGATGCATTTTGCCCGGCGCTCGCGCGCCTAGTGATTAATCGATCTCGACGCACGGCGCATGTGCCTCTCTTGTTTACTCCGTTTACTTTTTCGCATACGTATTCATAATACCTAGTGCTTATGACTTTCTTTCCGCTTTCGCTTATACTCCTTCTAAATTGACTGCTTGTGTATTGTGCTAACTGTTTCTTCTGTGTGCTGTTATAAACAATAAATAGTGTGTGCTTTTGGACATTGGATTGCTTATTTACGCCCGCATCCACATACGACTACTGGCCACTACGGACATCACTAAGGCAAGCATAAACACTGCACAATACCTACAGTTTCCTCCGAAGTGGGATTATTTTATGGAATGCAGAATTTATGTTATTTTACCTGAAATGAGGCACCTAGATGGAAGGATACTTTTTGTGATTATGACTATTCCAGTTAAATTAAAATACTTGTTGTGGTTGATTAGCATTATGTCGATTGTAAGTTTCCTGAATGCGTGCATCCATGTTTACCTCGACCGTCACGTTATAATGAATTTTTCGTAATAGGAAAAAAAACCGGAATTATTCGTACCTACTTTGCTCTAGGTATGCAGTGTGGCTGTGGGAAACACAGAAAAAAATTCCGAAGAGTTATTTGTCTGAAGCCATAATTAATCCAAAATTAAAAAATCCAGAACGCTAATTTTCGCTAAGCCAAAAAACAAATGTGTCCATAATAATATAATGTCAGAAAAACTAACAAACACTTGACATACAGTACATTTACATAAGTTTTTTAACCCATTCAGTTCCCATGACGACACATATGCGTCAGAGCGCAACAAGCGCTTTTCGCTACATACGAGATTCAAGCTGCTACAGACTACCGCGTAGCGCTACGAGATTAGCGTGGCCGTGAATGTGTTAACCCATTCAGTTCCCATGATGACACATATGCGTCAGAGCGCTACAAGCGCTTTTCGCTACATACGAGATTCAAGCTGCTACGGACTAACGCGTAGCGCTACGAGATTAGCGTGGCCGTGAATGTGTTAACCCATTCGGTTCCCATGACGACACATATGCGTCAGAGCGCTAAAAGCGCTTTTCGCTACATACGAGATTCAAGCTGCTACGGACTACCGCGTAGCGCTACGAGATTAGCGTGGCCGTGAATGTGTTAACCCATTCAGTTCCCATGATGACACATATGTGTTAGAGCGCTACAAGCGCTTTTCGCTACATACGAGGTTTAAGCTGCTACGGACTACCGCGTAGCGCTACGAGATTAGCGTGGCCGTGAATGTGTTAACCCATTCAGTTCCCATGATGACACATATGCGTCAGAACGCTACGAGCGCTTTTCGCTACATACGAGGTTTAAGCTGCTACGGACTACCGCGTAGCGCTACGAGATTAGCGTGGCCGTGAATGTGTTAACCCATTCAGTTCCCATGATGACACATATGCGTCAGAGCGCTACGAGCGCTTTTTGCTACATACGAGGTTTAACCTGCTACGGACTACCGCGTAGCGCTACGAGATTAGCGTGGCCGTGAATGTGTTAACCCATTCAGTTCCCATGACGACACATATGCGTCAGAGCGCTAAAAGAGCTTTTCGCTACATACGAGATTCAAGCTGCTACGGACTACCGTGTAGCGCTACGAGATTAGCGTGGCCGTGAATGTGTTAACCCATTCAGTTCCCATGATGACACATATGTGTTAGAGCGCTACAAGCGCTTTTCGCTACATACGAGGTTTAAGCTGCTACGGACTACTGCGTAGCGCTACGAGATTAGCGTGGCCGTGAATGTGTTAACCCATTCAGTTCCCATGATGACACATATGCGTCAAAACGCTACGAGCGCTTTTCGCTACATACGAGATTCAAGCTGCTACGGACTACCGCGTAGCGCTACGAGATTAGCGTGGCCGTGAATGTGTTAACCCATTCAGTTCCCATGATGACACATATGCGTCAGAGCGCTACGAGCGCTTTTCGCTACATACGAGGTTTAACCTGCTACGGACTACGGCGTAGCGCTACGAGATTAGCGTGGCCGTGAATGTGTTAACCCCTTCAGTTCCCATGATGACACATATGTGTCAGAGCGCTACGAGCGCTTTTCGCTACATACGAGGTTTAAGCTGCTACGGACTACGGCGTAGTGCTACGAGATTAGCGTGGCCGTGAATGTGTTAATATAATAAAACGTTTGATATAACGGTTCTTTGCTATATTTTGCTTTACTCTAATAATCGATTGATATAATAGGCAAAATGACATAATTTACAATGGTATATCAAACCAAAATAGATTAATTGAAATTATGACAGTAGTCGTTAAGCCGAGTTAGAGGCCTTCGGGCGGCTTAAGAACGTCTAACAGTCGAGTTGCCCACTTGACAAAGGGGGGACAACTGTCACTCGCGTCCACAGGAGCTACCTACCACAACCCTACACGTGTCCCCTGGGTGGTACTAAAGAGTGACAAACTCAAAAGGCCAAAAATAATATATGCCATACGATTAAATAAATAAATTCTTCGGAATTATGAAGTGTACCCATGCGGTGTTGTGAACCTGTTGGTGAGTACGGCAGACAGGCCCCTATTGCACCAACTTGGCAATTGTCATCTGATAACGACAATTCTCCGTATATTGCTGGTTACACAAGTAACCTAACAACTGCCTTAACTTCTAGAACAAGCAATGCATGGCGAATGGGCTTGTGACCTTATTTTTTTTACGATGCCATTCGAACCAGTTTTTGTAGAGGAACAAATGTTGGTATGGAAGCAACTACATTTTAAGAACATTAATACCCAAAAAATCAAGTTATAGTCGGACCTCGCTGACAGCAGCCGAAACGCTTCATACTGATTGGTTTTAAAATATGACGTCACACTTTGCAATTTGTACTAACCGTAGCATGGACAATGAAGTAAATGGCTGTTTCGGTCGCGAATTACTGCGTTTAGGTCCATAGCTGTCATACAATTTTGTTTCTATAAAAGCCTAAGGATTTTATTGGTACCTTTAAATTTACTTTTGGACAATAAAATAAATAAAAAATGTAAATTTTTAAGGTACATATCTTTTTATGATTTTAATTATAATTTGTAATTTATACTTTATTACAATAACTTGATGGTTAACTATCCATTTAGCAACACGACGTTATCAATTTTAACACCACGCAACAAGCCTATTGTCAGGTGACAATTGTCAATTTGGTGAAACAGGGCACCCGCACCGAGGTAGCACCCGAGGGTGCGCTGTGTTAAGAGTAGTTAAGGGACCGTCAGCTATTACAGAGGGCCTACCGCGAACGGCATTCGAAGTTTTCCCTCTCTGTCGCACTTACGTACGAGCTCGTAAGTACGACAGAGAGGGGAAACTTCGAATCCCTTTCGCGGTAGGCCCTCAGGATGCCCGCGAGCTATGTCGCTGCGAGATAAACTATCCGTCTCTCTCTAGTTGGGCGTTTTCACTCAAATGTGCGACTTTTACTTTATTTTCTCAGATATAAGTTTTTTTGGTTTTCTGTTCAGAATCATGGGCACTCTTAATCCCGGTTTTTTACATACATTCTGTATGGACCGTCACAAAGAGGAATCCCAAAAAAATTATGGAAAATTGGGGACACTTTTTTTTGTTATCGGGATCAAAAGTGTTCATGATTCTGAACCGGAAAAACAAAAAAAAAACTAAATTCTGAGAAAAAAGTTAAAGTAAGAAAGATACGGGTAGATAGATAGCGCGCGTTCCGTCTTGTGAACTGATAACCGTGCTGCATATTTTGTCTCTAGCTCTCGACATACAACGAATCCTGTCTCTGATTTACTGTCATTCAACACAAATAGAAAATTGAAAACTCGAATCTGAATAATGTCAATTTAAAAATCCTCGACATGGAAAATTGTCGAGCCTGTATAAGGTAAACGTGCAAGTTCTCGACGCTGTACTAGTAAATATATGGCATAGGCACTCTATGTCAAAGCAATATGGGCTAAATTCGAATTCTAAGAGGATTTTTCTCCATGTCACTTTGACATAAAAAAAAACCGTTTATTTCATGCCTATTATAGGTAACAAATACCTTAAAGACATAGGTACATTACGATACAATTATAAAATTAAAATAGTATTTTTCACAATAGTGTTATAATAGATAGCTTTTTAGTCGGGTACCGTGTTTAGGCCACGAAGTTTGCTGAGTGGCCTAAGTAAGGTACGAGATTAAAAAGCTTGATTATAACACTATTGTGAACAATACTTTTTGTACGAGTTCATTAAAATTAATTTTCTATGAATCAACTGAACTAATTAAACAAACTCGATACTGTTGAAACGAAGTGCAGCCTATCGCTCGTACGCTCGTTGATATCTTAAAAGACATGAACGAGCCTACGACATCAACGAGTAAACTCAATAATCAAAGCGATTCTATTGGTCCAATTCATTACAGTTCGGTAAAGCAGCCACGTGATTGGTCGAATTTATTTTAGTTCTATTCTCAAAATTTTTTCGGTTGTCTGGAGCGTATCGAAACAGTTATTTCGATTGTTTCGACAGTAACATGGACTACAACTATGAAAAGAGCGACCTTGCAGTATTCTCTATGAAATCTTCATACACAGATTTTAATCAACGAGTACAAAAACTAATTATTTTGGCGACACAACAGCGTGGGTTGTGTCGTCAAGTCCGGTGTAGAATTCGGTAGGTTGCCCCGGAACCTCCGAAACACGACACCCTTCTGCCAGAAGTCAGCACACGCGATAGTCTCCTGCCATGCCACACAGCGTCGAGCACTCGGACGTTTACCTTATAGTCCAGGCAATTAACTGACAACTTGTATGGAAAAAATGACAAATCTGGAAATAATTTATAATAGCTGATTTTTTTTTGTAATGGATATATTATCAATAAAATAGTTACCTACTAGTACAGTGAGCTGTTTGCGCTCCGCTTCCGTGTGTGTGTGCGCCCCGTACCACGTTCGCTCTGATATCGCGATAGCGGTCGCTAAACGGTCGCTTGATTACTTGGTACGGTGAATATGCAGTGCCACGGCTGTTCTCATGTCATTAAAAAAGGGGAGGCAGCGATCGCTTGCACCTCAAAGCTGTGTAAGAATACTTTCCACGCTTCATGCGTAAAGGTTGAGAAGTTAAAGCCTGAAGAAATAAAAACATGGGTCTGTCCCATCTGCAACGCGAAAACTAAGAAAGTTGGGGACAACATTCACACGCCAAGTGGACAGCCAGCAGAAAATATTACGCTGCGTAAAAAGAATTTGCAAGCGCAAGCCTCGGGTGACGGCTCCGTCGAGGTCTCCGCAGACGCTCTTCAATCTCTATCCTCGGACGTAAGTTTAATGAGGGAGAGCATTTCAGGCATGTGGGAATTTATAAGAACCCGTCTTGATGACCTTGACTCGAAGTTGTCTAGCTACGATTTGCGGATTAAATCCCTGGAAGCATTAGAAAATGAAAATGCTCTTCTCAGGGCCACAATTGTCAACATGCAACAAAGAATAAATGACGAAGCACAAAATCACTTAAGGAATGAGTTGGAGATCTCTGGCCTCGAAGAGACACCCGGTGAAAACCCCTACCACCTAGCAGTGACTGCTGCCCAGAAAATAGGTGTTGAGCTACACGACTCGGATCTCAACTACGTGTCAAGAGTTGGACCCAAACATAGACTCCAAGATAATAACGCCGACAACAAGAGTCAACTGCGGCGTCCTCTGGTGGTATCGTTTACTCGGCGAGTCAAGCGTGACGAGTTTCTAAGACAGTCGAAGTCACGCCGCCGTTCCATCAAGAGCAAGGACATAGTCGGACAAGCCCAAGGGTCCGACCATATCGTATATGTCAATGAAAGACTTACCAGCGAAGGTCGGCGGTTATTTCGAGACGCCAGGGCGTTTGCAACCAAACATGGATATAAGTACTGCTGGGTCATTCACGGATCAATCTACGTTAGAAAGCGAGACGCAAGTACAGGCAGCCCTGCAATTCGAGTCAATGAAGACCTCAACCGATTGCTCCCCACAACAGATCTGGCTAACCCGGAGACACCAGAGAACATGCAGGAATCTGTTCCGTAACGTAATAAAATACTTGCTTCGTTTTATGATGGGTTATTCTCTATTTGGAGATGTAAATTCAAACTATTTTCAATGTGCTATTTTTGTACTCTGCCTGTCAGATAAACTATGCTACACACAACTCATTTACACTTTTCCCCGATCTCTCATATACAACAATCACAAAATATTTAAAACAAATACCAAGTTTTCAAATGTGGCAATAACAATCTCCCTACTGTGTCAAAAATCCTATTTTTCAAATCTATTCCCATGGCTACCTTAAGTCTTTTAAACAATATTGATAATTCTTTTAAGACGAATTGCCATAAAATCACGATTGTAGAAAATTGCTCACAGATAATCTCTAAGTACAATCTAAAAATTTTAAGTCTAAATATTAGAAGCGTTCAAAAGAACTTTAGTAATTTTTTGGTTATACGACAACGGTTGAATATTGATTTTGATGTCATTATTTTTAGCGAATGCTGGTTAAATGAAAATTCTATCATAGTAGCTCTTCAAGGTTACACCTCTTTTCACTCTAGAAAGTATATAAACAAATCGGGAGGTGTTATAGTCTATGTTAAGGATACATGGTCTGCAATATTCTCAGAACTAGACATTGATGAGGCGAATTGTATTCTGGTAGAAGTCCCTAATTGTTTCAAAATAATTGCATCGTACAGGTCGCCCAGCTTTAAAGATCCCGATTCATTTATCAACTCCCTTGATAAAGCTTTAATGGATATTGATCAGTCTCCCTGTCTTATTTTTGCTGGTGATATTAATTTGGATATTTTGGCCTCAGCATCTGACTCGTGTGCCTTGGAGTATCTGAATATGCTGTCAGAGTATGGACTTTTCCCTAGTATCGATACGGTTACCCATGGTAAAACATGTTTGGATCATATTTTTATACCCACTAATAATTCAGCAGAGTCGGTAGTTTGTTCAGCTGACCTCACTGACCATGACCTTACAATGGTAGGCCTCTCCGTCAACCCAATCGTGACAGAAAAACCAAATCGCATGAAAAATACTGTTGATTATGACTCTCTTAAGTTCGAGTTACAGGCTGTTAACTGGTTGCCCATTCTGAATGATGATAATCTTGAGAGTGCCGTAACTTCCTTCTCCGCCACTATTAATGACGCGTTATCCAAACATTCAAGGACTGTCAAAGTTAGTCGCTCCAAGTTTGCTCTGCAACCTTGGATGACCCCTGGGTTAATTAGATGTTCTAAACACAGAGACAGATTACATCTACAATACCGCAATGATCCGAAAAATTATCTCAAAAAAGTTATTTATACCCGTTACAGAAATTTTTACATCGACCTACTCAGAAAATTAAAAACAGAATATGATAACAAGGAATTAGTTGAAAATAAACATGCACCAAAAAAGCTTTGGAACACAATAAGACGAATTACTCACAAAAATAAAACAGTGTCTACGACCGATGATCTATTAAAAACTAAATCATCTGCTGAAGACTCTCTTGATCATTGCAATGCCTATTTTTCTTCTGTGGGTTCAAATCTAGCAAAATGTATTTTAACAAAAACCAATGAAACTCAGGAAGCTCTTGCATCTAAAATAAGTATCTGCCACACAAACTCTACTTCATTTTTTATCGAGCCTACTGATAAACACGAAGTCTTCAACCTTATTAAGTCACTTGACGTTAAAAGTGCCCCGGGGATAGACGGTATTAGTAACAAAATTCTTAAGGGAATTGGTGACATTATATCGGAACCCTTAGCTGCAATATTTAACCTTAGCATATCCACAGGCAAATTTCCACAGAGTTGGAAAACTGCAACTGTCATCCCGATACATAAAAGTGGACCCAAAGATATTCCCAGTAATTACCGCCCGATTTCTCTTCTTAAAGCCTACTCCAAGCGTCTGGAACGGATCATCAATAAGCGCCTTACAAACTTATTTGAAAATCATAAACTACTTTCTGATCTGCAATTTGGCTTCCGAAAAGGAAAATCAACGGAGGACGCGGTAACACGTTTGACGGAAACTGTTGTCTCTCATTTAGATGAAGGTCGAAACTGTATTGGCATATTTTTAGACCTCGCCAAGGCCTTTGATACGGTTTCGATTCCCATATTACTTCGTAAGTTAGAAGGATTTGGCATACGGGGTACTGCTTTAAATTGGTTTAGTAGCTATTTGACCAACAGATGCCAATGCGTTAGAGTTGGAGGCTTGCTTAATAGTGAAAAAAATATCTCATTTGGGGTCCCACAGGGAAGCATTTTGGGCCCTACTCTTTTTCTGGCATATTTAAATGACATAATGTCCCTGAAAATTCCGAATAGTGATTTTTTGTGCTATGCGGACGACACTGCTATTGTTTTCAGCGGTCATTCATGGCAAAATGTCCAAGATACAGCAATATCAGGACTTAGACATATATCAGCCTGGTTAAACCAAAATCTTCTCACATTAAATGCAGAAAAAACACAATTTCTATGCTTCCATAAAACCGCATTATCTAGTCCCCCATCCTCTATTGCTAGCTTCAAAATTCACACAGAGAGCTGTGTTTCAATTGACCAGAACTGCAAATGTAAAAGCATCCAAAAATCAGACTCCCTCAAGTATTTGGGTGTGGTGTTAGACCAGAATTTAAATTTCAAAAAGCACATTTGTCTTTCTGCAGCTAGGGTTCGTAAGCTAATTTATACTATGAAGCTACTGAGAGAAGCTACTAACGGACAACTTCTAAAGACTGTTTATTTTGCACTATGCCAGTCAATACTAAATTATTGCATTCTAGCCTGGGGAGGAATTGCAAAGACCACTCTTTTAATTCTGGAAAGAGCTCAAAGAGCAGTTTTAAAAGTTTCTTTGGGTAAACCTCGCCGTTACCCCACGGTGGACTTGTACAGAGAGGCACAGGTCCTCAGTGTACGAAGGTTGTTCCTGCTACGGGCTTCCATAAACGTGCATAAGTCTACCTTAAATTTACCGTCATATAATGATATGATAAAGAAAAGAATCTTCAAAGTGCCTACTCCTTTACTTAAAACTAAATTTGCTTTGCGTTTTCATACATTTCTACTTCCGCACATCTATAACACATTTGCTAAACGTATTGACATAAGAAGAAGCAGTGTCCTAGAGGCAAAAATTAAAATCCAATCTCTATTGTTACCTTGGAACTACGAGCAATCGGAAACAATCATTAATGTAATATCATAACATACACTCACATACATTACATACATACACTACACACTACACATACACATACATCACCGCAGACAAGCACCCTAATATAATTAATTAATTGTTAGTTTCTAATTGTATTTTTTTTTTCTCTTTTCTCTTTTTACTTTGTCTTGTTTTCATGCTAAGTCGCATGGACAGTTAATCAGTATTTGTCTTGGTCTCCACGGGACAGGCCTAGCCTAGTGTGGGACCACAGTTATGTTTGTGAATGTCTGTCTGTATATGTTAATAATAAATATTTCATTTCATTTCATATTTCATTTCATTTCATTTCATATTTATGAAGTTGACGGTCTTGGGTTCGAGTCCCGGTAAGGGCAAATATTTGCGTGATGAATGCTTGTTTCTGAGTCTTTACTGTTTTCTATGTATTTAAGTATTTGTATTATTAATCTTGCTATTAAACTAGTTTGATGTGTGAAAAGATTGTCTCCAAAGATTAATTTATTCAAACGATTTGAGTTGTGTTGTTAAAAGACTAGCCTTGAAGACTTTCGAACCTTAAAGCCTCGCAAACTTTGAAGGTTCAAGTTTTGAAGACTTGAGCGTTGAAGGTTTGAGCTGAGAAATCCAAACTTTTGAAACTTTTGAAATGGCCCTATACTCTATCCACTCCTCTGTTCACTTAACTTAATTACCTATGTTTGTTATTGTATCATGTTAAACTCTAAGGAAGAGCGGTGTCTCTTGCCACAGGCATCTTGATTGCCTAAAAAGAGGCACCAGCCTGCATATCTGTAAATATTTTTAAGATTTCGAATAAATCATTTTTCATTTTTCATTCATTTTCAGCTCAAAAACGGTTCAGAACCTTAACGACTTAAGCTTTTTATGAGCTCTTAAGAGTAACTCATTAAGACTCAGCCTTCATACAGACCTCAAGCTTTAAAAACTCATTTATTGAACGCTCAAGCTTCCCGAACCTCGAACGCCTCAGTCAAGCGTTAAGAGCTCAAACACTGAGCGCTCTAGGCAGACAATATTGTTGACATTATTGTGTATTTATTTAAGAATACTATAAATCTATCTAACTATATCGGATTTCGTAGTATTAATCAGAGACAGGAGGGCAATTCCCGGATAAAGCAAAAAATACAAGTAAATGTAGACTGTCATATATTGAAGACTACTATTTCTATATTCTGTTTCCTGTAACCGGTCAATTAAATTCAGCATTTAAAATGTTGTTTCAATTTTAAAATTTAGATTTCTAAGCAAAATATGTCCTCAGACACTAAGAAACTTAATCATGAATGTCGCATTAGCTTACTTCACCAGTTTTTATTGCTCTTGCTTCAAACATTCTCCAAAAAAGCCATCTCCAATACTCGTGCTCGGAAGATAAGCGAGTCCTTTACGCTAAGGCTTAGGTTTACACGAATCAAGGCATGGGCCTTTTGGAAATACATGTGTGACCTCTTTTCCACTTAATTAACTATGCCGAAAACATGAAATAGCTCTACGCTTGGCACGCAAAAGTCGACGCCGATTGAAAAGGGTCAGTGTGCCACCCGGTCGATACCTAATCACTTCTTAAATCTTGAAGCAAAACGGCCTTCATGCAACAACGGTAATCCAATCCTACCCTGCACGGCTATCACAAGACGGCCGCGACATACTCTCGAGCTTTCTCGCGCTATCCGTCTCTCTCTTATTATACCACTTAGAAAGATACGGATAGTGCGAGAGAGCTCGAGAGTATGTCGCGGCCGTCTTGTTATAGCCGTGCTGGTTATCAGTGCATCTCGCTTACACACACTTTTGTATACTTACACTAACGCAGATGAACCAATTTTTGAATTCCTTCAACTTTCCTTCACAGAAAAGCTAAGGTAACCAGCAAATTTTAATGATGTTCCTTACTTAAGTTCCGATAAACTAATAAAATTATCTGTTTGGCCTACTATTCCAATGCTACCGCCGACTATCCAGACTTAAGTTTATCCACGGCTATTTATGTGCCTCGCATCGGACATTTGAACGGATTGGATTGACTACTTTAAGTTATATAGTTTTTTTTTCTATTAATAAGTTCCTATTGTACTATATCTATCTATCTATACATATAATAAAGCTGAAGAGGGTCGAAAGTCTGTACATGGAAGATATTCAAAAAAAAATTGGCTAGGGATACTTAAAATCGATAACAGAACACGTTCCAACAGTTTTTAGAATTTTTGTCTGTTTGTCTGTTTATCTGTTTGTCTGTTTATGTGACCGCGCATCACGTGAAAACGGCTGAACCGATTAAGATGAAATTTGGTACAGAGATAGTTTAAGTCCTGGGGAAGGACTTAGGGTAGTTTTTATCCTGGAAATCAACCCCTAAGGGGATGAAATGGGGGGTGGAAATTTGTATAGAGCTACTTAAACCGCTGCACCGATTTGGATGAAATTTGGTATATAATAAGTTTGAGTCCCGGGGAATCCCGAAAATCTTCCCTTTAGTGGGTAAAATGGAGGGGTGAAAATTTGGATGTAATCCATTTTGATAATATTTGGTTTAGAGGTAGTTTTAGTTCTGGGGAAGGACATTGGATAGTTTTTATTCTGGAAATCTTCCCCTAAGGGGGTGAAATGGGGGGTGAAATTTTGGATGGACTCCGTTTAGACCAAATTTGGTACAGATATAGTTTGAGTCCCGGAGAATGACAAGATATAGTTTGAATACCGAAATTCATCCCCCAACGGGATGAAATAGGGATGAAAATGTGGATAAATTCCATTTAGTTAAAATTTGGTATAGAGATAGAAGGAGTCGCAGGGAAGGACAATGCATAGTTTTTATCCTGAAAAATCATCTCCTGAGGGGGTGAAATGAGGGGTGAAAAATTGGATAGAACCGATTTAGATGAAATTTGGTATGGAGATAGTTAAGAGTCCTGGGGAAGGACTTAAAATAATTGTTAGTCCAGAAATCATCTCCTAAGGGGGTCAAATGGAGTATGAAAATTTGGATGGAACCCATTTACGGTATAGCGAGTTGGAGTCTTGGGGAAGGACATAGGATAGTTTACTCTTGAAAATCATCCCCTAAGGGGGTGTAATTGGGGGTGAAAATTTGTTTGTGACCCATTTTGATGAAATTTGGTTGAATAATAGTTTGAGTCCCGGAGTATGACAACGGATAGTTTTAATCCCGAAAATCATCCCCTCAGGGATGAAATAGGGGGTGAAAATTTGGATAAAACCCATTTAGATGAAATTTGGTAAAGAAGGAGTCCTAGGGAAGGACAATGCATAGTTTTTATCCCGAAAAATCATTTCCTGAGGTGGTGAAATGAGGGTTGAAGATTTCGATAGAACCCATTCAGATGAAATTTGGTTTAGAGAGAGGTCTCAGTCCAAGGAAAGAACATAGAATATTTTTTATTCCGGAACACATGAAATGAGGAAATAAGGGAATCACATAAGGGGGTGAGAAATGGTGGATGAAAATTTGGATTGATCCCATTTACGGTATAACGATAGTTAAGGAAGGACATAGGATAGTTTTATCCCGAAAATCATCCCCTAAGAGGGTGTAATTGGGGGTGGAAATTTGTTTGTGACACATTTTGATAAAATTTGGTTGAAAGATAGTTTGAGTCCTGGAAAAGGACAAATTATAGTTTCTATTCCGGAAATCATCCCCTAAGGGGGTGAAATGGGGGTGAAAATTTGGATGTAGCCCATTTAGATGAAATTTGGTATAGAGATAGCTTGAGTCCTGGAGCATTCTCCATGATTTTCGGGATAAAAACTACCCGTTGTCATAACAACGGATAGTTTTATCCCGAAAATCATCCTCTAAGGAGGTGAAATAGAGGGTGAAAAATTGGATGGAACCCATTTACGGTATATAGCGGTAGTTGGGAGTCCTGAGGAATAGGAACATTATATAGGTAAATATATGTATGTGACGTTCCATTCCAAGGGTAAATGTACCTTATGGCGGTAGTTTCGAAGATGTTTTCTAAAACGGGGTAAAAAATAGTCATGAGCATGGTATCTCGCGTAATCCTTTGTACATACAGTCAAGTGTAAAAATATGAGTGCATGCAACTGAACTCATAGTAAATATGTCCCATGGCTTTTATGTCAGAGGATTAAGGTATCCGTACATATTTATGACAGGATTAAATCGATACATATCTTTGCAGTTGACTGTACACGCAAAGATCTAAGACAACTTAATTTTTTGTATCGGAAAACGACAGTTGATTTGTCTTAAGTTCCTAACGCTCGTTCAAAATTTTACACAACTACCTTAGCTGGTCGATTACGTAACGCATTGTACGTGCGTCAAGTAGATTTATGTAAATGTAATTTTTAACCCCCGACGCGAAAAGAGGGGTGTTATAAGTTTGACGTGTCTGTGTATCCGTGTGTCTGTTTGAATGCGGTTTTCTTTGTCCGAAAGCTGACGTGATCGAGAAGGTTCTTAGCTACGTTTCAACAAAATCGGCTCAGCCGTTATTGAGATATTGAAATTTGAAATAAAATGTCGTGGGGTTTTTCAACTTTTCTAAGTTATAAATTATTTGTATGGGAAGTTATAGTTGAATTCTCCCAACGCTCGTTCGAAATGTTACGTGTTTACCCATCCGATATATGTACTTATCATGAGTAATTTTATTTTCAATATCTGATATTTCGTTGGATTTTGTCTCTAGGTAATTATTTTAATGTTAATTTATCGATAGCACCAAATAAATCTGCTATTATACACGGTGGAATTTAATCGGTGAACAGGAACCCATTTTTCTAATTCAGTAATCGATGTACTTACGAGTAACTTCCCTTCAATAAAAGTAGGGTGTCCATTTATTCAGTCAGTGTACATTTTACCGATGTTAATTAAGTGTGATTAATTAGATTGTGAGCTACATTGCACGTGATCTCACGTATTGGTTTCTGTGTAGATTGATAATTAAGATTTTTGGATTCCTGATCACCGATTAAATTCCACCGTGTATATTATTTTTCCAGTACTTTTTTCACGCTAGTTGTCTATAAAATGACTAGACTATAGCGGGTTTTTGGCATTGAAAGTGTTAAATATAATATATGATGATGTTACTCCATCAAATAACCCATACTTGGTAAGATTACACGTCAGCTTTCTTCTTTCGCAGCGATCATAAGATTACATCTCAGCACATAATCTATTTATGGTGGGGTCAGGATCCTGCCCACTTCTGAGGCGTAAATAAATAAGGCCTGCTTATTTATTTACTCAACCAGGTGGCCTCCCTGAAGGCGGTCTGTGATTTCCTTTAGTAACCTTTGGGAGAGTTACCTTGTCATATTTTGCTTCCTTGGCTTACTTGGTGGCTGAAAAAATGTGTTTGTTACATTGTCAATGGAAAAAAAGGAATCACCAAAAAAAACCCAACTGTATGGTTTGTCCAAATATTGATTTGTCCTAAAAGTCGTTTTTCTCTGAAGCCATGACATTTTCAGGATTATTATAATAAAACACACCTAACCTAAACAAGTGGATTCTATACACGATAAGTATTAAAAAAAAACTCAAAAGCTTTGGGTCTTCGAGAAAATGAAAAATCGGACAAACGATTACATACAGTTGGGAAATTTTTAGTGAATGCGATAGAATAACAAAAAAAAACGATGCCATGAAAGTTACCGGAGGCAATTCGGGTCTTAAGAAAACGATGCCATTAAAGTTACCGGAGGAAATTCGGGTCTTAAGAAAACGATGCCATTAAAGTTACCGGAGGCAATTCGGGTCTTAAGAAAACGATGCCATTAAAGTTACCGGAGGCAATTCGGGTCTTAAGAAAACGATGCCATTAAAGTTACCGGAGGAAATTCGGGTCTTAAGAAAACGATGCCATTAAAGTTACCGGAGGAAATTCGGGTCTTAAGAAAACGATGCCATTAAAGTTACCGGAGGAAATTCGGGTCTTAAGAAAACGATGCCATTAAAGTTACCGGAGGAAATTCGGGTCTTAAGAAAACGATGCCATTAAAGTTACCGGAGGAAATTCGGGTCTTAAGAAAACGATGCCATTAAAGTTACCGGAGGAAATTCGGGTCTTAAGAAAACGATGCCATTAAAGTTACCGGAGGAAATTCGGGTCTTAAGAAAACGATGCCATTAAAGTTACCGGAGGAAATTCGGGTCTTAAGAAAACGATGCCATTAAAGTTACCGTAGGCAATTCGGGTCTTAAGAAAACGATGCCATTAAAGTTACCGGAGGAAATTCGGGTCTTAAGAAAACGATGCCATTAAAGTTACCGGAGGCAATTCGGGTCTTAAGAAAACGATGCCATTAAAGTTACCGGAGGCAATTCGGGTCTTAAGAAAACGATGCCATTAAAGTTACCGGAGGAAATTCGGGTCTTAAGAAAACGATGCCATTAAAGTTACCGGAGGAAATTCGGGTCTTAAGAAAACGATGCCATTAAAGTTACCGGAGGCAATTCGGGTCTTAAGAAAACGATGCCATTAAAGTTACCGGAGGAAATTCGGGTCTTAAGAAAACGATGCCATTAAAGTTACCGGAGGAAATTCGGGTCTTAAGAAAACGATGCCATTAAAGTTACCGGAGGAAATTCGGGTCTTAAGAAAACGATGCCATTAAAGTTACCGGAGGAAATTCGGGTCTTAAGAAAACGATGCCATTAAAGTTACCGGAGGAAATTCGGGTCTTAAGAAAACGATGCCATTAAAGTTACCGGAGGCAATTCGGGTCTTAAGAAAACGATGCCATTAAAGTTACCGGAGGAAATTCGGGTCTTAAGAAAACGATGCCATTAAAGTTACCGGAGGAAATTCGGGTCTTAAGAAAACGATGCCATTAAAGTTACCGGAGGAAATTCGGGTCTTAAGAAAACGATGCCATTAAAGTTACCGGAGGAAATTCGGGTCTTAAGAAAACGATGCCATTAAAGTTACCGGAGGCAATTCGGGTCTTAAGAAAACGATGCCATTAAAGTTACCGGAGGAAATTCGGGTCTTAAGAAAACGATGCCATTAAAGTTACCGGAGGAAATTCGGGTCTTAAGAAAACGATGCCATTAAAGTTACCGGAGGAAATTCGGGTCTTAAGAAAACGATGCCATTAACCCTTTGAACGCCAAGAACGCCTCTTTAGGCGTTGTTAGCGTTCAAAGGGTTAATGCATCATGCGTCGTGTGCTGTCGTGTCCACCACGCCAAGAACCCCTATAGGAGTTATGACGTCCGCTGTCAAAGCAACCTACAGTCTTTCAGATAAGGTTCATAGTCACTCTCTTATGGAAAAAAGGTTGGCGTGTCAGTGACACTTTAGTACGTGAATGGCGTTCGAAGGATTAAAGTTACCGGAGGAAATTCGATTATTAAAATATCGATACTTAATTGACGGCTGCGTTTTACCGTTTATTCCATATTTGATATTACTCATATTAGGTAAAAAATAATTATATGTAAATAATTATATCTACATCGTCAGCTTTTTAGCGTTCCGTACAAAATGATTATGTGATTATGTTCCCTGTTACTTAATTATTATTTTAATCATTATTACCTGGTATAGGTTCTCCAGTTAGGTATGCCCAGTCCAACTTTGAGAAAGAGGTCAATAGTCGAATCCGACTCGGCTGTGCAGCGTTCGGGAAGCTACAGCACATCTTTTCGTCCCATATTCCGCAGTGTCTCAAGACGAGAGTCTTTGACCAGTGTGTGTTGCCAGTGATGACATATGGCACTGAAACGTGGTCGCTTACAATGGGCCTCATAAGAAGGCCCAAAGTCACCCAAAGGGCAATGGAGAGGGCTATGTTGGGAGTTTCTCTGCGTGATCGCATCAGAAATGAGGTTATCCGCAGCAGAACGAAGGTAACCGATATAGCCCTCCGAATCGCTAGATTTAAGTGGTCTACTTAGGTCTCGACGTGGTTGGCCAACCAAAATACGCACTCTGAAGAAATGTTCTTGAAGGCACAAATTACAAATCACAACAGTTTTTGAATAAATATCAATTCACTCTGGGAGGCTATAAGCGAACCTCAACCAATATGGCGGTAAAATTAGTCGAAAGTGAGCGAGCGACCGTCCGATGCTAGCTGCATCTCGTTACACAGTGCATGCCAAAGGAATGACGGGGTTTGACAGGTAATGGGAAAAAATACAATCTACCCACTCATAAAAATATTAAAATGAAACCCAACATCCCCCCCGGCCTTGAAGGGTTCCCCTTCAAAGAAAAAGAGCTGAAGTGCTCTGATCTATTTATAAAGAGCGGGGTGCGATCATTGTGCTTAGCGGTAAGTAAATAGTAAGAAAACTTAAACTAGGAAAAACACAATAGTTTGTGCGCAAAATAAGTATTTATGAAAACACACTACTTTTCTAAAATTAACCTTAACTAAGATTGTCCATAAAGACGCGGACTTAAATACTAAATATTTTATTTATTTATTTAGTTAGTTGTACGGGACACCAACAGAGTACATGTTAACACATCTTAATTTAAATATTTGCTTTTATTTGGGTTTACATGCACCCCAATTACAGGTGAACACATCATTCGCAAATATAAATCATGCATAATTTTAAAACAGTTAAAAGGAGATAATCGAAAATCTTAAATAGCTCTTCAACAATCATAACGCTTGGACAATAAAAGAATATACATTAACAATTCATGACTCATTGAGTCGGGAGAGGGCAAAGACTTATATATAGCTAATAACTAATATTCAGTCTCTTTGGTAAGGTGAGAAAATAAAACTTCTTAGTTAACGCACTCCAAAGGTATGGCCGTTAGACACTGGAAATTCCAGCATATTCTGCCACTCGCAAGGGAATCAAAATTTGTACTTTCCGTTGATCCAGAATCATGAAATACGCAAGCGAAAGAAAACATCTGAAAACCGTAATAGATTACTCCCCTATACCAGGGGCGGTTCACTCTGTGATTCCGTCGCGCCGCTACAAGTACATGCCGGCGGACGCCAAATTGGCGGCCCATTAGTAGTTGCCGCGCGTTGGTACGAGACGCTCGCACGGGTCGCAGCGCGTTGCATAGAAAGGGATGGCCAAATTTAGGCACGTTTGGCGTACCTAAACAGGGAATTTGTTAACAGAGAACCTTCTGTACGTAGTACTATTACTTATTCTGTGCCTATACAAGGAATGGGAAACCACGTTTTAAAGTGAGGCGACTGTATCATTTGAGAGCATCGTACGAAATGGCTTCATTGGGCTTTGCCTAGTTTGGGACTAGTTCGATTTGTCTTTGCCATATCTCGGGACCATGGGGTCCCGGAGCTTTGGAAGGCATGCGTGGGGCCGAAGCCAACAGCGCGGAGACAACAATAATCTAAAGCGAGGGATACACATGGCCGATACCATCTCCGAGCGCACAACATGATACTACCGGTGATGGTCCCCGCCAGGTGCAAAGACTATTGCAGTGCAGCACTGTGACTGCGATGGAAATTAAGGTCTTGGGCTATTGAGTTGAGTGTTGGATGGACTGGATAATGGGTTATGGGAGGAGACTAGCGGTCACTTGCCGTGACAATCGGTCTTAAAATTGTAAATGCATTATTATTATTGACACAAGATGAAACGGTTTTTTTTTCATACATAAATGTACTACAAAGTTACCTTAAATTAAAGACTCGCCAAACGGCGAAGCTGTTTGTTGGCGATGCGATTTTAAAACGTATAGTTTTTGATTTACATATTATGATGAAAAATTTAAAAACTTTTCTCGTGTGCGGCAGTTTTTGTCACATATTCATAGGTTTTGGAGGCTTATTTTCAGTAAAAACTCGAAACTATCTTCTAGACTCGATTCCCGAATTATTAACATACCTCCATGTTTGTACGGAACCCTCGGTGCGCGAGTCCGACTCGCCCTTGATCACTTTTTTCCTACTTATAATGTTTTTATAAATACAGTTATCCTTATACTGCTCCAGTCTGAAAAGGCGGCGAAAATAAGCGCTCTTATCAAGAAAAATAATAAAATTAAATAAAAATGGGGTGCGGTGAATCTATGGTTAAATACTTATTGTTTATTTTCAACTTAATCTTTGCGGTAAGTTTCCATTTTTAATTAACTCTATTTGACTGTATTTGTATGGTGTATAAAACTTATAAATGAATGATTTAATAATTAACCCAGCAACGTAATAGTATTTTTCTACTCCTGTACCGTTATCTGTCATTTATATAGGCTGTAGCTCAAATACAATGACACCACTAATAATTCGTCGAAAAACTCTAGGGCCCAAAAACGCACTGTTTAGCGTACTTTTTTGGTTCATACATTTTTCATAAAAGCACTGTTTAACTTTATTTTAATCGGCCGCTATATGGCAGTGGTGCCAACTTCGTAAACAAATATTTCGAAATAAAAATATTTATTTACGATTTAACACTTGTATATTATAAATTACTTACTACAATAATAATAAATCATCATCTATTGTATGTTAAATTACATGTTTTATAAATTCTTGGTATTATTTATAAAAATAAACAGTTCGAATTCGGTCCGGGTCCGGATTCGGTTTGGTGCGGATGGCAAGTGCAAACAAATTAAAAACAAAACAAACCATAAGCAAGAGCTGTCACGTTTACGATTTCCCACCAAAATACAATTCAAAATGAAAAGACGAAAGATGATAAACTATTAGTCGTAAACTATTAGGATTTTATTCGTGTTTGTGAAGACTAAAGTGTACGTTCCTTTTATAATGGTCGAAGAAATTAATAACTGCACTCCTGAAGAAATTGCGTGAGTAGCAAAAGTACGAATAGAAAACTTGCTGCCTGAAAAGTTTAACTATTCTGTAGTCTGCTATTTATTTAAATTTTGTCGTAGGAAAAGTATTGTATGCAAATGCAACGGTGTATAACTGATCTAAAAACGCTCGTGGCGTCTTTAATTGCGATGCTCGCCAAGGCTCGCATCACAACCCACGCCACTCGCCTTTTAAGACCCTTCTTATACAACAGTTGCATAAAATACTATTTATAAAACTGTTGTATAAGAAGGGTCTTAAAACGCGAGTGGCGTGGGTTGCGATGCGAGCCCAACGAGCATCGCAATTAAAGACGCCACGTGCGTTTCTAGACCAGTTGTACACCGTTGCATACAATACTTTTTCTACGATTTTTTTTAAATAAATAGCAGAAGAATAGACTTTTCAGGCAGCAAGTTTTCTATTCGTCCTTTTGTTACTCACGCAATTTCTTCAGGAGTGCAGTTATTAATCTCTTCGCCCATTTTAAAAGGAACGTGTACACTTTTGTCTTCACATACACGAATAAAATCTTAAATCATCAATCAATCATCTTTAATCATCTTTTGTCTTTTCATTTTGAACCATTTTGAACTGTATTTTGGTGGGAAATCGGAAATATGACAACTCTTGTTTTATGGTTTGTGTTGTTTTTAATTTGTTTGCACTTGCCATCCGAACCAAACCGAATCCGAACTGTTTATTTTTATAAACAATACTCGTATCAATAATTTATAAAACATGTAACTTAACACACAATAGATGATGATTTAATATTATTGTACTAAATCATTTATAATAATATAACTACAAATGTTAAATCGTAAAAAAAAAAAACTAAATATTATTTTATGAAGTTGTACCCACTGCAATAAAGAGGCCGATTTAAAAAAAGTTAGATGATTTATATATATATATATACTAGCTGTTGCCCGCGACTTCGTCCGCGTAGAACATGTTATCGTCTAAATGTTTGTTTAAGGAATGAATTAAAAAAAACATTGAAATTAGTTTTGTAGTCTTTTAGTAAACAGTCTAAAACCGAAGTTACAAATCTCTTACCTTCAAAATGTCTTGCTCTCTATACAAACTTAGAACCCTCATAGTATAAGTCGTAGTTACAAATTTCTTACTTTAAAAATGTCTTGCTCTCTACATACTTCCCATGTACTTAGCACTTAAGATTCCTACCACCTTATGTAACCATGGTTTTGCAATAAATATATATGAATATGAATATGAATATAAACTTCGAACCCCCTTTTAACCTTCTTAGGCGATAAATTAAAAAAAAAACGCTGAAATAAGTTTTGTAGTCTTTCAGCAAACAGTCTACAACCGAAGTTACAAATCCCTTACATAAAAAATTACTTGCTCCATACAAGCTTGGAACAACCTTATAATCCCCTATAGAGGTTGAATTTAAAAAAACGCTGAAATAAGTTTTGTAGTCTTTTAACAAACAGGCTAGGATCGAAGTTACAAATCTCATACTTTAAAATTTTCTGACTCTCCATACCAACTTTTAACCCCCTATTAACGCTTTTCAAGGAAAAATTAAGAAGAAGAATTTTTTTTGTTGAAATAAGCATTTTTTCTACAAACTATCAAGTATAAGGTGGAATTTTCCAAAACGCAGAAAGTACTTTATTTGTAAGCTTTCTACAAAGTTTTAAGCTTCTATCTCAAAAAAGAGTTTCCCTCATACAAACTTTGCAACCCTTAGTAATGGAATTTATCAACACGCTGAAAGTACTTTATTTATATTCTAATAAGTAAGCCATCTACAAAGTTTAAAGTCTCTTGCTAAAAAAAGAACGTTGCCTCCATACAAATGTTACACTCCCTTTTAACCCCCTTAGGGGTGGAATTTTCTAAAACGCTAAAAGTTCTTTTTTGTATTTCAAAGGTAATCTTTCTACAAACGTTTAACCTTGCATCTCAAAAAATAATTTCCCTCATACAAACATTGCAACGATTTTAACAACCTTTAGGGCTGGAATTTTCCAAAACACTGAAAGTGCTTTATTTTTATTCTAATAAGTAAGCTTTCTACAAAGTTTTAAGTCTCTAGCTAAAAAAACATGTTACCTCCATACAAATGTTGCACCCCCTTTTAACCCCCTTAGGGGCGGAATTTTCTAAACCGCTGAAAGTAATTTTTTTATTTCAATAAGTCATCTTTCTACAAACTTTTAAGCTTCTATTTCAAAAAAAAGTTTCCCTTGTACTACTAAATTTTATTTGTATTCTAATAAGTAATCTTTCCACAAAGTTTGAAGACTCTAGCTCAAAAAATTAAGTTTCCTCCATACAAACTTTGCACCCTTATTTAACCCCTTAGGGGTGAAATTTTCCAAAACGCTGGAAGTTTTTTATTTTTATTCTAATAAGTAAGCTTTCTACAAAGGTTTAAGTCTCTAGCTAAAAAAACATGTTTCCTCCATACAAATGTTGCACCCCCTTTTAACCCCGTTAGGGGTAGAATTTTCTAAAACGCTGAAATTTGTTTTTTTGAATTTCAATAAGTAATCTTCCTACAAACTTTTAAGCTTCTATCTCAAAAAAGAATTTTCCTTATATACCGACCCGCGCCCGCGACCGGTGTGTGGAGGCCTTTAGTGTGCAATAGATACAGTAGGAAATAAAAGCACGTCTCAATTTTTTTTTCAGTTGGCTGGCCTCATTCTAGTGGGGCTAGGCACGGCTGGGGTGCTAAAAGTCGAGAAAATAGTTAATACATAATAAGGTTAATAAGGGAGATACGCAAACGCTGCCAATTTGTGCTATAGCGTTGGGTTCGTTGGTTTTCTTCATTGCCTTCTTTGGGTGCTGCGGTGCCGTCATGGAGAGTGACTGCATGTTGATAACAGTAAGTCAAACTTATTAAAGAGCCGTCTCCAATGAAATGTTCGTTTGCAAAAATTGCGGACCGCGAAATGTTTTGTAATTTGTCTACCTGAAAGTCGTAATTTTTCATCAAAATAAAAGTTTTCTATAGCTGTACCATGAAGGGGGAGTGGCGGACCACAAAACTGGTTGGCAACATCTGTTGATTGGATGTCTGAGATCTATACAATATATATCAGAAGTCGGAATGCGGTCCGCCACTTTTGCAAACGGTAGGTACTTCACTGAGAGTCCGCTCTATTAACCGCTTTTGAGTCTTACAGAGTGTCCAAACAGTATCATGAGAGGACACAACGTATATCATGGCATTGCAAGTCAATGCTGGAGCAGTTCAGGACGTAGTCTGTTTTGTGTGTGGAGATTGAGTTCTACGAGCGTAGGACAAAACGGACTATGTCGTTTTCATGGCCGCACGGAGGTTACACACGTTTGTTCAAATCGAGCTGCCCTGTCAAGGGTATCCCTTGCATGAAACCTGCCTAATGTTAAGCATCCACCGTAGCCTATAACCACTGGTGACTCCTGGAAGAACCCCAAGCGCGTTGCCATCCCTTTATTGTTGAGGAATCGTTGTGTTGACAGCTAGAGATTGCGTTTAGTTTCAATTTGTATGGCAACGCGTAGTTCCTAATAGTTACCATACTGTTCGTTGCCATACATACTGAAACTAAACGCAAACGCGTTCGAAACCGTATTGCATTGATAAAACTTATACTAGCGACTGGCGACTTACTCACCGTCAGGAACACAACCACCACATACCAGCCATAATAACAGCACTAGTCTGTAGGTAGCTACATACCAAGTTGTGCTGTAGTTATGGCTGAGGTCTTCGGTATAGTGGTAGTTAAGATTATTTAAGCTGACCGACGGTTGCTTATTGAATGGACTACTTTGATGCAATTTCGTCAACTTAAATAAAACAAACTATACTTCCCCAGTTTGGGCTGCTCCAAATATGAGCGAGACGATATTTACGCGGTACCCTCTAAGGCTGGGGCCACACGGTGGAGCGATCGGCGACGCGACAGCGATTTCGATACAACTTGGGAGACTTGATGTACTGAGATCGCCCTTGCGTCGCTAATCGCCTTACCAGTGCGTTTGCGGCCTAAGCCTTGTTACTGACTTTTTTTTAATTGTTTTAGTTCTCGGTCTTCATGCTACTGCTGCTGATCGCAAAGATAGTTGTGGTGATAGTTATGTTTACCGTGAAGAAAATTGAGAATTTTATTCAAACTGAAATGGTAAAGATCTTAATGAAAAAGGATACTCACCTGTCGGAGAACGATGCACTTACAAAAGCCAAAACAGGCAGGCTAATCTTCTGCGGTATATTCATGGGAATTGGAGCTTTAGAGGTGAGCACGCTTTAACAGTTTTACAGTGGTTCCTTTTCAATATCGTTACCCCAGTGTCATGTTCTTCAGTCTGTAATTTTGGAAAACAAAAACTACCTTCTTCGTCTTTGACGGCTATTCCTCATCAACCTGAAGCACGAAAGTAGCAGAGCATCAAAGGCACTATTTATTAGCAAGTTTGTTGACCTCCATTTCACCAAAGACACCGAGATAAACGTCAATTCCATAAAAAAACATTCCATGTCAAAATTTGCCAAGTCACACAACTTTACTGCATTTACTAATTTTTGCATATACCTAAAACTATGTAAGTGTGATTGCCAAGTTACAAAATTTTAGTTAGCAAGCAAATAAAGATTAATAAGAATGCCTGACTCGGCTCTACGAAATATCTCACCACTTTTTACTGTGGAAGTTATTGTTTTCCAAAATTACAGACTTTCAAGAGCAGATATCTCGAAAACTATCCAAGATATCGAAAAACTTAAACGAATAAATCTTGTAGCAAATATAAGCAGCTTTCATTTTGTAAAATAGTCATGTCGCTAGATAGTTTTTTACTAGCTTTTATTTAGCTCACCCCGTTTGTTTTATTCTTTCTTGGGTAAAATCTAGTAATTGAAATTTCACCCACTTTCCGGTTTCCGATTGAGCTGAAGTTTTGCATGCATATGTATATCGCATGACAATGCAATATTATAATGACATAGATGATAGGAACTCCGCAATAAAACGACACAAACCCATCGAGTTTGGGCTCGTTAGAATCGTCTCAATGAGTTAGTTGATGCAGAAAAGTACAGTCGGCAATAAAAGCTTGTACCAAAAATGAATTTTTGACAGAAACTTATTAAGATATGTATATGTGTAAAACCAAAAAATTCCTTCTTCCAACCCCCCCCCCCCCCCTGAACTACCCAACTGATCTCGAAAATTCTTTCACTGGTATTTATAATGATCCTCTTGGTTGGACATTAAGCTATATTTTTTCCGTGATTTGCTTGAGTTCTGTGTAATTTACGCGCGGAGCCGTGCCTGCCACCGTATAGTATAGGCGGATGATTTGCACTTTGCACGTCAAACCGACCGCTGGATGCGGGTGGCGCAGGACCGGTCATTGTGGCACTCTTTGGGGGAGTCCTATGTCCAACAGTGGACGTCTTTCGGCTGATATGGTGATGATGACGTAGAAAGGAAAGGACCTCTCTCTAGTCACAAGGTGGACTGGATGCCCTCATGGTGGACGGAGTCCGCTGGATACAAGTGGCGCAGAACCGGTCATTGTGGCGATGGCGCGGTTGGTGGGAGACTTTTGTCCAGCAGTGGATGTCTTTCGGGTGGTATGATGATACTTAATGTATGGTTGGTAATTTTCAGCTGATAGCCATGGTGTTCGCGTGTTGCCTTGCAAACCACGTGAGGAATAAGTTGCGGGGCGGCTGCGGCGGCGGCAACGTCATCATGATGCGTTAACAATTTACGAAAAAAGGTATCAAGGGTACTTTTCAATGGCTTTTTAATAACTTTATATCGTTTTACAAGATTGCATTAACAAATAATGCATTAACATATATATACCCACGAATAAATACGCATTTTTAAAATATATTTTTATTATTAAATCAATGCTTTCATTTGGGTCCCTATTTCTTATCTTTGTTAGTGACATTATAAACAAAGATCACATGTTTTTATTGTTGTACCTATACTTTTCTATAAGTCCCTTTCAGGGAAAACCACACGACATATAGGTACATTATATATCTCGCCTACACTGCTAAGTTTGCAACCGATAATCGTCTGAAAACCGTCTAAAATGTACTCTTTCGAATAAAATCCATATTAAGATTACAAATGGTCAAAATTTTATTGCTATTTGGATGTAGTACTTACTTTGAACAGTCACGACTGTGCAGTTACAAACTTATAAGTTATAACAGCTGATATTAAGTATTTCATTGATTGCACCCTACTAAACAATAATGTGTTATAATATAACAATGTCGTTATGAAAAGTATATTACGTTATCTTAATCTGATTTCCTTTAGTCGAGCCTCAATCTCGTACCGTACGCCTTTAGTTTGTCGTAACTCGGTCACCGAGCAGTAATGTCATCAATCATGTCCCAGAAGATCCAACCTTTCCTAGTCGGTCAACCGTATAATCCATTATTATTTTCTATTAAAATGAATTACTAAAAAGTTGTGTTGTATATTGGAAACTAAGGCAGTCATGTCTCGTGTGTCATGTCGCCGGACGGAAGTGCAGTGCTGTGTGTGGTACCGTGCATAATTTATATCCAAACTGAGGTAGTTGCATACAACGAGCGGGATTCAGTGGTAGTGTGATAACTGCCGAAAGGGACGACCACACGGATCCTACACTGAATTGACAATTGAATCTCTATTCGAGGTACTTTGCTGGGTTGACAAGTGAAGGCGGTTGCTGAACATCATCTAACGATCTTATTGACCCAGCGATGTAGGTAGAATGACTATCAGGTGGGAAAGGTTAAGTTCGTGAAGCGAGGGACGGGAAAGTGTACCATTGCCACGTACACAGTGACACTATCGCAGGGTCAAATAGCGGCTTCGCGGGTAACAGGAGCAAATATTCAAAAGGACGCTTCCTTAGAGCATCTGCAGTAAAGTTGTGGCCCATTTATTTTCAATTAATTTTATTTTAGTTGTAACCTCCAAGTAATGTATTTTGGAACCACAAGATCATAGCACAGCAGTCAATGCAGATTTTGAGGTAACATCGTGTAATGAGTCATTAGTTTATGCATTTTTATTCGTAAAATATATTTTTGTGATTTTTTAACTTTGGTTTAAAAAAAACATAGTGTTTTTAAAATAAAAAGTTACTTATAGCAGTCCAGAAGAGTAAACAATACACATACTCATACTTATTTTGAAGAAAAAAAACAAAAAAAAAAACATTTTTTTTTTCAATTCAAACCACTGCTAAATAATAGACGTGTGTCCGGTACAACCATTTATTGCGAGACTGACATGACGTTCAGAACTACCCTTATTATACACATATACATACAACACCTCCACCCTTATCTACGAGAAACTGAACTTAATTATTATCAGCGGATAATATAAGATATAGATTTCTAAAACTAACTATCCATACGCAAAACATAATAACATATGCACAATAAAAGAAAATAGCTAAACTGAACACAAAACTACTTATTGAAAGTCTTCGATAGGCGATCACCGACTTATTGATATAGGTGCACAAGTGCGAACCGACAAACAGTATCATTAACCTAATCTTAAAAGTAGACCTAGCTACACAATATTTAAATACTAATCTATTTCAAACACATAACGAACAGGAGGCTTACGTACCCTTAATGGGATATTACGGCTCGGAGAAACCACCACCTTTTCGTCCTCACTGACGGCCGGCACATTCAGCGTTACTGGCGAGCGCGCGGGATGCACAAGCTCAATAACCTACCGTTTAATTTTTTGCTCCTGTTACAGGGATAACACCCTGTATAAGGGATTAATAATAATAATAACATAAAACTAGACAAATGCTAAGGTAAGAGGCACAGATAATTGCACAATGGGTCCAGCAATAATGTGCGATAGAAAATATTATAATGCGTCAAGCTCCGGTGAGGTAAGTATGGATATGATTTTCAATAAGTATACTGGGACTACTGGGAGTCCCACGGCTACGTGTTAGAAAGGGAAACTACTATAACTAGCGGCTCTGTGAGCTGTAGAACGAGCGAGCGGTCTTTAATAAATATATATATATATATTAAATTTCATTAATCAGGATCGACAGAAAAGCTATAAACCTATTTTTTTTTTAATTATTGAATCTGCTCACAAAACTTCACGAGAATCGGTAGAAAAATGCGACCTGTAGCTCTAGTATAAGTTTTATCGGTACATATACGTTTTCGAACGCGTTTGCGTTTAGTTTTAATTTGTATGGCAACGCGTAGTTCCTAATAGTTACCACCAGAGGCACTGTTCGCGTTGCCATATAAATTGAGACTGAACGCAAACGCGTTCGAAAACGTATTGTATGGATAAAACTTATACTAGAGCCTCTGACGAGGAGAACAGCTGGACAAACTACAAACGGACATACGAAAGAAATTTGCCCGAAGCCGAAGCAGAGAACTTCAGTCGCTTTGCTTCGCTTCTTTGATCAAATATTGAAGATTGAAGAAATTCTTTTGTTTTAAGTGTGGTTTCACAGAATTTTTATAAACTTAGGTATGTGGCGACAGCGGTTTAAACCTCTACAGATGTTACCCGCGGATCGCACTGGCCACCGATAGAGATGACAGGAGGAACTTGTCAAGTATTGGCCCGTTATGTATTGTATTATTTTATGATGGTTAATTTGTGTTAATAAATAACGTGTAATTGTAAAGTGAAGGTTGTATAGTTTGATTTATCACTACGACGAGAAGAACCCTTCAACTGGTGACCCACGACTTTACTTAGAACACAGTATATCACAAATAATTTATGAAATCATGACCGATAAAGGGACTGACTGCGAACCCGCAGTTTGCCATGTAGCTATTAAGATTCCCCCTTTTTGGCGAGACAACCCGGGATTATGGTTTTGCCAAATAGAAGGTTAATTCGAACTCGCGGGTATTACTGCGGACACGACAAAATACTAGATTTAGATTTATTTATTTCGAGATAAAAATTACAATATAGGTTTGCATACAATGTCAAAATTATAAGAATCCTTATCACGATCATCAATAATCAGAAATAAAATTTAAAAATATTCAAAATGTAAATACACAAAGTGGAAATTGTAGCTCCAATTACGGATTGTCATTTAACAACTAATTAGACACATACTATTAAACAGAAAAAAACAAACTATCTTGTCTTTCAGTATTATACCCGAAATATGCGACGGAAGTGGAAGATATTATTGCGGCCCATGGGCAGCCCTCAAGAGCGAATTTGTAAGCACACCACACAGCATTATATCAGGACAACTCCTGGGCCTCCCGTATTTGCGCGACATAGACGACTAGCACCGGATCCTTTAAAAATAGCGCGACAGAAATTTGAAGACATGGAACGTACTGGTATCGCAAGGAGATCTGAAAGTGCTTGGTCATCTCCCCTCCACTTAGTTCCTAAAAAAGATAACGACTGGCATCCTTGTGGTGATTACCGCTCGCTTAACGCTCGCACGATACCAGACCGATACCCAATACGCAACATTGCCGATTTTTCGCACAATCTTTTTGGTTGCCAAGGTTTTAGTAAGTTGGATTTAGTTAAAGCGTATAACCAAATTCCTGTCGCACTTGAAGACAATCCGAAAACGGCAATTATGACCCCTTTTGGCCTCTTTGAATTCCCTTTTATGAGTTTTGGTTTACGGAATGCGGCGCAGACTTTTCAACGCTTCTTGGACGAGATTTTGAGAGGTCTTGATTGCTGTTTCTTTTATATAGATGACGTATTAGTAGCATCGGTGAACGAGGCGGAGCATAAGGAACATTTACGATTAATATTCGAACGTTTTACCGAACACGGGATTTTACTAAATCTTAACAAATGCCTATTCGGCGTACCAGAAATTGAATTCTTAGGCTATATGGTTTCGTCGGAAGGTTCGAAATCGATCTATGATAAGGTCAAGGCAGTACAAGATTATCCACAACCTAAAACAATTAGAGAACTTCGTCGTTTTCTTGGCGCAATTAATTTCTACAGGCGCTTCATTACCGAAGCTGCCAAACTGCAGGCTCCACTGCACGCATTACTCACCAGACCATCTGTTAAAAGTAAACATTAATTGGACCCCGGAATTGGTGAAAGCTTTCAATGATTGTAAACAGAGCATTGTAACCGCGACACTTTTAGCCCATCCAGACCCTCGGGCTCCGTTGGCTATTGCTACCGACGCATCCGACTATTCCATTGGCTCTGTATTACAACAAAAAGTGCATGGCCACTTGGTTTCTTTTCTAGGAAATTGACTCCAGCTCAGACAAAGTACAGCGCCTACAACCGGGAACTATTGTCTATACACGAGTCCGTCAAATATTTTCGGCACATGGTTGAGATGAAACCTTTCTTTATTTTGACATACCATAAACCTGTAATTTCAGCTTTTCAAAAATCTCATGATTCCTGCTCGCCACGTCAATTTAGGTATTTTGAATTCATTTCGCAATTTACCACTGACATAAGGTACATCGCTGGCGAGTTTAATGTTGTAGCTGACGCACTATCCAGAACTGACGCTATTACTGATGGATTAGACCCTTACCTTTTAGCTAAATCTCAAGCCACATATATAGAACTCCGACATTTAATCGGAAACGGGTCATCCCTTAAACTGCGACAAGTGCCTTTTGCGAACACTAAACTGTTTTGTGATATATCCAGGCCTATTAAACGCCCTTACATTACTCCAGAGTTACGAAAGGCCACATTCGACTCACTGCATCGATTTAGTCATCCTAGCGCCAGAGCAACTATTAAATTGGTTAGTGAGCGTTACGTTTGGCCAGGAGTTAGGAAAGACTGTCGCAACTGGATGAGAACTTGCATCCCCTGCCAAAAGTCCAAGATTTCTCGACACGTTCACTCGCCGGTCCACGAATTTAACCCTCCTTCAGCGCGATTTTAACACGTCCATTTGGATTTAATAGGCTTATTGCCGAGTTCAGATGGTTTTAAGTACTGTTTTACCGCTGTTGATAGATTTACGCGATGGCCTGAGGCAGTACCGATCGTAGATATAACAGCGGAAAGCGTCGCGAAGGCATTTATAACTACTTGGATAGCTCGTTTTGGTTGCCCCGATCAGGTGACCACGGACAGAGGTAGGCAGTTCGAATCAAACTTGTTTCGTCATATTTCATCATTAACTGGTTTCAATCATTTAAAATCGACTGCTTATCATCCAGCTGCTAATGGTTTGGTGGTAAGTTTTCACCGTCAGCTGAAGGCAGCAGTAATGTGCCATGCAAACAATACCTGGACAGAGTCTCTTCCACTAGTACTACTAGGAATAATACGTAGTGCATGGAAGGAGGACCTCTCAGCATCTTCAGCTGAACTCGTTTACGGGGAACCCCTTAAACTCCCCGGGGATTTCCTAAATCACCCGACCTCCGACGTACTTACTGACTATACTGATTTTTTAGCTCGATTGCGTTTGCATTTTAAGAATATGCAAACTGCAACAGTGGTACGTCACGGCACCAACAAAACGTTTGTCTTTAAAGACTTGGCCACAGCTTCACACGTTTTTGTGAGGCAAGATCTTATACGCAAGTCTCTTCAGCCACCTTTTACGGGTCCGTACCGGGTTTTAGAAAGGAACGATAAATATTTTAGAATTGAAATATCCGGGAATTCAGTTTCTGTGTCGATCGATAGGTTAAAGCCGGCTTATATTTTGTTGGATGAAACAGATGGTAGTCGTACGCCGCCTGTCCTTGTTGTTTCAGCAACTCCGGAAATAGTTCCATCTGCTCCGGTCCTTGCTGGGCCTAGCACGACCCGTTCTGGTCGTCGGGTGTAGTATCCCGAACGTTAACACGTCACTAAAGGTCTCGGGGGAGGCTGATGTGGCGACAGCGGTTTAAACATCTACAGATTTTACCCGCGGATCGCACTGGCCACCGATAGAGATGACAGGAGGAACTTGTCAAGTATTGGCCCATTATGTATTGTATTATTTTATGATGGTTAATTTTTGTTAATAAATAACGTGTAATTGTAAAGTGAATGTTTTATAGTTTGATTTATCACTACCTCAAGAAGTACCCTTCAGGTACAAAGCTTTTAAACTTACCTACTATTATGAGTAAACATCAATATGTCAGTTCATTCATATGGTGCTGATCCAAAATTGCATTACTTTCATAATAAATCCCAGAGTTACTTTTATCCAATATACTTTTATCCGCTATGGGAAGGGAAAAGCGGAGGGTATTTTTGTAAGGCAGAGAGAACTTGCACTCTATCTTGCTTGTGACGGGAAGGTGCGGGGGGTGTGTGTCCGCGTGGGCTCGCCCTTCGGGCCTTCGGCCCTCGGGCTCGCGTAGAGAGCGAGCTCTGAAGGGACGCTTCGGGCCTTCGGCCCTACGCGGAGCTCGGCCTTCGGCCTTCGCGTACCTGGAAGCTCACCTTCGGGCCTTCGGCCCTCAGGTTCGCTTAAAGACACTTGGGGGGCGTAGGGTTTCCGCAAGCGCGCTCTGAAGGGACGCTTCGGGCCTTCGGCCCTACGCGGAGCTCGGCCTTCGGCCTTCGCCTGCCACGAAGCTCACCTTCGGGCCTTCGGCCCTCAGGTTCGCTTTTAACACACTCGGGGGTTAGTGAGTGGTAGCACAACCTTAAACTCCCGCAGCTCGGCCTACGGCCTCGCAGGACGCTTCGGGCCTTCGGCCCTACGCGGAGCTCGGCCTTCGGCCTTCGCGTCGCTCGGCCTCCGGCCTTCGCCTACGACGAAAGACACTCGGGGGCATAGTCGCACAGTCCTATACTCCCGCAGCTCGGCCTACGGCCTCGCTGGACGCTTCGGGCCTTCGGCCCTACGCGGAGCTCGGCCTTCGGCCTTCGCGTGCCTCGAAGCTCACCTTCGGGCCTTCGGCCCTCAGGTTCGCTTGTAAGACACTCCGGGCAAGGAATAGTAGCCAAGCCTTAACCTCCCGCAGCTCGGCCTACGGCCTCGCAAATTTGTTTTGCCCATACCGTCCGCCATTTTGGATTTTTTCCAATTTTTTTTTCTTTTTACAACTCTTGGACCCCTCAAGTCCCCGCATGCCAAATCTCGGCGCGCTGTGACCAATTTGAAATTTCAAAAAAAAAAAACTTTTTTTTTTCGGCCAAAAAAAAATGCGATTGTACTCCCCTTGGGAACCTTTATGACATTTGGTAGAGACCCCTATTCAAAAGTCGAGCGGTTTGGCCGGAAAAAAAAATCGAAAAAATTCCCCATACAAAATTTTTTTTAAAGCTAGAAACTTTTTTTTTTGGTTTTTAGAATCTAGACCCATATAGGATCCCGCTAGCCATATTTCAAAGCTCTAGGACCATTTTGAAAAAAAATTAAAAAAAAACTTCGTTTTTTTTTAATTTTTTTTCCGCCATCAAAAACTGCACGCAGTTCTTTATGACATTTGGTCGAGCACCCCTAACCTAGCTGTTACCGTTTAGCCAGGCAGTAGAGCATTTTTTTACTGAAAGCCAAATCCGAAGAAGTCAGATTTTTCTGGTAGTAACCTCGCCGACCACTATACAACAATATCAAAACCTAACCTCCACCATGACTCCTTCCCGGAGATCAATTCTATCAGGAGAAATCAGTGGTAATGCAGCTTTATATATCGTGGCAGGCGAAGGCCGAAGGCCGAGCTCCGCGTAGGGCCGAAGGCCCGAAGCGTCCCTTCAGAGCGCGCTAGCGGAAACCCTACGCCCCCCAAGTGTCTTGTTCTTGTCGTGTTCTTCCAGGTACGCGAAGGCCGAAGGCCGAGCTCCGCGTAGGGCCGAAGGCCCGAAGCGTCCCTTCAGAGCTCGCTCTCTACGCGAGCCCGAGGGCCGAAGGCCCGAAGGGCGAGCCCACGCGGACACACACCCCCCGCACCTTCCCGTCACAAGCAAGATAAGATTGCGTTTTGTTCTGTTATTTTGTATGGAAAGGTAAAAAGTTAAATCTACAAATGAAAGCGCCATTACTGAATTATGCAAAAATTATATCAAGTTTGACCTAGTAGCTATGGCTAGCCAGGGGTTGATCTCGTGGCTAGGACGCTAAATCAGCTTAGTTTGACCCATGGAACAATCGTGCCAAGCGGCGTCGCCTGAGACAAAAGTGCATACTCATTGCCACTATTTCCTTATACTATAGCTTATATATTATAGCTTATACGTTAAAATGGCGAGTAATTAAAGTAATTAAATGGCTTCGTTCGCTCTTTCATATTTTTTTTTTCTTCGTGTTATTAAAGTTTGAAAGTACGAGATGTTTTCAAAGCAACCTTAGCGGCTTCTAGTCCAGGAAAAATAAAGTTTTTTTAGACATGAATTTATAATAGCGTGTTTTAAAACATTATTCTAAGAAGATTCAAGAATCCTACCAACTTTCCACACGGAAGTAATATATAGATTTAAATGAAGCATTCATAGTCATTTTTGTATTATTTATCTTGAATATTATAAAGCATATACATGAAGCAAAATATAGATTATTTATTTATTAGTTTTGATTTCTGATACTTTATTGGAATTTTGTCTCCAGGTAATTAATTGAATTACTATTATACCGACCGCTTTAGCCTAGTTGGTAGTGACCCTGCCTACGAAGCAAGAGGTTCTGGGTTTGAATCCCGGTAAGGGCATTTATTTGTGTGATGAGCACGAATATTTGTTCCTGAGTCTTGGATGTTTTCTATGTATTTAAGTATTTATTTGTGTATATAAGTATGTTTATCTTCACCTAGTACCTATAATACAAGCTTTGCTTAGTTTGGGACTAGATCGATTTGAGTAAGATTGTCAGCAAATATATATTTATTTATATTTTAAATTCGTTCCACAGAAAACATCTGCTATTATAGATTATTTCTAAATTTGTCAATTTCTGGACTATTCTGTGAAACGCCAACTTCGTTCGTTCGTATATTTGACATTATTTGAGCTGGCCATATATGTATAAGGAAGGAATAAGTATTAGCAAAGAGTATCAAGAGAATGTTGCTGGATGGCTGGGTCAAGGGTCAGATACAGAAGGTGGTACCTGCACACTGCGCGGATAGTCAGTTCTGGAGGTTCCACTCTCTGTCGTCCAGTAGCTCTAGTGTAAGTTTTATCGATACATATTACGTTTTCGAACGCGTTTGCGTTTAGTTTCAATTTGTATGGCAACCTGCAGTTCCTAATAGTTGCCACCAGGGGCGCTGTTCGCGAGGCCATACAAATGGAAACTAAACGCAAACGCGTTCGAAAACGTATTGTATCGATACAACTATACTAGAACCTCTGACCACCGGTAGCTTAGGCCCCGCCCCGCTGGCGGCGGCACCTGGTCTTTATAATGATTTTATGTTTCATGTGTATTGTTTTAAAACCCTAACTATGAATATCTTGAAATCGCAGGCCTAAAATATCATTGCCACTAGGTACCTACATTGTTAAAGAAGACATGAACAATTCGACAAGTAATCTCAACACGCATATGAGGAGAAAATTGCTATAGAATGGAATTCGCTATCTTTTGTCAGTCCCTTGTGGCCTTGTTAGTTGCTGATTACATGAGATAACGAAAATTCCGAGGAAATTTGGGATATATTCACGTTCACTTCCAAGAATCGCTACGCATTAAGCTTGTAGCCGACTCAGTGATTTTACCCGTATGTAAGGGAAACTCGTTACTTTGGCGAGTTCCTGGCAGTGGAAGTCGTAAGGTAGAAATTCAAATGGCACAAATAAATACGGTTGAAACTCGCGTGCTTTTTAGGGTTTCGTAGCCAAACAGCCAAAAACGGCACCCTATAGTTTTGTCATGTCCGTCTGTCTGCCTCTCCGTATGTATGTGACAGGCATTTAGCTCAAAAATTATAAGGTGCAACATATGATTGAAAAGGGTCTAGCAGGATAAGCTAACAAGATTGGCCCCCGCAAGGGATTTGGTTGTAATTTGAGGTGCAGTAGTGGCAGGACCTAAGAACACTGTATGCGTAATATCAGCCTTCGATCTTCTTTTGTTTCAGACTTATTCACAAAAATGTTAAAAAATCATGGTAATATTTAAACTGTTATTTTAGCTAACACTATATGGGTTCTATGCCTGAAATAAACTAATTGAATTGAAATTAGCTAAAATTTAGAATTAGGGAGCATAAAATGGGGTTCATAATGCATATTTTTACAGACGGTAATATCCTTGACCTTGGATGAAAAAAAAATAGTTATTTTTTCGCTTAATTTTTTTGCCACTTCTCGCGGAGGCACAACTATCAAAAAAATATTTAATAAGCCACAATTATCAACTACGTAATCATTTAAAAACATATTGAAAAATCATGGTGCGTCATGTCAAAAAAAAACCATTTACGAACGTATGTTTACTATATCATATCATATCAATAGAGTAGTAGTGGCAAATCAGTCTGTAGTAGGTATAATATCCTCTTTCGTTCATTATGAAATAATTTATCCCATAAAAAACATTTTATGTAAAAATAGGCCAAGTCTCGAAACTCTTCCACAGTAAAAAGTGGTGAGATATTTCGTAGAGCCATGTCAGGCATACTTATTAATTTTTATTTGCTTGCTAAATAAAATTTTGCAACTTGGGAATCACACAACGTTACTGCATTTAGAAATTTTTGCATATCTGTGTAAGTGTGATTGCCAAGTCACAAAATTTTATTTAGCAAGCAAATAAAGATAAATACGAATACCTGACTTCTCTCTCTACGAAATATCTCACCATTTTTTACTGTGAAAGAGTTCCGAGACTTGGCCTATTTTTTACATGGTTTTTTTATTTTTATGGGATCTTATTTCTTTTTGTAGGTTATCAACTTTGTATGGAAATGTTATTTTACCAACCGCAAATAACGTTTGTATAGTTTTGAGGGAAGCAACTGCAAAAGTAACTTTGTAATCGCATGTATTTGTATAGGATTACAAACTTACTTATGCTGTGTGTACATATCTCTGAATCGTGACGGAAACTGCAATATTTTTAGGTTTTTTATGAATGGATAGGTTAAAAACTAATTACGTTCAAAATTTGGAGCTTGTAGGTCTGCTAGAAGTACCTTAGAATTACGATGATCATTATAACTATTATAAGTGAGGCAGTGAGTAATTGACTGAGTATGTCAGTGACAAAACTAAGGATTTTTGACGGGCTAATAGTTCCTAAACTAAAAGTTCCAATTGAATGTTATTGAGAATAAATGTAAGCCATATTATGCCCTATACGAGTATGTTACTGAAAATTCAGGGTTCTGGCTTTACCCAGCTGTTGAAAATGGCCTGAATGGCTTCGAGAAAAGGATAGGACGGCCGTGCCTCTTTGTTTTGCTCGACGATTGACATTAGTCAATATGATAGTATTGATATGATATGATATAGTACCTAAACATAAGTTCGTAAATGTTTTTTTTTGACATGACGCACCATGATTTTTCAAAATGTTTTTAAATGATTACGTAGTTGATAATTGTGGCTTATTAAATTTTTTTTTGATAGTTGTGTCTCCGCGAGAAGTGGCAAAAAAAATAAGCGAAAAAAAAAACTATATTTTTTTTCATCCAAGTTCAAGGATATGAACGTCTGTAAAAATATGTTTTATGAACCGCATTTTATGCTCCCTAATTCTGAATTTATTTGGTTACTCTCGCTTGCTTTGTTTAGCTAAAATAACAGTTTAAAAATTACCTTGATTTTTTGACATTTTCGTGAATAAGTCTGAAACAAAAGAAGATCGAAGGCTGATATTACGCATACAGTGTTCTTAGGTCCTGCCACAACTGCACCTCAAATTACAACCAAATCCCTTGCGGGGGCCACTCTTGTTAGCTTATCCTGCTAGACCCTTTAAAAACAGTGTGCACTGGCATTCTTTCAAACTGATAATAATTATGTTCCATTTGCAAATGCTTGCATTATCAAATCATAATTAGGTAAATTAACTGCTCAATTTATTTATGCATTATTTCTTATCGATACTGGATATTGAAAGACGTTATTAGGCTCATCGTTTATTAATTAAACATATACTTATGGGGTCAGTGACCTCGGGGTGTCCCGTTACACAATTATTTCCTCATATCAGCCGAAAGACGTCCACTGCTGGACATAGGCCTACCCCAAAGAGTGCCAAAATGACCGGTCCTGCGCCACTCGCATACAGCGGACTCCCGCGACCTTTACCAGGTCATCAGTCCACCTTGTGGACCGATGTAAAGGTACTGGAAGTAAACCTACCCACGCCACTCGGGAACCTTTACGCCCCAACGGCCATCGGTTCTACGTGCAATATGCCCCGCCCACTGCCACTTAAGTCACTTAAGTTTAGCGATTCGGAGGGCTATATCGGTTACCTTGGTTCTGCTGCGGATAGCCTCATTTTTGATGCGGTCACGTAGGGAAACTCCCAGCATAGCCCTCTCCATTGCCCTTTGGGTGACTTTGAGGCCTTCTTATGAAGCCCATCGTAAGCGACCACGTTTCAGTGCCATATGTCATCACTGGCAACACACACTGGTCAAAGACTCTGGTCTTGAGACACACTTAACTGAGTCACTGCGGAATATTGGACAGAAAAGATAGTAGCTTCACGAACGCTGCCCAGCCGAGTCGGATTCGACGATTGACCTCTTTCTCATAGTTGGACCTACCTAACTGGACCGTCTATCCTAGGTATACATAATCGTCTACAACTTCGAGCGTGAAGCGTCCGATTGAAATGGGAGTTGGTACTACATGGGCATTTGACATGACCTTCATCTTATCCATGAATATTTTTAGACCAACTCACTCGGAAGCTTTACTGAGGTCATCGAGCATCGTACTTTAAGTCCTCCATGGTCTCAGCCAAGACTACTATATCGTCCGCAAACCGAAGGTAAGTGATGTACTCGCCGTTGATGTTGATGCCTAGCCTTCTCCAGTCCAGAGTCTTGAAAACATCCCCCAGGATTCTCCATTATTTCCTTATCACTGGCTAATCTGGATTTGGGATTCTTTTCACCCTATTATATACACAGGTGAGTTCTGTCGCGCACACTACCGTTCCGACTGACAACTGTTTACTATTAAGTAAACAATTCTCTATTGTTGTTTGAATCTAATTATTGCACCTTAGTTTACACGATCCTTTGTATGGCGTCATAATAGGGCGTCATTTGTCAAACCGTCAACCATACCGTTACGTGGCGAATAAATATTTTGGAACAATACCTGTATTGTTTGCGTTTTGAGCTAGTCATGTGGTTTATATTTTCATAAAATTTCGGTCTTGTGGAGTATTTGTGTTTAGACGACACAGATGAGGAATCGGGGAAATTAAGGTTCGCCTAGACTCTCCATACAAACGTAGTTCGGTTCTCATTTTAAAACATCATGCTAGTCACCGTTAGATTGTGAAAACCGTCAGTTTATAATCTTACCAGTTATATTGTAAACTGACGGAATATTGTGAACTGCCAAAATAATTAACAATTTTACACATTCATTTTCGTTAGTTTATAAACTAACAATGTCATATCGTCAAATTGTGAACTGAATCAAATTTGCCTGATTCGGAACGCAACCTGTGCGCTGTTTGGTTGAGCGAATTATTCGAGTTGCATCAGTTCAGTTTCCACTTACGTCAGAACATGATTGTTTTTTTTTTGTTATTCAGACATTTTATTCCATTTATTTCGGCACCCAGCAGTGTCGACGAAGCCCTGCTGCGCGGGGCCTCTATTTCTGGGCGCTTTGCCCTTCGGGCAACTGAAGATACCTAACTAATCTAACCTACCTAGTCTTTTTGTACGTTCCGTAGCAAGCTGATTTGATCTCAGTTCACAATTTGACGATTGGACATTGAAAGTTTATAAACTAACGAAAAATATTGCGTTAAATTGTGAACGGTTTTGACAGTTCACAATTTTTCGACAGTTTATAATATCGCGAGTAAGATTATAAACTGACGGTGTTCACAATCCAACGGTGACATATACACAATATCTAGGTCGAGGCATCTGCCATATTTAGGTCGGAAACTAGTTTCCGTTGTTAGAAATTAGAGTAGAAAAAAGTAAAGCGACAACGCTCTGCATACAAAATATCCACGCTTAATCCGTTATTCCTTAGACAGTTCGGGCGGAAAGGTTCTCGAGTGGCGACCACGTACCGGAAGGCGCGGCGTGGGCCCCACAAGGTGGACTGATGACCTGGTAAAGGTCGCGGGAGTCCGCTGGATACGGGTGGCGCAGGACAGGCCACTTTCGCACTCTTTGGGGGAGACCTATCTCCAGTAGTGGACGTCTTTCGGCTGATATAAATAATAAATAAATATTTTCGGACAATCTTACACAAATCATCCTAGTCCCAAACTAAGCAAAGCTTGTACGATGGGTACTAGACGACGTATACATATTTATATAGAGAAATAAATACTAAAATACATAGAAAACATCCATGACTCAGGGACAAATATTCGTGCTCAATCACACAAATAAATGCCCTCACCGGGATTCGAACCCAGGACCTCTTGCTTCGTAGGCAGGGTCACTACCGACTATACCCGAAACTGGAATTCAAGACCAAAAAAACTACGACAATGTTGCCACTGCAATAAAATGATCGTACAATAGTATATCCCTTTTTTCTAAAAATACACGCTAGCATAATTTATTTATTGGTAATTTCAATTCTATTATTTAAAGAAGTAATTTTATTTACTCATTTTTACATAAATACAAGACGCTTTAATAAAAACTTAATCATCCGTAATTTTTGGTTGCAAAGTGGGTATTGCGCTTGTATCACTTCAGGTGTTAATAACATTTGGTACAACATTTTAACTACATGTAAGTTATTAATAACCTATTTTTGCATACATTTAGCTAATTGCAGAATATTAGTGTAAAGCATGCTTTATGGTTGTTATGGCCACCATGACACCATAGATTTGATGATTGATTGGCTGAAGGAAAAGAATGTCACATTTCCAGAAAATTTGACCGAAGAGAAATTGATGACAATTGTCGCAAAGGAGAAGCCTGCTCACAATAAATATGCAGTGGATGAGGTAGCAGCGGCACATAATGTCAAAATATTAAGATTGTCCCCTTACCACTGCGAATTCAACCCAATTGAGTTGGTATGGGCTCGGGTAAAAGGGCATGTAGCCAGGAATAATAAAACATTTAAAATGGCAGAGGTCAAAGACCTATTTCATGAAGGCCTCCGGGACGTGACACCGCAGAAGTGGCAGTCATGTGTAAGTCATGTCATGAAAGTAGAGGACGAGATGTGAAAACTGGACGGATTAATTACTGGAGTGGTGGAAAACTTTATTATTACAAGTGACCGACTCAGATTCCGAAGTTAGTGATTCTGACATTAGTGATGGTGAAGATGAAGATAAATAAAAACAATTCATTAAAAAATTGTTTTATTTAACTTTTCCATACTGTCTTAATAATATGGTACACTGCCGTGTGTGTTCATTGGTAATTCAACTTGTTTAAGTTCTTTACAATACAATTTTGTCAATGTTAGTTGAGTTGAAAATAAAGTTTGTAATTAAGTGCCTTTTTTTTGAGAAAATCCTAATGATTTAATTGTGCCAGCCAATACAAAGAAGCATATAACAGAAAGGTTGGCGAAACCTGAAAACTTTATTTGACAATGACATATATAAGTGACTTTAACAGCTTTGACAGTGACGTATCTGTCGTAGTTTTTATGGATTTGAATTCCAGTTTCGGGTATAGGCTAAAGCAGTCGTCGATATGATGATGATGATGATGATGATTGCTGATCTATTGTGATCATCCGTCGAATCGCTTAATTTTTTTTCAATTATAATTTATGGCATCACAAACTGGTGATTCATATTGTGTGTAAAAAGTTTCATGTTATTCCAGTATGCAATTTTAAAATAAGAACCAAACGACCGTTCTCAGGGTTATCAGTCCGTCAGTTATTGCAAGTTACGTTCGTAAATCAAATTGTAGGGAAAGTTTGACTGTTCTTTACGGGATGACAGCTGATGGTGCCATCTAACCCATTCGAAACCAAGCAATGCTACGTATGCTACACTGTAGCGCGTAGCAGCATTTTTCCGCTTTGTAGCGGAAATTGCTTGTGGAGGCAATAATAATTATATAGATTGCCTACCCTAAATATATAAAATAACCCTAAAACATTAATCACATTTGTTAAAATTAGCATACTTCTTTGTAAAAAAAACACCTGTCTAACTACTCAATATACATACGTATATATATGGTTGTTTTATTTGACTTAATGTACAGTCAAAAATGTGACCCCTAGGGTCAGGTTTCTGTGCGCCGACCTTACAATAGTACACTGAAGAGCAGAAGTGTACCTTAACACTTGGGATTGAATTTCCATTCATAGTGACCCGTTTTTTTTTTGCTCTTGATTATCCACGTATCCACGTTGAGTGGTTTGAAAAACAATTCACATTTGTATTACTCGCAGCAGTTAGGTGGCGACGTCTTATTTTCCGCGCCATTTCTCGAAAGAACCTGACAGCTACAAAGTGGAATGTTGTACTGGAGAATATTATTGCAACTTACTTACTTATTTTTTTTTTGGTGTGAATGAAATGGTTTATAGTTCTATATGATAATTATGTCGTCTATCGGTGTTTATAAAATATGCAACACTAATATAAATCGTGTCCCGAAAGCCAACGTCAAGCCGAAAACGGGTGATGGCCAAGTATTATTAACAGTTATCAAAAATATTTGGTATTGATGGTAACGAAGATGAATGTAAGTAAGACGAAAGTGATGGTATTTGAAAAAGACGAAATTATGACAGACTGCGAAATAATGATTGGTGAAGAAAGACTGGAACAAGTAAAAGCGTTTGTGTATTTGGGGACACTATTTACTGGAGACGGAAAGCATGAGAAAGATATTGAAAGGAGAGTGAATGCAGGGAATCGAGTGAATGGGGCACTGAATGCCTTTATGGGCAGCCAGAAAATATCGCAAAAAGCACGCGTAGCTGTGCATAGGGGAGTGTTGGTGCCCACACTTATGTATGGTAGCGAAAGTTTGGTGTGGCAAAAAAGACATCAAAGTCGAGTGAATGCAGTAGAAATGAGAGCGTTGAGAAGTATGTGTGGAGTGAAATTGAGTGATAGAGTCAGAAACAGTGTGATAAGAGATAAGTGTGGAATGGATGGAGATATAGTCACGAACATTGAGAAGGGTATGTTAAGGTGGTTTGGGCATGTAGAGAGGATGGATGAAAGAAAATTAACGAAGAGAGTGTATATAAAAAGAGTGGAAGGGCAAGTTGGAAGGGGAAGACCTAGGCGAACTTTCTCCGATCAAATTGGAGAAATCTTACAGAAAGGCCAGGTCAAAAATACCCTAAACCGACGAGCATGTATGAGAAATGTTATGAAAGTGAGTGAAGCGAAAGTGGTTTGTCAGGATCGTAGCAAATGGAGATCCGTGATCTCTGCCTACCCCTCTGGGAAAGAGGCGTGATTATATGTATGTATGTATGTAAAAATATTTAAAAAATCCAAATCTTGACGTTGACTTTAGGAACACTCTGTATAGCCTCGAAACCAAACCACCCATCATACAAGAAATATTAAGGCGGAAACACATTATTAAAACGCCACGCGACCCGATGAAACGCGTGTTGAGTCGAATCAAATTGTATTGGTTTCTATGACCAGTATCACAGTATGAATTACACAGCCTTAGGCAAGCGACGGTCATTCGTTCGAAGGATATGCTCACTCCACCTGAGCTGACCTTGCATTAGGAGCTTACATCCTGAAGCGACGCAGAACCTCAGAATTTGAAACACGGTCCTGCCACTTAATCTTCAGTATATATCTCAGACATCGAAGGTGGAGGGTCTAGTGTTTTTATGTCTGCTCTGTAAAGGCACCATGCCACCATATCTCTGCTTCGTACAAAATAACAGGGATGATCATAGCCTTTTAAACGCTGCCTTATTGTCACCCTTGCAATTGAGTATTTAAGAGCAAGTTTGGCCTGGCCAGTCATATCAGAGCTCATAATAGGGCTAATCCATAATTTGTTAGGGCCACCGTCATCGAAATCGATGAGGAGGAATATATAATAATAACGCAACGTCGGATACAATAGGAACGTGTCATCGTCGCGTGGCGTTTTAATAATGTGTTTCAGGCTTTAATCCAGTTGGTTATTATAGTTATACATAATGTACGGAAATTTCAAGTGTCTATTTCTTACGGTTCTAGAAATACACCGTTTGTACCTAATGGGTGGGGGAAAAAACGCCTTAAATGACTTTCCATGTATAGGAGCACTGTTAATTTTTTATTTATTTTCTTATTTTTATTAATTTTAGTTATAGCAGCAATAGAAGTACTGTAAACTTTGTAATTTTTTTAACAGTCTAACTATTACTGACACGCAGACAGACGGACCCACAGCGGACGCTTAGTAACAGCCTAACATGGTTCCGTTTGGTATCGTTTGGGAACTCGATCCTAAAAATATTTTATCTATCCAAATATCATAAACCCTCCATGATGCGTTCAAGAACCGCACATTATGACCACCATAAAAATAGACTGTTTTGCTAGAACAAATTTCTTATCTGTGTAAATGTTATTATTGCTAAATAATAACATCGATTTCGATAATATTATTTCATTCAAATTTCGAACGTCTCAAAAACAAAGAAATTTGATTTAACCTCTATTCTAATATCAGTCGAGATGACGTTTAGTTCGAAATGAATTGTCAATTTGCATACAAATTTGAAAAATGTCGCACGTAAGTAAGATATCGAACGATATGACAGTTGGATCCGACTCCAGTTTGTCTCTGAATTAAAAAAGAATATGACAGCTGCCAGAAAACAACGCCGCGATGGCGGTCATAATATGCGGCTTCTGAATGCATCATGGAGGCTTATGATATGTGGATAGATAAAGTAGTGTATGTAACTATACATAATTAGGCATTAAGATACTCGTGTGATGTTATTATGAAACTCGCCTTCGGCTCGTTTCATAAACCCTCACTCTTATTTAATGCCCTTCATTATGTACAGTCACATAAACTACTATAGTTGAATTCCCTGATCCCAAATATGTATATTTATACACCAAGTTTGTGATTCTAAGTGATTAAGAACTCAAGATATTAATAATATACCTTTAATTCAAAATGACCGCCATAAAAAAAGATGGACGACGGAGGAGTTGGTTCCTATCAAAAACTTAAAGCTATGTACCTAACTAGTACCTGAACCATATGCTTATAGACATATATAAATAATCCAAGCAGGAAAACTCTATAGAGTCGTCATAAGCTTGGCGAGCGGAAGCAATCCTGAGTGAGTTTCCGGGACATGCCCGACAAATATCGAATACTGCCCAGTAATATAACATATTTTTAGTCATTATGCGCCTTACAGAGGTTAATCTGTTTTTGTCATTACTACAAAATATGGTATAACATTTCGCGTTTTTAGAACAATATAATGCGTCTGATTATAATTATAGGTTTAAAAAAAAATCGAATACGAATATATATATACGAATAGCGCAATCAGTGATTCAAAACATGACCAAGCAATAAATAATTTTCCCTCGATAGAAAAAAATCACTAACATAGGTCTTACACTTAAAACACATTCGTAACAAATAATGCACAAAACCTAAACATAATTAAAATTGGTTCTAAAAATCGGCAATATCATGTTTTAAACGTTTTAAACTTAGTAATTACCCTTTTATTTATTTAAAATCAGAAAAAATAAAAATTAAAAAACATGATTGTATTGTTTAACGGCCTCCGTAGCCCAGTGGGTAGTGACTCTGCCTACGAAGCTGGAGGTCCCGGGTTCGAATCCCGGTCAGGGCATTTATTTGTGTATTTATCACGAATATTTGTTCCTGAGTTATGGATGTCATATATGTATATAAGTATCTATATGTATGTATCTATTATATATATCATCGCCTTGTACCCACAACACAAGCCTTATTGAGCTTACCGTGGGCCTAGGTTGATTTGTGTAAGATTGTCCCGTAATATTTATTTATTTATTTATTTATTTATGATATCCGCGCTTCCGAACACACACTTCCATCTCGCTCACGCTTATGCTCAGTGAGAGAAGACCATGAACCTACGGCGCCATAAGCGATAGGTACATATTCATTGTCCACCCCTAAACTTCGCGTACTTGTACATTCGCCATCAGATATATCTCCAGCCCCCCTATTCTGTAACTTGTTTTAAGCTCACCTCAACGCTCACCCACAATTATACCTTGACACCGCGATGCGTAGTAATTAAGCGTAGGTAGAGGTCGAGTTTCGTAACGGGTGACCGGCGGGGTGAGCCACATTAACGCGTAACGAATAACAGCCCTGGCATTAGAGACGCGTTCAGATTGTTTGAGCACTTTGGTCGCTACGATATAATATCTGATGGTGACTGTACAAGTACAATTCAAATCGAGTTTCGAACTCCAATGGAATCTTTTGTTTCACTGATTTGTATCGATAATTACAGTACATAGCGTACGTTTGTACGAGTCATGTGCATAAGTGCCGCGCCTTTAGGACATACTCGCTCACAGTGTTTTATGGAAGCCGAAAAAGTAACATCCCCGTTTTATTACAATTTACTGTATTTTAGATCATTACAAATGTGAGACTAAAACTCCCGCGTTTCTAATATGCGTATTCTGACACCTAAGAATTACGAAACACATTTATATATTGCAAATTATTAATTAAACGTACGAGTATCTATTGTTTAAAGTGTTGGATAAACCCTTCAAAGACATACATTTAGAGGCAATTACGACCTCTCTAGGTACATTTGTTACAAAGATATTAATGATTTTATAGATTTTGGTTTTTATTTTTTTTCTTCGATGTTCCGCCGTAGTAGGACGCGATATTTGTATGACAGCTTTGAGGAGATGTTGCTTGCGCCACGTCCACTGAGCCAATTTTCACTGATTGATTGGCTCAGTGGACGTGGCGCAAGCAACATCTCCTGCCAGCATCTCCTGATGATGCCTCGTAGAGAGGCGAAACACGTGTCGAGGTTTTTTCATTATTGGTGGTGGTTTGCTGTAATTATTTGCATATTTATACGCAAATAGTTGCATTTGATCTCCGCTGATCGACCAGCACGTTTTTTAGCGGAATAGCAAAGGACTATTGTTCTCGTAATATATCATGGACTTCCGCAAAGTAACGCCTGATTCAATAAATTACTTTTGATGTCTTCGTTTGCGTAGCTACTTTTGATGCTGACTGTACGTACATACAATGCGTTACGTGATCGACCTGCTGTTCAGAAACTTGTTTTATTAGTTTCACCAAGAGCTGAAACTTACACAAATAATTATTGCCTAGTATTTTGTAAATTACTTGTAGGGTCATTTCACCGGTTGGCGACCACCTAATTTCATGTGCCGGTTAGCGACCACTTAGCTGACTTGGTGAACTGAAAGCATTTTTTCTTGTTTTTTTTGTAAATTCCTATTCCATAACTACAAACAATAAGGCATCCGGCTGACTGTTTCAATAGGCTCTGTAGAATTGATGTTATCTTCAATTGAAAAAACCATGTTCTTCAAGTGGTCGCTAACCGAAGGTGGTCGCGTAACCGGCGAAATAACCCTAATTTTAAATTTTTAGGGAAGTAATAATCACGAATTACGTACTGATTTTGCTTTTTACAATATAAATGTGTGATACCCGTTCAGAAACTTGTTTTATTAATTTCGCCAAGAACTAAAACTCGCACAAATTTTCGATGAAACGCTACATGTAACTTGGGAAGGAGTCTACCATGAGGTGCTAGATGGGGCAGAGAACCTGGAAGTAGAAGAAGACATTCAATGACTTGTCATGCTTCTTGTGTTGATTTGTCTTGTCATGGTCATTGAGCGTAAGAGCGTACAGATTTTTCGACTGTACAAAGAGCAAACTACAAAACCTTATTATTTACTTTGTTACAAAAAATCCCTTAAAAACAAATTCTCAATAGCTAAGAAATAATTACTGAATCTTAAAAAAACTAATTATTTAATATGTGTAGGTTCCTAATAATGTTTTCTTTCACCACCAATAAAAGTGATATACCGTGTATACTACGTTAATTTTATATCCAGGAAATCCGGATACTGGTTGTGGCAGCCCTGACCGAATTTTTTTATCGACTGTAGATTAAATGTTCCATGGAATTAGGACGTGTTAAAAATAGGGTAGATAGAAGACATAATAATGAAGCTGTCATACAAATATCGCGTCATACTACGGTGGAAATATAGAAGAAAAAAATTAAAACCAAAATCTATAAAATCATTAATATCTTTGTAACAAATGTACCTACAGAGGTCATAATTGCCTCTAAATATATATTTTTGAAGGGATTATCCAACATTTTGAAGAAAAGAAAAGTTTATTAAATAATAAGTTTATTTAATAAACCCGGATATTACGAAAAACATTTTATTTTTCGTAATATCCGGGTGTCAGAAACAAGATTTTCAAAAATTTATTTCTCAAAAACTACGCATATTAGAAACGCGGGAGTGTTAGTCTCATATTTATGATCTAAACCACAGTAATTTGTAAAAAAACGGGGATGTCACTTTTTCGGCTTCTATAAAACACTGTGGCGCTGTTTAGTACATTATTGCCGTGGCCGGGAAGGAGGCAATTGCAGGCTGAGTATTTTGTTTAAACGGACGAGCTTGCGAGTCCGTTTAATTATAATACGAAGCCTGCAATTGCCATTCCGGCTGAGGCTAATATAGTGCTTTTCTCAAAAATGGGGGAATAAAAAAGACTAAATTGAAATCAAGCGTTATTATTAAATACAAATTGAGGATACTGCAAATTACATAAAATTAAACGTCATAATTTTTTTTTAAACAGAATCGCAAGTGTATATTTCCACCGAAAAACGCAATCTTTTTATGACACATACTAAAATGTCGCGTTTGCAACAGAAAAATACGACTTTATTTGGCTGAATACGACCTGTGCCGTCTTTTATATGCCAGTTTCTACTTTTTAAAAAGTTTGGTACTCGACAAATAAAGGAATTCATATGTAACATTCCAGGCGGCCTGCAATGTTTTTTATTTTTTAATTTTGATCTGGCCTTAAACTATACACTTTACCTTCCAAAATGTACTGAGTTATCATCACATTTTGCGGGCCATTTTTGAGAAAATAATCTTTCCATAGATGTACAGTCAACCATTTTGATTCCTAGGCCACTGTAGAACCCTGTCATATTAACTGCTACATAGCGACGCAATAATCCTAGTAACCCGTATTGACATAGCATTTACAAGGGCAAGGTTCTATGATGGCCTAGGAATCAAATTGGTTGACCGTACAGTCAGCATCAAAAGTAACTACGCAAAGGAAGTCGTCAAAAATCTTTATTGAATGGGAATAAGAACTTTTGACGTCTTCAATTGCGTAGTTACTTTTGATGCTGACTGTACAAAGCCAATGATGATGATAATGAGCAAAAGAAGTAAATTAAGAAGCGACGCGATGCAGTAATATTCTCAACTGCTGAAAGAGCAATGGAAATTTAGCATTTTATGAATTCGTTTTCCGAGTCAGATCTGGAATGGAAATCTTGGAAATACTCGTATATTTCACGATAACGAATAACCTTTATTAGAATATTAATTATTTTATTACTGGAGTAGTTCGTTTCAAGCTCTTGATATTTTATCTGTGAGCCTAACTCATGAGACGACAACTTCGCTGGGGCGGCCACGTTTCAAGGATGGCGGCGGGTCGAGTGGCAAAGCACATCTTTTATTCGGAACTTGAGGAGGGCAAGCGAAAGCATGGCGGACAACTCCTCAGGTACAAAGATGTGCTTAAGCGTCACATGAAAAATTGTGAAATTGACCCATTGCAGTGGGAGAACCAGGCAGCCAACCGCCAGAAATGGAGATCTTCAGTTAAAATCAAAACATCCACCTTTGAATCCCGTCGACGTATGGCTCTTGATTTCAAACGGGACGAGCTGAAAGCCCGACCACCTGCGGCGGTCAGCTATAACTTTGTGAATGGTGTGCTCACGTGCCCGTTGTGTACTCGGGTCTTCGTAAATAAGATCGGCTATGTGAGTCACACCAGAGCACATGAACGACATCAACGCCAGAGTTGAGGCAGTCGCCGAGGCCGAAACCGGTCAGGAGAGATTATTATTATTGAAAAGATTATTTTACACGGGCTTCTGATTTTTCAACATGGGTTGCACCGGTCGTGGTCTCAGGTAGGGAATGCAATTACCGGGCAAATTTCACTACCGGTAAATTACCGACTTGAGCAAGGCAAAACCGGTTAACCGGTAAATTACCGGTAAATTCAACTTGGCTAATAAGTAGCGTTATTTGAAGTTTATTTATCGTAAAAATAAGCAATGATATAGTATAAAGAGTTATCATGTGCCGTAAATGCCGTAATAATCAGATTCTTTACTATTTAAATGTATAAAATTAGATTCTTTAATATTTAAATATTAAAAGTATTAAACACAACTGAAAACGTTCCTTGGGGATTAGCAGGTAGGTAGGAATTGTCCTCAGTTCTATAGAAACTAACTACAAGCCCACTTAGTAGTCTAAAATAACATTTCACTAAATAGATGTTTCTACGGGCTTCAAGAGACGTATATACATATAACCAACCATACCTAGATCGCAAAGAGTTGGATAGAGAAAAGGGTAGTAATACATAGTAGCAATACATTTTACCTCAGATCGTTCGTACAAACGGTTTATAACTTTTTCTACTCTCATGGGGGTACTAAATTGCGGCATTGGTTTAGCGATTCGGAGGGCTATATCTGTTACCTTAGTTCTGCTGCGGATAGCCTCATTTCTAATGCGATCACGCAGATAAACTCCCAGCATAGCCAGATGGCTATCCTGGGAGTTTATCTGCGTGATGAAGATTCATTGCCCTTTGGGTGACTTCTAGCCTTCTATTGAGGCCCATAGTGAGCGACTACATTTCAGGTGTCATATATTATGTAATCACTGGCAACACACACTGGTCAAACCGAGCCGACAGGACTGGACCTGGACAGTCTGTCACAGGTATATATAATCGTCTACAGCTCTGAGCGTAAAGCGTCCGATTGTAATTGGAGTTGGCGCTACATGGGCGTTTGACATGAACTTCGTCTTATCCATGTTCATCTTTAGACCGACTCGCTCGGAGGCTTTACTGAGGTCATTGAGCATCGTACTAAAGTCCTCCATGGTCTCAGTCAAGACGACTAAATCGTCAGAAATCCAAAGGTGAGTGATGTAAGTACTCGTCGTTGATATCTGCCTTATCCTGTCCAGAGTCTTGAAAAAATCCTCCAGTGCAGCGGTGAACAGTTTTGGGGAAATAACATCTCCTTGACTGACTCCCCGCTGGAGCAGAATAGGTTTCGCGGTCAAATCCTGGAGTCGGACTGACACAGTGGCGTTTTCGTACAAACACTTTACTTCGATATAGCGGTAGTCTACTTGGCACCGCTGGAGAGACTAGTACATCCCAGGTTTCGATCAAATCGCAGGCTTTCTCGTGGTTCGTGAACGCTAAGCAAAGGGGCAGGTTATACTCCTTAGTCTTCTGTATAACCTGACGGAGCGTATGGATGTGGTCTACGGTGCTAAAGCCTCTCCAGGAACCGGCTTGTCCGGGAGGCTTGAAGTCATCTAGCCTGCGTACGAGACGATTTGTAATGACTCTCGAAAACAGTTTATAGACTTGGCTTAGAAGTCAGATGGGTTGGTAGTTCTTCAGCAGGGTGATGACAACCTTTTTGAAGAAAAGCACCACCAACCTCTGTTCCTTGCCTTTAGTTTTCTCCCTCCCTGTAAGACGAAGAGAGGTATTTCTTTGGATTGAAATGATGAGTATACCTCTAAAGTATGTTAAATAAGGCGTCTCTGTTGTACTTATTCAAACTGATCATTATTCATTTTTTATAGAACGGAACCGGGAACGTGTTTATATTTTATAAAGCTTCTACAAACGATTGCATTAATTTGATCCTACATGAGGTAAGATAAAGCTAACAAGTTTGTGCAATTGACATTTTTACATGATAAAAGGAGGGTTATTGAGGTATTATCGTGACGATGAAGCATTAACAATCGTTAAAATGTAAGTATTTTACTAATAATTTGTGTTTCGGTAAATTACCGGTTTTGATTTTAATTTACCGGTAATTTACCGGCCTCATATTTAGTTCATTTACCGGTTAACCGGCTAACCGGTTAACCGGTTTGCATTCCCTAGTCTCAGGTGACTGGCGTCTCAGCAATTTGTCAACGGAGATATGGGTACACATCATTTAACTACCCATCAAAAATCTATAAAAATGTTTTAGGTTTTGTCGGGTCTACCCTTCACATTTATATAGACTTTTGTGGTAGTTAAATACAACAACAACAACAACAACAAACAACGTTTATTAAAGTAATACGTGTACATAGTTATGCTTACATTTTAATGAAATGAAAAAAAACCGGCCAAGTGCGAGTCGGACTCGCGCACGAAGGGTTTCGTACCATTATCTGTAAAAAAACTATTTTATTCTGTATAGTATACTAAAAGTATTTGTTGTTATTGCGGCAACAGAAATACATCATCTGTGAAAATTTCAGCTGGAACTATCACGGTATCAGTGAGATACAGCCTGGTGACAGACGGACGGACGGACGGACGGACGGACGGACAGCGGAGTCTTAGTAATAGTATAGTTAGTAATAGATAAAATACCTACTAACATAGTTTTAAGATCACTGTTACTAACAAATTATGGATATAATATTTCTGATGTAAATTATTAAATAAAAAAAAAAAATAGGGTCCCGTTTTACTCTTTGAGTACGGAACCCTAAAAACATTTATACAGCGTTCCAGCGAGCCATGGAGCGCAGCATATTAGTTGTAAAATTAATGGATCGTATCCGGAACACCACGCTGCGCTCCAAGACCTAAATAGTACACGTAGCTCGGAAAGTGGCTAAGTTGAAGTGGGAATGGGCTGGTCATGTCAGCCGCATGCCGAGCGAGTTTTGGGCTAAGATTGCAACTGACTGGCAGTCCGACAGCTCAAAACGGAGACGCGGCAGATACCCTGAGAAAATTACGGTATTTTTTGAAATAATTCTATATCAGGCTAATTATTTGTATACGGCTTTTATATGTTATTTTAAACAACTTTTTCTATTGAAATCAATAATTCTATGGACCGGAAGTTAGGAAAAAAAATTACCCCCTAAGCAAACATGCTATCAGTATTTTTATAATGAAAACATGTTTGAGTACACAAATTTGGAGACTTACTACCTGAATCCAAAAATATATACATCAGGAAATAACGGTATTTTAATTAAATATTTTACGACCTTGAGATAATATTGAATTTCATCTGGCCTATAGAAAGGTTTATTCATTAACAAAAATAAGTGGATTATGCGCGTATCTCAGAGAACGTATATAGACGTAGTCAATTATAAAGTAAAGAAAGTTTATACCATTTTCGCCTGATTTTTACGGAATTTATGAAGATTACTTTTCATAATTTTTTACCGTATCGGTATTAAATTTACGTGGATTATTAATGAATATTTAGTCAAATCACCCAACCTATTTTTTCGTGTAAAAATATGGCTGATATCGATATATTGTTGTGTTTTCATAGAGCGAAACCGTAAAGTTCTCAGGGTAAGACCCCGTCGGCGATGGCGACACGAGCTAGACTCCTTTTTAAAGAATTGGTCAGAGACGCTCAGGAAACGGAGGGGGAGTCCTTTGCCCAGTAGTGGGACACAACAGGCTCTTAATAAATAATAATAAATTAATTACTTATACAATGAAAACGGAAACCCAGTGAACGGCCGAGTTCACGCTCCGCTACGAGCGGGGCGTCGAACGTCCATTTAAATTGCATTTGTTTTATATGGACGCTGCACGGCTGCACTGCACGCCTCGTTCACAACGGCGCGGGCACCACAGACTACTAAGAGATACTAACGTATCAGACGCACAACTGTCATACAGCCATTTTAGCCAATAGGGTTCCACTGAAATTGACGAGACCTTTTTTTTTTTTTAATTTTGATGCATGTTTTGGCATGACAACTGAAACGAACAGCCAGTGTATGGCACAGTGGCACAGAGTACCTATTTTTAATGTATTGTAATAGAGATCTATGTCGGCGGCCCAAATGGGTAGGAAGCAGTGTCGCCCTCCTGCAGGAAGGTTTGGAACTATTACGATGTGTATATATTTATGATCAGCAATGCCCCATTTATGTACAGTAGGCAGTAGGCACAGCTCGGCCGAAAAAACTACGGACCAGCCGTAGTTTTTTTTGCCGACCTGTACCTACCTATACGGGGCAAGTACATATCCTGCAGGGTGCACTAGTTTTCTAAATAGACATATATACATTTTCTAAGTTACCGCACGGTTATCACAAGACGGCCGCGACATACTCTCGAGCTTTCTCGCACCTATCCGTCTCTCTCTTATTAGACCACTTAGAAAGAGACGGATAGTGCGAGAGAGCTCGAGAGTATGTCGCGGCCGTCTTGTGATAGCCGTGCAGAACAATTCTAAAAAAAACTTCAATTAAAAGGTATGTATTTTTATTTTAAAATTATGCAGTAAGGATACGAATTCACTCAAAGACTTGGCAAGCTTGCCCGCGAGTCCCGTGACAATAAATTATGTTTACAATATGTAGGTATATCGCTCAAGCACTTTAATTAATCCTATATTATAAACTAAAACTATAAAAAGTAAATGACCCCCAGGTCGCCATCGTTGGCTATGTTGCCCAGAAGGCTGGCAGCGTTACCTCTTTGGATTGCAAGGCTAATCCTTTGGCCAAAATAGCTGCCAGCCCTCTCCGGATGTTTGGATGAGCCGCTCCGAAAGTTCCTTATACAGGGCCTTCACGCCCGGTCCCCACGGCCCCAGGGTTTCCACTCCAAACAGCACTTTAGTTTAACTAAGTATAAAAGCTTAGGATTTATTCGTTCACACTATCCTAACTCGTTCACATAAGTACATACCTTAGGTAGGTAGGTACCTAAGGCGTCAACTTCCTGCATGGGGACAAATACATATAATATATGAATTATCCCTATTATGAGATCTGATATGGCATGCTATACTTGCTTGATAAGGCCAAAGTTGCTTTTAAATACTCTATTGCACTCTAGGATCACGAGGTTTGTGTCTTTCTCTTACACCACAAATTTTATCCTACTATTTCCACCCATAATGAGTCTCTATCTCTGGAATATTCTAACTCAACACGTTCACGAGTAGGTACACGAAGAGATCAAATACATTAATTAAAACGAAAAAGCTGCGAAACATATCGAAATAGCAAGATAAATCCGTATTTTTTCTGACTTTTCAATCAAACTTCAAACATTTGAATTCAAATTTCAACTTGACATTTGCATATTTTTAATTTATTTTTTTATGTCAAAACATATATTGGTTAACACGCTCAAACAAATTCAAAAACAAGCGGCAAGAGTGACAGCTCGGACAGCTTGAAGATGGCAGTAGGTGCGGGGGTGAGGGAAGCGCGGTAAATATTTAGTCAATTGCATTAGCCAATCACGTGCAATCACGTGACCACAATACTAACGCCCGGATATTTTGTTCAAAGATTGCAGGCCGTGGCGGGCACTGGCCGTACACTTTGTGTGACTTGGTGTTCCGTTGGACCAAGGCACGGAACACTAAAACGGCGTTAGACATTGGGATACAAATGATAATTATGATTATTTAAAAAAATATATTTTGCAATACTACAGTATTTCTTGAAATAGAGTGTCATATATTGGGCTGAGAAATGTGACCCCCCTGCATACAATTGTCCATGCAGGCGGGGCAAGGTGACTGTACTTAAAGCTGGAATTGTAAGGGTGAGTGTCCACCAGAGCTGTGCGATGCAGAGGAGCGGTGCGTGTGGGAAACAACCAATAGCATAGCTATGCTGTGAAACAGATCGTCGATATCGAGGTCAATAGTTTTTGCATAGTTATAATCTTGATTTGCAAAAATAATTACAACATGGTCTACTCGCATTAAGGATGACTCACGCTAGACCGGGCCGTTTTCTAAGAAATCGACGGCGTTTTTGGGCGGCCGAGCCATACCCAAGCCCGGCCGAGCGACGGCCGGGCCGTGCCGAAACCGAGGCGCTTCCGAGCCTTGGCTGTGGCTCGGCCGCGCAAAAACGCCGTCGTTATTCTTAGAAAGTTGTAGCGGGAGTCATCCTTTAACAGTCCGAGACTACCGGAGTAATGACAGATCTATGGCACCAATGTTTATTGTTAACAATTGCGATTGTGGTTTTTGTATCATCGAAATTAGCCTTTAGAAGCAATGACGTGTTTCGACCGCGGCATCCACTAAGATCGTATTGGATGAATATTTCTTATGAGATCAGATCACCCAGGTGAACCTATTGTACGCCGGTATATGTGCAGGACGGCATAGAATAAAACCCGTTATAAATATAAAATTGTCAGTCGCGACCTAACTTGTAACCTAGCTTATAACCTTCTTATAACATAGGCATTGCGCTACTATCGCCTTATATAATTGGCACCTGAAATAAAGAATAATAGGCCTCACATTTCATTCCTACATAGTAAAAAAGGGTAATATACCGCTGGTTTCCTAAATAAAGAGTGGACAACACTAAGTTTCCACTAAAAATGTAGACAGACTAAAGGAAACCTAGAGTTCCTACTCGCGCGCCAGTCAGGCAACGACTGATGGGCGAGCGAGGGGGGAACCCCGGTATTTATACCTCAGGTGGGGGACGAGGTACGTATATACGGGCCGACACGGAATCCCCGCGTTTCAGATGCATTTTGACGCCGAACGAGCGGGATCTCGTGTAATAATGTATTATGAATAGCATAGAAATAGGTATAAGCACTGTAAATAATGTATTAGAGTAAGATTAAAGTGAAATAAATGAACATGTCATTTCGCGCCAAAATTTCCCGCGCAAATCGCTTTCCCGCCAAAAATACGGGGCGAAGGGGTGTCCGGCCGAAGTAACTTGATAGTATAAATTGGGCGGCCAGGCCCCATGAAATTCAGTACCTACAGTAGCAGCGAAGTGACATTACTTGAAAAAGTAAACAAGCCTTTCAATTCAGAACCCCGACCCGACCAAGTTCCTGCTAAGCCGTAACGACCAACGCCGAAGGTGCAGGATTTCCCTTCAATTCTACCCAGCCCAGAGCCAGTCATAGGTGCGTCTCGCACATGCTGGTCCTTCGAACCGGATTCTACATAGAGGATGCCCCTTACAAGATCGAAAGCAGGAAATCGCACACTCGGTCAACTTATCGCAGCGAACATAAGAGAAGCCATGCTGGAACAAGCAACCACGTCCACGTCGGGAACTGCTACGACTCAAGAAGTTTCGAGGCCCTCGCAGGAGACCTCACGAACGAGCACTCCTGCGACGCCGGCGCCTCGTCCAGACCCACAGCCGAGGTCACCCATAGGGCAGCATCATGATGCCGCGCAGTCACAAACACTGCCTCATGAAACCCCACAGTCAACGCTGCCACCCATAGTCCCGCTGCTGCAGGAGAGCCTACACCCTGCAGCAACACTGCGGCAGGAAACCCCACAGTCAAGCCAGCATCCTGCCGCACGGCCGCCGTCAAAATCGGTGAAAACAACGTCGAGTCATCGCGTCCGCCGTCTCGCACAAGCGCGAGAAGAAGCCCTCCGAATCAAATTGGAGCTCGCGCAAGCGCGCATAGCCGCCATAGAAGCCGAAGACAGCGACGATGACACCGGCACAATATCTACAGTCCAACAAGAACGCCGCATAGATGAATGGCTCGAGACCAGCCAGAGACATGTCCTCGCCATCTCCAATGCACCTTACATCGAAGAACCCGAGCCTGCAACCCCACAGTACGCCGAGCAGGCTCGGGAGAAGAGCCCCGCCGAGGGCGCGGGACAGGGCGCCGCTGCCGTGCGCCCCGCCGTCCCCGCCCCTCCCCCCGCCGGGGGAACCCACGCTCCCGTTTTCGCGCCAACGCCGCCGCGCCCACGCGAAACAGACGCATATCCGCCGCCGTTAATGTATTCACAAGCGAATGCGCAAAAAGATAGCGCCATAGTAATGAAGAATCAACAAAGTGTGAACCTGAGTGAGCTCGCCTCTGCCATCGCCATCGCCGCGCGTGCCGGCCCGAGAGAGTCATCACGCTATCACGCCGAGTTGCTGCCATTCAGCGGCTCGCATCAAGAATGGCTATCATTTAAAGCCGCCTACAACGGAACCACCGCAAATTATAGTGAAGTGGATAATATAGCAAGATTAAGAAGATGCCTCAAAGGGAGGGCCAAAGAAGCCGTCGAGAGCCTCCTCATTTACAACGCTCGCGCAGACGAAGTAATGAGAAGCCTAGAAGCCCGCTTCGGCCGCCCAGACGCCATTGCCCTCGCTGAGCTCGAGCGTTTACGCGCCCTACCGCGCCTTAACGACGGGCCGCTCGACATCTGTGTCTTCGCCAGCCGTGTAGCCAACGTCATAGCCACACTCAAGGCTCTTGACCGCGCTCACTATCTACACAGCCCGGAGACGACACGGGCAATGATGGAGAAATTTACGCCCGCCCTACGCTACAGATGGTTCGACTACGCGAATACGCAGAAAAACGACGAGCCTGAGCTAATAAAGATATCAGCCTTCCTGCAACGCGAGGCGGACTACTGCGCGCTCTACGCGCAGCCCGAGAACGTCGACGGTGCAAATCCTCATCCTGCAAAAAGGACACACCGAGCCTTCGCGACCACAGACAAGCCTTCACCTAAGTGCGCCGCCTGCAACAACACCGGTCACCCAATAGATAAATGCACTAAGTTTATTGAAAAAGCCGTTGAAGACCGGTGGAAACTGGCTAGTTTCCACCTAGCAAGATCAACGGCTATGTTTCCGATGCCTGCGCTACAAGAACAGGATGCACTCATGCAAGCGCACGAAGTGCGAGCGAGACGGCTGCGAATACTTCCACCACAAATTGCTACATTATCAAAGAATTGAAGAAAGAAACGAGGCCGTCACATCGACGCGCGCCTCCCGAGAAGCGAGAGCCTATCTGAAAATTATCCCGGTCACAGTCTCTGGACCGGCGGGAGCCGTCGAGACCTACGCCCTCCTCGACGACGGCTCCACGATAACACTTGTACAAGAAGGGCTCGCGAACGACTTAGGCCTGGACGGCCCGACAGTGCCGCTACAAATAGAAGCTATAACGAAAGAAAAAATCGACGCATCGAGATCACGCCGTGTTACGCTCAGCATCCGCGGCACCGACCAACCTTATAGGGTCGGTGCGCATACCATAGACGATCTGAGCCTATCACCACAGTCCGTTAAGAAGGAGGATCTCCGCGAGTGCGCACACTTATGCGACATAGAAGATAGCCTGCGGTACGAGTCAGCGAGACCTAGAGTATTAATCGGACAAGATAACTGGCATTTACTCGTCAGTAATGAAACACGCCGCGGCCAGCGGCATCAGCCAGCGGCATCCCTAACGCCGCTAGGCTGGGTGCTACACGGTGCACACACACGCATCACAGGCAAACAAGTACATGCGACGCATCGCTTGACCACTATTGAAGAAGCCGAGAAAAATGAAGATTTGAATTTACAACTCAGTGAATATTTCGCGCTCGAAAACCTACTTATCGAGCCGAAGTTACCCCAGTCAAGCCCGGAAGAGCGGGCGCGTATCATGTTAGCCCAGTAAATAAAGACTACAGCCGACGGCCATTATGAAGCACCGCTATTATGGAAACAACCCGACAGCAGCTTGCCTGACAACTACGAAAATACACTGAGAAGACTTCATAACATAGAAAAGAAACTCGACAAAAATAAAGAGCTTAAAGGCAAATATAGTGAAGAAATGGACGCCCTTGTCTCGAAGGGCTACGCCGAGCCTGCGCCGCCCACCAAGTCATCGAGAGTGTGGTACCTCCCCCATTTCCCGGTGCTGAATCCTAGCAAGCCCGGGAAAGTCCGAATCGTCCACGACGCCGCCGCGCCTACAAGGGGCGTGTCGCTCAATGACCGCCTACTGACAGGCCCGGCCCTCCTACAGTCACTGCCAGGCGTCCTTATGCGCTTCCGGCAACACCCAGTCGCCGTGGGGGCGGATATTAAAGAAATGTTCATGCAAGTGAAAGTCAAGTCTGAAGACAGAGACGCCCTGCGCTATCTATGGCGGGGCGACCGGCGGGGCGACGACGCGCCGCAAGAATATCGCATGACTTCACTCATTTTTGGCGCTACTTGTTCACCGTCAATAGCAATATATGTGAAGAACGTCAACGCCCAGAAACACGAAGAAACGCATCCAGAGGCCGTCAAAGCAATAATAAGACATCACTACGTCGATGACTACCTACACAGCTTCAAAACGAAAGAAGACGCGATTCGAGTGTCAAGTGATGTACGCGATATACATAGAGAGGCCCATTACAAACTACGCCAATGGACCTCTAACTCCACGCGGGTCCTCCGAGCCCTCACTTCGGAGGACGCCACGTCCGCGCCCGTCGAACTGAATAAGAGCGAAATGAAAAATGAACGAATCCTGGGACAAATATGGAAACCCGCGAGCGACGAACTCGCCTTCAACTTGGACCTCAGCCGCCTACCTCCCGGAGCCCTGGACGACATTGAGCCTACCAAAAGGCAAATATTGAAAATAACTATGTCGATCTTCGACCCTCTCGGGCTAGCGGCGCCGGTAACCATCATAGCAAAGAAAATCCTACAAGAGGTGTGGCGGCGCGGAACTGGCTGGGATGACAAGCTGGATGCAGACTTAGCGCGCCAATGGACGGAGTGGACGCTGCACCTAAGGGCATTGCGAGACCTCGCGATTCCGCGCGCCTACCCCTACTACGGCGACGCCCTCGAAACCGACGCCGCGCAACGCGGTATCAGCTGGCGCTTCATACCGGCGGGAGCCCCACTTATGGGCGGGGCATGGGAGAGGATGGTACGAGACGTCAAGAGAGCCCTACACGCCGTGCTCAACGAGCGCCGCCCCAGCGAGGAGACCCTGACTACTCTGCTCACCGAGGCTGAATATACAGTGAACAGCCGCCCCCTCACTCACGTGGCGGTTGATCCTGACGAGCCAGAAGCCATCACGCCGAACCACTTCCTCCTCGGTGGCTCAGCCCGGGCCCCCAACCCCGGGACATTCGACGACACCACACTCATCGGCCGCGCGACTTGGCGGACGAGCCAACGCCTGGCCGAGCATTTCTGGGCCCGCTGGCTCCGGGAGTACCTGCCCTCACTCCAGTACCGGCGGGAGCCCTACGGTCATGGGCGGCCTATCAACGTCGGCGACATCGTGCTAGTGGCCGACGGGAATCTGCCTCGCAACACATGGCCACGAGGCCGGGTTACAGCTATATACCCGGGCCCCGACGGCGTGACGCGAGCAGTGGACGTGACCACCAAGGGCGGAGTCTTCAGAAGACCAACCAAGAAGCTGGTGATCCTGCCGACGGAGCCTGAGAACCTGCACGCGAAAGAAGATCCAACGTTCACCCGAACGATGGTCGGCGGGAGAGATGTGCAGGACGGCATAGAATAAAACCCGTTATAAATATAAAATTGTCAGTCGCGACCTAACTTGTAACCTAGCTTATAACCTTCTTATAACATAGGCATTGCGCTACTATCGCCTTATATAATTGGCACCTGAAATAAAGAATAATAGGCCTCACATTTCATTCCTACATAGTAAAAAAGGGTAATATACCGCTGGTTTCCTAAATAAAGAGTGGACAACACTAAGTTTCCACTAAAAATGTAGACAGACTAAAGGAAACCTAGAGTTCCTACTCGCGCGCCAGTCAGGCAACGACTGATGGGCGAGCGAGGGGGGAACCCCGGTATTTATACCTCAGGTGGGGGACGAGGTACGTATATACGGGCCGACACGGAATCCCCGCGTTTCAGATGCATTTTGACGCCGAACGAGCGGGATCTCGTGTAATAATGTATTATGAATAGCATAGAAATAGGTATAAGCACTGTAAATAATGTATTAGAGTAAGATTAAAGTGAAATAAATGAACATGTCATTTCGCGCCAAAATTTCCCGCGCAAATCGCTTTCCCGCCAAAAATACGGGGCGAAGGGGTGTCCGGCCGAAGTAACTTGATAGTATAAATTGGGCGGCCAGGCCCCATGAAATTCAGTACCTACAGTAGCAGCGAAGTGACATTACTTGAAAAAGTAAACAAGCCTTTCAATTCAGAACCCCGACCCGACCAAGTTCCTGCTAAGCCGTAACGACCAACGCCGAAGGTGCAGGATTTCCCTTCAATTCTACCCAGCCCAGAGCCAGTCATAGGTGCGTCTCGCACAGTATACCTATATGGTCCAGCACGCACCTGGGTGATCTTACTGGATAATTTCGTCCACTAGAATCACTTGCAACGTAATATTACTTTCTGGGGTATCCTTTTTACGGATATTTTTTTTGCCACTAGGCGACCAGCAACGGCCTTCTAAGGGCGTTGAGCGCCTCGAATGTCACCTCACAAAATACCTGGTGGAGGTGATGGCTATTGGCAGGGCCAAGTAGGGAACTTTGGACTCCCTGCTTGGCACTGTGAAGGGCTAGCCTAAGAAATGTAGTGTTTTTATTTTAATTTTATTTTTTTATGCCGTAGCTTATATCACTAACATAGCTCTTAAGGTTTTTCTGTACTAACAAAATATGGATCTAGGCGTTAGAACTATTATATGATGTGTGATCTAGGTCTGAAAATAACTATTTTTTTTATTTATCCTACTGGACATAATTCGGTCCACTTAAATCACCCAGGGGATCGTGCTGGATATGGCGTACAATAGGATCACCTGGGTGATCTCATTAAACATATTGGTCCAATAAGATCACCTGGGTGATCGGTCAGGTGATCTTAGTAGATGCCGCGGTTTCGACCATACTGTTGTCAGTTATGTCAACAACATTCAGAACCTTTAATTGGATTTGGATTTTTGCTGGTGAATTTTTCATACACATCTGGTACCCGAAGTGCCTTTGTGGCCTATTTGTAGAATAAAATATTATGATTTGTGTATTCAGCAATCTGTCTGTCCGTCACGCCGCTTGCATACCTAATAAAGAACAGATTACGCGGCGGGTAACGTGGCCGGTCAACATTTGCCTAATTGGTTTTGGCGCGTTCGGAATATATGCCCAGCGTTCCATGTAACATTTTATACGTACGTAAATATGTACCTACCAGTCAGCATCATATACACGTGTACATTTATCGACCTTATCTTTAAGCAATGAGGTCCTAGAACCACCCAGAATGTACGAGTATACGTGTATATGATGCTGACGGTAGAAACGTTGTCGCTGGAACAATTACCCTTAAATATATCTATTCAAGTATTTATTGTAAGTCATATAACAATCATTGTGTCCGCCATTTGTAATATAATACAGAATGTTACTTAATTCATGATACAAAATAGCAAAATGTGAATCTATCCAAGATTCTGAACAACTTTTAGTATGGGGCCAACTTTGTGTTTTGCCAAAAAAAAAACAACTATTTCATACACTTAGCTCATTAAAGTCTGACGAAAATGTATGAACAGCCTGTTTTTTTTTGCATAATGGGCTGTTTACACTTTGATTAGTGATTAATGCGAGTTCATACATTTGCTGCAAGTGCGAGTAGCTTTTGAATGGACTCGCACTAATCACTAATCAATGTGTAAACCGGCCTTAATACAAAGTTGCTCCCATTAGTAAAAGTTGTTAAGAATCATGGATAGATTCACATTTTGCTATTTTGTATCACGAATTAACTAACAGCCTGTATAAGTTATTATTTTGTGCAATAATGATTTAATTAAATAAGTCTTTCGTAGATATTTTAGATTCGATAACGTGGAGTATGGGACGGATGCTGGTGTGGGACGCTATCTGTGTAGTGTAGACACACTAGCATAGTAGCGAATTCTTAAAAGGATAGTAATTAAATGCCCCAATTCTCCTTACAAAGGACTGAAGGTGCCCGTACTCATCTGCTCGCGAAAATTCGTAACCCAGGCGTCGTTGCCGGATACAATATAGGCCGTCTCTTCTGAAGGTCCAATCTAAGAAATATTTTTTGAAATCGAATACAAACAGTCTTACACTCACAAAATTTTTCCTCTTTCTGCTTTGCCCAAAGGTTGACCGGTAAAGAATGCTTACGGCAGTAAGTCCGCCTTTTGTACGATTAGTTGTTCTTTCGCGCAATAAAGATTAAATAAATAAATAAATACTAGTATCCATACATAGTTAATATTTAAATAAAGTCATCAAAAACTATCTAATACAAAAAGCTTCCTTTGATCGTTCTCATAACCTCTCAATAACCCTTATAAATAAACCTAGCTAATAAAGCGTCAAGGGGTTCTATTTGGATCTTTCACATCACAACCCTATTTCAATAAGTGTTGCACGCTTGTTCTAATCAGTGCCTGATTACTTGATGCCCTAAACAGCCCCCGCCTGTGGGCCCCCCTATCCATAAACAAATATTTTTGTGCTTTTTCTGGTGCCCCCCCCCCCCCCTCCCCAGACGTGATGCCCTAATCAATTGCTAGTTTGCTTATGGGCTAATCCAGCACTGGTTCTAACACGTTACCTCGGTCGCAAGCGAGTACGCGAAACAAATTTAGAGATAGAATCGGAAGCGATGTACACAAATAGACTTCAAGGGCCGACATTATCAGTGCACCGGAAGCACGTAGCGAACCGGAAGTAGGCTCTATCGCGGCCGGATGTGCGTGCGCAATCAGCGGCCCACAGATTAGATATAAAGGGCATAAAAAGTGCTTGAATATCAGCTAAGAAGATTAGTTACGTAGAAATCTGCGTGTTTTTAGGGCTTTGTATTCAAAGAGTGCCGACGGAAAGCCGATGTTTGTACATAAAATTTTCAACGTATGCATTTTCTTCATGGCGCCGTCACTTCACCAAAATTGCAATTTCCGCCTAAATACACGAGTTATTAATAATGGAAAATACCGATATTACTACAGGCGTGCCTATAAAATTTGAGGGTTGCCCTCAATTTCCCTGGGATCCCATCATCAGATCCTGACTTGTTGACAATAGGACCAGCTCAAGAGTATACCGTTTCGTTCCAAAAAAAAATTTGGAAATGGGTCCATAATTGACGGAAAAATCGGCAAACATTCATAAATAAAAAAGAAAACATACAGTGGAACATAATAATATAACCTCCTCCCTGTTTAAAGTCAGTTAAAAGCAGGTCTTTTTAGCATTTGCAGGCAATTTTGTAGGCGACGTTGCATATTACGATACACGGGGGAAATTAAGCTGGCTTAGAGGATTTATTGCGCGACAGTGGGGTTTAATATGATATTTAAGTGCATGAAATACTTACTGCCTGTGAAGTATCATGTGGAAACAACAATTTTTTATTTTTTTATTTTGTATGATGCAAAATAGAGGATAGCCCTCTGAGTGGGAGGCGACAGCAGCACGGTGGCCCAAATGTCGACCGGTCTCCATGAGCAGTGAGTTAACAACTTTGAAACTGAGCGTCGCAAGTGTCGCAACGAGCTCGATAAAAAGCGAGACGAGCTCAAGGCTCGCCCACCAGCCCCCCTATTCTGTAACTCGCTCACCCACAATTATACCTTGACACCGCGATGCGTAATAATTAAGCGTAGGTAGAGGTCTAGTTTCGTAACGGGTGACCGGCGGGGTGAGCCGCATTAATGCGTAGCGAATAACAGCCCAGAGGGTCTACCGCGAACGGCTTTCGAAGTTTTCCCTCTCTGTCGCACTTGAGTATGAACTCGCAAGTATGACAGAGAGGGAAAACTTCGAATGCCTTTCGCGGTAGGCCCTCAGGAGTCATCAGTTACAACTACGTCGGTTGAGTGTTAACTTGCACCAAGTGCGCTCGCACTTTTGCGAGAAAGATATGTTACATAAGCCACTTGAGAGCGCACCAGAGAGTAGAAAAGCAATTAACACCAAAGACTGAATACACAGTCACTGTGGCCGAAATCAGTCAGGACTACATCATCATCATCATCATCATCATCATCATCATCATAATTGTAATATGAGACGGATCAAGGAAAGTGTCTTATTCGCCGTCCTAAACCCAAAACGTAAGTGAGGACAATGTTAGTATTTCATTTTGTATAATGCAGTCACGCCTGCTAACGATATTTATAAACTTCAAATTAAAGGAAAAATTTAAAAATTTAGCCTCGGCTTTCAAAAATAATTGACGCAGCTGAAAAGTCTGCAACTTTTTTCTGGTGCTGAGGAAGGTTATTGCTATCATCAAAAAAATATCAGGCACTTCTGAAATTTTCATCCATTCCCAATTGCATATAGAATGTAGAATAGACCACGAGTGTAATACTATAAATATAGTCAAAAATTTCCTGTGACGTCACTCGCCTTAATTTACGACCATGTCGACACTAACTTTTGGAAGGTTTCTAGATTCTGCCTTAATAAAGCCTACATCCATTTTTATTCGAAATTCTTAATTTTTTTTTAATGAATCAATCTTTCCCTGTACAATTAAGTATAACTAGTGTCCGACCGAACCATGTTTTTTTGCCGAAACCAAAACTGAAACCGAACCTTTCGTAGACTTGTTAAAATTGTTGAAAAAATGACGTAAAACCGCTTTTATACACATATAAACAATGTAACCCCTGAAACTCGTGAAGATTGTATAAAATAAAACGAGGTTTACTATAAGTTACCATAATTCGGGAACAAGCACACAAAGCGTCACTTCACTGAGCCGGTGGCCGGCGAGCTACGCCATCGGTTGGCACGAGCGCACCCGAATGTAGCCGAACGCGAACAGTACTAAGCTGTTTAGGAAGTTTCGGCCCTTTTTGGCCGAAACCGAAACTACGGCCGAAACATGATTTTTTGGCCCAAACTGGCCGAAACCGAAACTGAAACCGAACCTTCGGTCGGACACTAATTATAACCTTTCATTAGTTGTCATAACAAGAGTGACGTCACTCACGTCACCAGTGACGCTGATCGGTGGATAAAAACACGTTCCGTTTCACATTACTTCAAATCGTCATTATTCTTTGAAATTAGTGTAAAATAAACTAAAGTAAAAACGTTTTAGTACCTAGCAATTATTTTATGTTTTTTCAATATTTTGATCACAAAATAATGGTAAATATTAAAGCTGCATCTTCCCTATTGGACATAATGCGAAAATGAGTCAAATATATGTTCCGTTACGTCATAACATAACAATGCATTTGAAATGCATATATTTTTTTAGTATACACTCGAAATTCAACCTTAAACAAACTACATATAACGGTCATTTCGCAATTTTAGTTCACCAGAAATATTCCGTCGCCCGCTGTGGCAGATATTTCCCAGAGGAATCACATATTTGTCTTAGGTGTTGACATTTGCTAGGAAATGTTTTCCTTGAAACAGTATCCCGTGACTTCGCTCGTGTTTTTGTAAGTGGCATTCGTGGGTACCATAGTTTATATGGAATAGTATGCATCACCTAGTAAGGAAGTGAACCATATTGTTGATGTAAGTTGTCTACAAAGCTTTGGAAATATTTTTTTAAATCTTGTAATATAACTACCTATAGGCACTGTCGGCCAAGAAAGTGGTCTACCAGTTTTGACAAAAGTTTCTGTGATATCTGATTGTCGCTAAAGTTACTGTCATAATAATATTGCAAGTGATGGAAACCGACCTTGTTGTTTCATGACGTTCATATGAACCTCGACCGTAGGGTGGTAAACGACATTTTTGGCCGACTGTACAGTCGACGCCAAAAATATGTTCACACTTTTGTACCTTATTTCATTGTAATAAGACAAAAAGCGGCCAAGTGCTAGTCGGACTCGCACATTAAGGGTTCCGTTAAATAAATTGCAGTTTACGATTTATGACGTATTAAAAAAAACTACATACCAGATCTCGTTCAAACCAATTTTCGGTGGAAGTTTGCATGGTAATGTACATCATATATTTTTTTGAGTTTTATCATTCTCTTATTTTAGAAGTTACAGGGGGGGGGGGGGACACATTTTACCACTTTGGTAGTGTCTCTCGCGCAAACTATTCAGTTTAGAAAAAAATGATCTTAGAAACTTTAATATCATTTTTGAAGACCTATCCACTGATACCCCACACGTATAGGTTTGATGAAAAAAAAAATTTTGAGTTTCAGTTTTGTGTATGGGGACCCCTAAAACTTAATGTTTTTTTTTCGATTTTTGTGTAAAAATTTTAATGCGGTTCACAAAATACATCTACATACCAAGTTTCAACATTATAGCTCTTATGGTATCGGAAAAAAATGGCTGTGACATACGGACGGACAGACGGACGGACATGACGAATCTATAAGGGTTCCGTTTTTTGCCATTTGGCTACGGAACCCTAAAAACTGTAAACATATTTTTGGCGTCGACTGTACTAGTTAAATGATGTTTGATAATTGCAATAAAGCGGTGATTACATGCGGTCGCCGAACTTCTTTCAAACTTCGACCAACGGCTGTCATCTTCACATTAAGCCTGCATCACACTGGTGCGGCCTGCGGTGGCGGACCAAAGTAAATTTGACAGCTACTTAATGACAAGTTTTCTATTGTCCGCCGCGGCCAGGCAGTCTGTGAGAGGCCTTAGTCTTCGCCTACTGCGGTCACATACATAGGTGACAGCAGCTAGCCGTTGGCCATCGAATGCGGCCGACTAACTTCGTGTGTGGCGTCTATCGTGGCCGCCACACGTCGCATGCGGCGACCGACTTAATTTGATTGCCGCTTAAGAGTCATTATCATTAGAATCAAGCGTGACGTCATTTTATTATCCGAATGTACGGGCCCTGCTTATATGTCACAACGAATGTGCGCTCCTTACTGAAATATCTGTATCTGAATAACATTGACTTCCTGTTTTCATTGCTTCGGGGCGTGGGTTCGTAAAGGCACATTATCTTGCCATGAATGTGGTAAAATGGACGGGAGAAATATGGCGGGTCCTTCACTGAATGATTTATGAATGGTCCAGTGTGTGGGCTTGACATTTGACTTTAAACTTGCGTGGGCTTCTTCAAGGGCGCGGGCGTGGGACGCATCGGAATATATGCCATCTCGCCCATATTTAGGGCAGCCCAACTTCGGAAGGGAAATTCGAGAGGAAAAGATCCCGTGGGCGATCTCCAACACGATAGACAGACCTCATCAAAGCGATCACAGAAGTCACAATCAATGGTTGCTCTCATCATCAACATTTAAGAGCTTGGCTCTTGTCGGTGGAGTAGGTGCCAGTTCTCTCGGTCCTCGGCTAATTTCTTTAGGTCCTAACCAAAGATTAAAAGCAACCAAATGTCTTATCTTACATAAGACATTTGGTTGCTCTTACTCCACTAAAAACAGAGCCACATGGCGACGCATTGCAAGAGCTGCGGTGATGTTAAAGTCGACCGTGACTAGGGAATGCAAACCGGTTAACCGGTTAACCGGTTAACCGGTAAATTGACTAAATATGAGGCCGGTAAATTACCGGTAAAAAAAATATAAACCGGTAATTTACCGGAACACAAATTATAAGTAAAATACAACATTTCAACGATTGTTAATGCTACATCGTCATGTTTATACCTCAATAACCCTCCTTTTATCATGTAAAAATGTAAATTGAGTAAACTTGTTAGTGTTATTTAGCTTAGCTCATATAGGATCAAATTAATGCAATCGTTTGTAGAAGCTTCTTAAAATATAAACACGTTCCCGGTGCCGTTCTATAAAATATGAATAATGATCAGTTTGAATTGAATAAATACAATAGGGCCTTATTTAACATACTTTAGAGGTATACTTATTATAACAATCCAAAGAAATACCTCTTTTCGTCTTACTGGGAGGAAGAAAAAAGCAAGGAACAGAGGTGTGGTGGTGCTTTTCTTCAAAAAGGGTGACAACACCCTGCTGAAGAACTACCAACCCATCTGACTTCTGAGCCATGTATATAAACCGTTTTCGAGTGTAATTACAAATCGTCTCGTACGCAAGCTAGATGACTTCAAGCCTCCCGGACAAGCCGGTTCCCGGAGAGGCTTGAGCACCGTAGACCACATCCATACGTTCCGTCAGGTTATACAGAAGACTGAAGACTGAGGAGTATCACCTGCCCCTCTGTTTAGCGTTCACGAACCACGAGAAAGCCTTCGATTTGATCGAAACCTGGGCTGTACTAGTCGTTCCAGTGGCGCCAACCCGCCGGCCGGCGCGGTTGACTACCACTACCACTATATCGAAGTATCGAAGTGTTTGTACGAAAACGCACTTTGTCAGTCTGACTCCAGGATTTGAACGCAAAACCTATTCTGCCGCAGCGGGGAGTCAGTCAAGGAGATGTTTTTTCCCCAACCTGTTCACCGCTGCACTGGAGGATTTTTTCAAGACTCTGGACTGGAGAAGGCAGACATCAACGACGAGTACATCACTCACCTTCGGATTTCTGAAGATTTAGTAGTCTTGGCTGAGACCATGGAGGACTTTAGTACGATGCTCGATGACCTCAGTAAAATCTCCGAGCGAGTTGGTCTAAAGATGAACATGGATAAGACGAAGATCATGTCAAATGCCGATGTAGTGCCAACTCCGATTACAATCGGACGCTTTACGCTCAGAGTTGTAAACGACGAGACTGTCCAGTTCCAGTTCTGTCGGCTCGGTTTGACCAGTGTGTGTTGCCAGTGATGACATAATATATGGCATCTGAAATGTAGTCGCTCACTATGGGCCTCAATAGAAGGCTAGAAGTCATCCAAAGAGCAATGAAGATGGCTATGCTGGGAGTTTATCTGCGTGATCGCATTAGAAATGTGGCTATCCGCAGCAGAACTAAGGTAACAGATAAAGCCTTATGAATCGCTAAACCAATACCACTATTTGGAACCCCCATGAGCTCCACTCCTAGAAAAAGTTATAAAACCGTTTTTACGAACGCTCGTAGGTAAAATGAACTGTTACTATTACTAACCTTTTCTCTATCCAACTCTTTTTGACCTAGGAATGGTTGGTTATATACACATCTCTTGAAGCCCGTAGAAACATCTATTTAGTGAATTATTATTTTAGAATACTAAGTGGGCTTGTAGTTAGTTTCTGTAGAACTGGGGACAATTCAAACCTACCTGCTAATCCCCAAGGAACGTTTTCAGTTGTGTTTTTTGCCCTCATACTACTGAGCAAGTTTTAAATATGAAAGAATCTGATAATTACGGCATTCACGGCACATGAAAACTCTTTATATTATATCATAGCTTATTTTTACGATAAATAAACGTCAAATAACGATACTTATTAGCCAAATTGAATTTACCGGTAATTTACCGGTTAAGCGGTTTTGCCTCACTCAAGTCGGTAATTTACCGGTAATTAAATTTGCCCGGTAATTGCATTCCCTAACCGTGACATGGCCACAACTACTCTGTCAAGAGTGTACGACTAAAAAGAAGAGAATTTCGGATGCACCGCCAAAGAGAAGATCGCAGCCAGCCAGCAATATGCTGTTGTGTTTCTGGAGGTGAGTGAGGTCGCCAGCTCTCGAGGACCCGCTGTAGCTGTGTTGAGAGTGGGGGACTGTCTCTAGTTGTAACACAAGGAATCCTCAAATCAATTAAGAGTAGGCGCAACGCTCTTGTGGTTCTTCGAATGAAGGGATCTGCATTTAATTTATAACGAATCCTCGAATCAAGGAAGGGTCAGCAAGACGCTTGTGATTCAGGAGTCGCAAGAGTCCATAGCCTAAGGTGTATGCTTGTCTGTTGTCTGTCTGTTCATCATCATCATCATCATCCTATACTTTGTCCCATGTCATTGTCGGCTTGACATGAGGTCGGCTCTCCGTATCATTTTGCGCCATTCTTTTAATCTGTTACCCATAAAGGTTTCCCAAATGTTTAGTGTATGTGAAGTTAACTTTATAGCTCGGTAGCTTCCACAATCGGCAACGTCACCTTTGTTTTTATAAAAGGGTATAATATCACTTGTTCTCCACATATCAGGCATTCTGTTGTATTATAAAAAAAGCTTTGAATTATGTATTACGTCCAAAGTGTCTCTATAATGTAACAATACCTATGTCATGGCAAACTTTGTGTCAGCCATTGCGTTGTCAGATGACACCTGTCACCAGACCACTAAAGTGGTCGCCAAGCGTTTCACAGAGCAAACACAATTTCGTGTAAAAAGGCACAGTGAGCCGAAACAAGGGTCATAATGGGCATTTTATTAAATCCACGGGATCGTGTCATTTTTCAGTGTGACACAGGGAAAGAGAACCATGAGTTCTCGTAAGCAGTGAGACATAGGACAGATTCATATTCTGACTTGATGCTCTCTGATGCGGGCATGTCCGCATCAGATGACCGTGCATCTAACCGTATACTTATTATACACACTGGTACATATATGTATTCGTATCGATGTCGCTGACAGAGTTCCAGTGTGCGCTGCGAGGTTCAGAAGGAACAGTGCAGCTGCCGAGTTTGTTGTTCTTTTAGCACCACCCGGAGGTCACGTGTTCTAGGGTTTTTCCTACGGATGTAGAACAACAACGACTACCAAATTAAGTATGAATTCGGCTTGATATGGCTAATATATTTTTACAATCGTCTGAACTATTGCATGAGCAAACACGAGAATCAAGCTTTGTGGCACTTGCCGAATCCAGTCCGAGCGCCAGCCGGCTTTCGCTCACTGCAGTCTCCATAAATTCACCTGTGCGCTGATCGGCAAACGGTGAAATTGATTCAATCACAAACGGTATGTACCTACCCTAGAGCATAGACGAATTGAGTTCGATTTAAGACGTCATAATAGGCATGATGTCTCGTGTTAAAATTGATAACGTAGTGTTGCTAAATGATTAGTAAACCGTCAAATTATTGTAATCCTATATACTATATATATATATATATATATATATATATATATATATATATATATGTATATATATAATATAACTATTATAAATGTGAAAGTTTGGATGTTTGGATGTCTGGATGTCTGGATGTTTGTTACTCAATCACGCCTAAACGGCTAAACCGATTTGGATGAAATTTTGCACGAAGATAGTTTATAGCCTGGATTAAAATATGGGATAGTTTTTATCCCGTGTTTACGCAGACGCAGTCGCGGGTGGAAACTAGTAAAATATAAAATTTGATTAAAATTATAAAGAGATATGAACCTTGAAAGTTTAGAAAAAATATAATTTGTTTTTATTTACTGTCCAAGAGTAAATTTATTTAGATACCAATATTATCCTTAGGCTTTTATAGAAATAAATTGTGTACCTAAACGCAGTATTTCGCGAGCGAAATAGCAATTTACTTGATTTTCCATACAACGATTAGTACAAATAACAGGTGTGACGTCATCCCCGTGTCTCAATCAAGCCTTGGCCTAACACACGGCGCGAGCAGCGCCGCAACCGCGCGGCGCGATATTTCCATACATGGCCTGTTTGACCACGCTAGCGGCTTGTACGGAGATATCGCGCCGCTGTCGCGCGCCTGCGTCGCGCCGTGCGTTTATGGCTGCCGCCAGCGAAGTCAATCTTTGTCTCAAATTTTAGGGTATTTATGTTCTTTAATTGCAGTTACTCCCATACAAACATTTGATCCTATCCAAAAACTCGCTCGATTGGTATCGTAAAAAAATCTTAACCATCATCCCTATTATAGGATAGGAACGCACCCACTCTTCGTGAAATGCGACAACTGTAAGTACCAGATAGACTTTTGCGATTTTAAATTTGAAATCTTCTATAATTCTACGCTGCGTTAAAATCTCAAATACAATTTATTCTTGTGTAAACACGAGTATAAATGTGTCTGCGGGCTTAACTACTAAAAACAATCTACCTAGCTAGGCCTTGAAACTCTCGAAAGTGCCTGGTAAGACTACCTACTCATGAATATGTTAAGCTTTACTTAATAAGCCGAGCTAGCCTTGTGTTAACTGAATTTTAACTCACCACATTTTCTCCCTTATTAATATTCCACAGCTCGTAGTAACACCGCAGGTGCCACGCTCGATAAAGTAAGTCTATATTCCGCTTGAAGCGTACGTAGACAGGCTTTTATCGACTTTACGGGAAGGCATTATGAATATGCCACAGTGAATAATGTTAACTAAAGAAGTATCTTAACTAGAGTCTCTTAAGAGTCTCTTAAGAGTCTTATAAGACTCTTAAGAGTCTCCCCAGAAGACTATTCACGGGAGGTATGGAAGACCTATTGGCGCTGAGCCCTGCAGCAAGGGACTGGCTACTCAACTTAGATATTAAATTGTTATCTTTTAAACTTGTACTCATTGTTAAATTTGTATTAATTTCAACTGTAAAAAAAATAAAAGAAAGCCATACGATATAATAATACAGATTTTCAACTTGATTGGAATTCGAGATGTTAATCAAATGGGCGTGCAAGATTTAACCCGAACTAACAAATACTGGAAGTCATAATAACATCTTGAAACTAAGAAAAAGACGTATAGACGACGAGTGATCGCAAAACGTTATAATAACGCCACAAGTCATCCGCAACATTACAAGAAGTAAGTAGATAATAAAGGCCGACTGATCACGGTACCCAGCGGACCTTCGTAGATTGGGTCCCGTAATCACGGCGGTACACAAGGGTCGTCAGTAGGGATGCCACGAATGTCAGACTTATCACATTGCGAATGCGAACGTCGTGGAAAAGGGAAAATAAGTTTCTGTCAAAAATATAATTTTTGATACCAGCTTTTGATTGCTGACTGTACTTTTCTGTCGATTCTAACGAGCCCAAACTCACGTTTACGTCGGTTAAGTACTGAATTCCCAGGGCCATTATCTGTCTCCATCATCAGATCAGCTCGATGGTACCGTAGTATTGAATTGTCATCTAAACTATAGCTTTACCCTGAATTTTAGCTCAATCGTTTAAAGATATCTGCTTTAAAATTGAGTTGCAAGATTCCACTTTAACAAACATAGTTGCAGGCATACACAGTTAGTTAGGTACATATATTGCAAGTTAATAGAAAGCTTTAAGCTCTCGCGCTTTGTACACATATTTAAATACTGTTTAATCCGGGCCTAACGCGATATTTATTTACCTTTATTTCTGACGTTTCGACACGGGTTGCACCGGTCATGGTCGCAGATAACTCTCGTGATTCTGTAAAACGTGATTTTTTTGCCGTTTTATACATAATACAGATACAAATACTTTATTAATAACGCCAAGTTATGGTACGGAACCCTTCGTGCGCGAGTCCTGTTGGCAACTCCAACACAGATAATAGAGTGACCGGAACGCCTATCATTCGATCCATTCATTCCAGTCGCATCTATAGTTCTATACATCTCAGCCGAAGAATTGCTCGGAGACATTTTAGATGAAAAGAGTCAAGACGCTTAATGTCTCCTTTGTACAAGCACCATGTCTCCGACGCATAGATCAGTAGTAGAGTAGAATAACCACTCTGTACACGGCGAGCTACGTGTGTAGTCTGAGATCATGAGATTTCCAAACTCGTTGGTTCAGGCCTCCAAAGGCTGCAGCGGCTTTTGCGATCCTGGCAGAAATTTCAGACTCGAGGCGATTGTCACTACGCAATAGACTCCCGAGGTAGCGAAAAGTACCCACTTCATCCAATGCGTTTCCTCTTAAGTAAACAGCGGCATCGTTCGCAGATTTTCCTCTAGCGGGCTGTTTAAGAATCTGGGTCTTAGACGCGCTAATTACGACAGGAGTCGTCTAGATTGTCTAAATAACTCTGCAAAACCTCCAAACTGTCAGCCATGAGACATACATCATCGGCATACAATACTTCTGTAACTGAGGCTGATTAAACCTTTCGCTTAGCTCTCAGTCGTGCGAGGTCAAAAATCCCTTTGTCCGTACGGACATTTATTAGAATCTGCTCATTGCATTTCTGGAGAGCATCGGTCATTACCGCGGAAAAGTAAATTGCAAATAGGGTTGGAGCCATGACGCAGCCCTGTTTCACACCGCTGGTGACAGGAAACTGGTCTGTGAAAGCGTTTTCGTGGCGCACGCGAGCACTCATGCCCTCGTGAAACTGACGCACTAGGTTGACAAACTTCACAGAGCAGAGCAGATGAGATGGCAGGATCGTGTTCCGAACTCGGAGGTTTTACGTCGGTCGAACATGGCGGGTATGGAATGTCTGCTCATAAAAGGCCAATTGCGTTGGTGTGGACACCTTGTGCGTATGGACCCGTCAAGACTGCCTAAAGCTATATTCTACTCTGAGTTAGCCTTGGGTAAACGTAGAGCTGGTGGGCAGTACCTACGTTACAGGGATGTCCTAAAACGCCACTTGTCTGCCACCGGCATATCATGTGAGTCGTGGGAGGAACTTGCTACTCGGAGATCGGACTGGCGTACTGCTGTCAATACGGGTATCAATTACTTTGAACACTACCGTCTCTTAGATCTGGACGCCAAACGCCAGGTCCGTAAGACTCGGCCCAAGCCCTCCTACCACTACACCTATGACTCGAGTGGACAGCTTCACTGTGTCTCTTGCTGTCGTACGTTCAAAACCAAATTTGGTTTTGCAAGTCACACTCGAGCCCATGCACGTAAAGTTTCCCAATCTAAGATTTTGTCAGGATGTCGCCGTCGACGGATACATCTGGGAGGACATAATCATCATCATCATCATCATCATCATCTATACATTCATTCTTTCACTCTCTAATAAACCAACCATGTAATTTAACGTGTTTTTGGGCATAAAATATAATAATCTTCTCTACTGAACACTTTTAATTACCTGGATTCCAACGAGAAACAGCGCCTACAACCACTGCATCACTGTTCACGCGAGCCCAACTCGCACTTGGCCGGTTTTTTTCTATATAAAAGTGACATTTAGATCTACCTGACGCGCGTACATTGTACAATGCGTTACGTTATCGACCTGCTAATCACTAACAACCAGCGGGGGTCCAAAATGCTTCCTATCGGTCAAAATTAATCACGTGACACCGCTCTGCGCGCATTCCGTAGCGCGGCATGTGCGTCCGACGGCGACGGGTGGCCGGCGCAGCGAACACGACGCAACAGCGGCGCTGGCGCTACCACGAACTTTGAATCTCGAACTTCGTATATCTCCGTCTCTGTCGCTCGAGTACCATAAACCATAAGTGCGATAGAGACGGAGATATACGAAGTTTGAGATTTGAAGTTCGTGGTTATAGCTCAATTGACTGAGACCAATTAACCACAGAGAGCCATGGAGCGCGCCATGCTCGGCATTAAGCTACAAGACCGAGTGAGGAATATTGAGATCCGACGTCGCACTAAGTGCCGTTGGCGAAGTCATAACCAAACTCAAATGGAGTTGGGCATGACATATTGCCAGGCAGCGGGACGGTAGGTGGACCAAAACGTTAATGAATTGGTGGCCAATTACAGGAAAAAGAAGCGTGGGTCGTCCACCAGCTCGATGGCTTGATGACATAAAAAAGACCGCGGGTCATTACTGGATGAGACTAGCACGGGACCGGGATAAGTGGCGTACGCGAAGAGAGGCTTATGCTTAGCAGTGGGCGATTACAGGCTGAAAATGATGATGATGATGCATTAACCACGAACTTCGAATCTCGAAAAACATTTGCATCGATTGATGCGAATGCGAATATCGATGCGACTGTTTAAAATGATACTCACGGTTAGGCAACTATTTATTAAGTTATTATTACTAAGACAACACAAATGCATTCCTAATTACCCTGCGACCAAGAGAAAAAATGATCTGGTATATTATATTCCGACTCACAAAACCACGTTTTCAAAAAAATTCATAAGTGTAGGGGAGAGTGGGTAACAGTGGATCACGGGTCACAGCGGATTATTCGCTATAATTCTTACGTGTGATGCTTTACGCACACAAGCAAATGCATGGCTACTGCTCGTCGATACCCCCTCTCACGCGCCAGTCGCTGTCGCGCTCGCCGAGCGGAATCACGTGCTGACACATGCAGGCCAGTAGGTAAGTACGAAAGTATTTTTTTACGTAATTTAGAAATTTGTCGTATTCCCAACCCTTTAATAAATATTAATGATAGTTGTATGTTTTGAACTTGTTATTTGTTAAATCCGTTGTGGGTAATGTAATTTCGGCTTGGGTATAAGTAGTTATTTTTTGAATATTTTTTTTCTGTCGTAACGGCCTATGGGTCACAGTGAATAATTTTCATTTGGGTCACAGTGGACTTAATAGTTGAGTTAGCGTCAACAATGTTCGTATTAAAATGTTTGTTATTAATTAGGTACTGAAGAAGTAAATATCTTTATTTGAATAGAGAAGAGAGCTTTATGGAAAATTAAGGAGAAAAACTGTTGTTTATTCAAACAAAATGTTGATTAGTTTAGGTCTCTTTATACCAGCATGATTTGTAAGACTTTTGTTAATTTTTATAAGACTGTGATAGAGGCCTGTCTTAGAATATAAATAAATAAATAATTATGTAGAAAAGTAGTATTTAATTGAACTTTTTTTTAATAGATCCAGTGTACTCCAAGCGATTCCCTGTCACCCATGAAAAGATCCAAAGTGACCCATCCACGGGTCACAGTGGATCATTTCCCTTTTTTTTTATTTGTTATAACTTGTAGGTTTCTGCCGTTTTTGCCAATAATTGCACTTGTTTTTGTAGATTAGGGACGTATCTTGTGGTTAATTATCATAGATTAATTATTTAGGCATAAACTTGGGATTTCTGGAGCTTAAAAAAATAAAGTGACCCACTGTTACCCACTCTCCCCTACTTGGCCCAACGTTATACAACAAACTAAGCAAACAAATTCACCTACGGTCACTTAATCTGCATTCCTGCAAAAAAACGGTGGAACAGTATATACAGAATTTGAGTTATGAAAATACTGAACAACTACTTAAACACATGGTGTAACACACACACATAAACATACACACACACGCAAATTACACACATACACACATATACACACACACACGCGCATACATACACACGCATACTCACACACACGCATCCATATATAAACTATATTACTACGATTGTACAACATTATTTAAACCCTACGTTATTACAGTGTAAAATTATGTTAAGTTTTTAAATATAAGTACCTACTACTTGTTTACTTCTCGACTCGACACAGCGCTCGCTTAGGAGGCGTTGCTAGGCTATTGTTCACCAATCTTTTGTAAATGTACCTACATTTAACAAGTTTGTTACCATTTATATATATATATTTTATGGGTACTAATAGTTAAGGACAGTGAATCCTGATCCACCGTTATACAGTTCACACTAGTACGGGGATCAGTTAAAGCTTACTTGGCTCATACTTAGTTACCTTCTTGTATTAATATTAAAATGTAAGCATAACTATGTACACGTATTACTTTAATAAACGTTGTTTGTTGTTGTTGTTGTATTCACATATGCGAATGCGAATATTCGTAACATCCCTAGTCTTCAGCCAGACTGGGATGATTGTACGGACGAGCTGGAATATCCACTTATAGACCTTATTAACGTGCAATACGGTTCATGAATGGTCAGTGAACTGAGTTCTCATTTGAACATTCGGAAACGACGCTTTCGACCCGTTATTACTTAGTCCTTGTTTGTGATTGGAATTTCCGTGATCTTTATGAGGATGTTGATATTTTTTATATCATGCTGGCAAAAAATCACACACCTTTTTTTGGCCTGTTTGGCCTGCAGAGCGGCCAGCTACAGATATGACGAAAGAGAGAGAGAGATACAGAGAGAATACCGCTTTTACCACCGTCTGCAATATTATGTTATGTGTACCTATGATCGACGAATAAAGTATTTGTATTTGAGAAAGAAAGAAAAGGAAAAAGAAGGAACACAAGAAGAAAAAGAGGACAGAACGAATAGAGAGTAGGTAGTAGAAACATAAAAATAAACAAAAGTGTGAAAGTATTAAAAGTATAAACTAACTATAGTTCTTATGCCCTAAATCACTATCATTATATTAAAACAATTTAACAATCATACGGCCTGTCTGATGACAGATACCGTAGCCTTTTGACGCTTAGTGTGTTAATAAAGACACAAGAGTGTTATCAACCCATTATTGATTTAACGATCCGTTGTGTTGACAGCAAAACAGTTGACAGTATTCTCTCACCACCAGGAACACAACACCAAATACATAGTGCTATCATTATGTCCCAGTTAGGCTGCTCCAAATATGGGTAAGATGCTCAGAGCATAGAATATTAGAGAGAGGACCAGCCGCCGGCGGCCGCGTCGCAGTTGTTGGCTCAATGGGCATACTCTGCCCTACTGCGCACGCGTGCTAATCGCAGAGAATATTACGTTTCTTCCCAAAATGCCTGATATGATGCGCCTGTATTGTCCAATAAGAGCGTAGGTATACAAGTGTCTGTGTTTTAGATGTGTGCGGTGCTTTGTCTTGTCAATTACTTGGGCTTTGTGTGGGTTAATGAACTTGCGACAGGCGTACTCAATACAAATCGGCCGGCATGTCCGATCTCCTTATATTCATACATCTGTGGTGAGATGACATTCCACTGAACAGACTTGAAAATTGTTACAGTACGCGACACACAAGTTTGCGTGTCTGAAGTTATTGTAAGTAGAAGAAGTAGAAGTAAGAAGTAGAAGAAGAAGCCACGAGTCGCCTCCCGCTTACCCGTCCGACCCCTCTGACACCTTTGCGGCGCTACTAGTAGCTAACATCAGAATAGTTAACTGATTTTAATCGTATTGTACAAATTTAGACAATTATTGGGACAATGTCGAGTTGGACGCATTGGCAGCGGTGACCCTGAGACCGCGCCATACGTGTAAAAGAAGACTAGCTCCCACGTCCAGTGCACCGCTGCCGCTGAAAGTCGTGACCAAGCCGGAAGACTTGGAGACAGAAATCTCACCTAAAATATTAAGTGTGAGTTTGGAAGCTCACGTTCCTTTAGAAAATGCGAGAAATTCAATAAAATGTCCATTACTCATAAATTTCACTCGCCTCACGTATATTGCGACACCGTCGCAAGAACACTCATCCTGACGAAGAACTCCCAAAGAATTCGAAACATACGTCCCTTGTCAAAAATTACCTGAAATTCCCAATATTTTTACTTAAAATTGATTCTTGGGTAGTAATAATGTATATTAAGGTGGTTCGATAGCCATACAAAGCGTTATTTGACATTCGCAGGCTAACGGCGTGATATTTTAAGAAACTTATGTAACAAACTTTCTTCAATTGGCTTCCCATTTGCGCCAAATTCCCCCTTTCCTAGAATAAACTTGTATAAACTAGATTAATTTGAGAAAAATAGTTTTCCCAAAATATCACGTGCCAAACCAATTTCTCAAATTAATCTAGTTTATACAAGTTTATTCTAGGAAAGGGGGAATTTGGCGCATATGGGAAACCAATTTATGAAAGTTTGTTACATAAGTTTCTTAAAATATCACGCCGTTAGCCTGCGAATGTCAAATAACGTTTTGTATGGCAATCGAACCACCTTAAACATTTCACCATCCGTATTTTAATGCAGCTTAGTACCCTCGGCACTAAGCTCCGAAAACTGACAGACTTGGTGAAACATCACTAGAGAGAAGACGATGACCCTTAGCATTGAGGATAACGACGCGTGCGACGCATGGAGGAGAAGAATTTGAATGCAGAAGCTCATGTCACTGAAATTCATCTGTTATCGACAGTTACCCTACTCTATTTCCACATTCGGCAGTCGGCAAATGCTTTTACAACCGACTCTAAATCCAATTTCAACCGACCGGTTAAACATCCCCCAGGCGTAACTGAAGGCGCTACGGGAAACACATGCAACCAACTTTCTAGAATTCCAATTTCCAATTTAGCTAATGCATTCCGAGTCTGAACTTGACAAACGAGATAAGTGCTGGGGGTCCATTTGAGACATCAATTTCGTATTTAATTGTGATTCGCCTGCTCGCTTTCACGTGCCCGAGCAAACGTGTCCTAAGCTAGGTATTCATATAAGCGTGAAGTTAGTCTGTGTGTTAAATGGATTCATCCAAATGGGTGGACGTAATATATTCACTTATTTCACGGGCGCGCCTCGTAGCTGTTGTGGTCGTGTGTATGGTTTCGACATTCACTGGCGCGCTATTTGACTGCGACAAATGGATACATCCAAATGGGTGGACGATATTTTTTCACTTATTACACGGGCGCGCCTCGCAGCTGCCGTGGTCGTGTGTATGGTTTTGACATTCACTGGCGCTCCATTTGACTGCGACAAATGGATTCATCCAAATGGGTGGACGTAATATTTTCACTTATTTCACGGGCGCGCCTCGTAGCTGTCACTTCTCGTAGCTGTCGTGGTCGTGTATATGGTTTCGACAGTCACTGGCGCTCCATTTGACTGCGACAAATGGATTCATCCAAATGGGTGGACGTAATATTTTCACTTATTTCACGGGCGCGCCTCGTAGCTGTCACTTCTCGTAGCTGTCGTGGTCGTGTGTATTGTATGGTTTCGACATTCACTGGCGCGTCATTTGATTGCGACAAATGGATACATCCAAATGGATAGACATAATATTAGTAAAGTAAAGTAAAGTGATTTATTCTACAATTTAGGCATATTACATGCACCTATGAATATCGATAAACTACCACCGGTTCGGAAAGAAAACCTCTGCCTCGAGAACAACCGGCGTAAAAAACTCGGCGAGGTGTAATTTTTTCAAAACTGTATACATTATGTAATTTCAGTATCAGAGTATTAATTTAAATTACATTGCTACAATAGAAAGCATATTTATTTATTTTGCGATAGATTTCTAGCTCAGGACTTTATAACTGCCAAATATATCCCTATCCATGATAATATATAATCGTTTATCTTTTAATATACTTTTGAAATAAGTGTTTGTTTTACGACAGATTTGAATTTAGATATTGTTTCAATGATGAATTTTGACTTTCACGTCCATTCCATTGGGATTGCCATTGGATCGTGATGGCTGGCCACTCGTTTGGATATCCCACGGGCCACGTCAACTATGGATGATTTTGGCGCGGCGTTACTCCATTAGGCTTGTTGGAGTCCAGAAGCTGTACTAGAGCGCGTGGGACATATTGTGATCAAATTGTAATGCGAAATGCATGTCACTGATTGACCACTTTGATCAAATGTTGGCCAAGCTAGATATGTTAGAACGTAAACATACGACTGCGAAATCTAAACTTAAGGTACGAGTATCTAAACATAAGGAGAAGTATTATTTGCCATTATTCGGTTAATACAGTTGTTCCGCAACATTTAATCAGCTGGTCGATTGCGTTGCGTTTCGTACGTACGTTAGGTAGATCTGAATGTAATTTTTTTGTCTGGGAAAGGCACTATACATCCTACACCTAGGCGTGTAAAGGGATTGCCATTCTCGTATCCTTATATCTACTTGGCCGACAATCACTATTTTTCCGGCCTATGCAATAATGTACTATTTCACTATACTAACTATATCATCACTTATTCTTTGATCATATTTATACTTAATAGTTATTTTCATTATTTTTATTTAGTTTTAAGTTTTTATTATTTGTTATTGTGATATTATTCTTTAATAAAATAATTATAATTATCTAACTATATAGACTTGTCATGTTGACACGAATAAACAACTTGTCCTCTACTTTTTCTAGAACCAGCATTGCTAATTGCCATTAACTTTGTCGCCTGAAAGGACGGGGTATATAGTTTGCGTCAAATCCGGTAGTTCTGATTTTTTGCAGACTTGTTTATGATGTTGGCCCAATAAATAATCCAAGTTTGTGACCTCGAGCGCCGAACGCAACTTTGTCTAAAATCGAAAATACCATGAAATCCCACGACTAAGTTTGCTACAATATGGGACTAGAGTTGTCTTTGTAGGCCCAATAGTTTTCGATACTCATAATTTTTTCCTTGTTCGCCATTTTTTGCAATATTTTAGACTTAGCTCTAACGGGATAAAGTTCCAAGTACCCTCCCGATGGAGTTTGCTAGTGTTGCGAAGTTCGAAAAATTATAAACGAAAGGTTTTATCTCGTAAACTATTGGGTCTAGAGAGACAATTCTAGTCTCATATCGTAGCAAATCTAGTCTACTTTAAAAACGTCCTGAAAAGGTACAATCAAAAACTAGTCCTTTAGGGTTATAATAAAAACTTTCGCGGGATTTTAGATTTTTGACAAAGTTGCGTTCGGCGCTCGAGGTCACAAACTTGGATTATTCATTGGGCCAACATCATAAACAAGTCTGCAAAAAATCATAACTACCGGATTTGACGCGCGCTCTCGATGTATAAAGTTACTGGATTATTACCAGTAAATTAGTTTCACCCGGGTGTTGCATTGCAGCCTTGTGTTCATTTTAAAGGGACGAAAGGTCCGAAATTAATCCGTCTCAATTGTTTTATGGCTCCCTTGGAACCCGTAAAATAATTATTTGGGTGAATCTTTGAGTTCGTATTTAATGAAAGTCGGATTAATCATACGTTTTAAATTATGAAACGGGAAGTTAATGGGCGTTTTTAATTTAAACAGTCCCTAGAGGTTTTCCCCAATTCTTTATAGATTTTATCCCTCTAATTACAACGTTCAATAATACGTATTAGGTATAAACATATTACACTCGGTTTTCCCCAACTTTTGTGCTAATTAATTACGAGTCATTTGGAAAGCCAATTATTACAAATAATAATTATGTAGGTGTATTTAGATCAGCAATTTAGGTGAGCACTGCAAATGAAAATCGAGGATTAGGACTTGCACTGGCATTTTATGGCCAAGAGACTTTTCTTACATAATAGGTAGTACCTACATGATGCGAGATACTGTTACCTCGATATCGTTTTATGGTCTTTATAAATTACTTTCGTGTATCTTTTCTAGTTTTGCCGCAAAGTCTGAAAGTCCTTAGATTTTACTTTGATTTTTTTATACTTTTGCTAATAGTTAGTACTTAAACTTGCGTATGTATTGAAATATAATGTATGAATGTACAATGTATTCAGCGTTCATTTAATACCCCACATCTATTACGCTGCATGGTTTGGGTGTAATTTACACTTTTCCTTATGTTTAATTTTGCATGCCAGTTTCTGGTGGAATGTGTGAAACCTGATAATTTAATAACGACTTTTGTACCACATTTTTATGTAAAATAAAGATTTGTATTTGTATTTTGTATTTGCAAGCGCGGCCGCGGCGTTTTTGATGACGACATTACAGCGGAGACCGACTCCTTAGAGATTGTCTCCCGGCAGTTTTGGAAACCATGAGACATGCCTAACAACATACTAAAATATGGCGCTGGTATCCGAAAGTGAAGTATTTTCCCGTAACAACATGCAATTATTACATTATCTCATCTGATTCTGAGCTTTTAACTAATTACTATCCAAAGTCAGTTAATAAGTTATCTCTCTCGAACTTGGGACGGTAGGAAATCTAAGTGAAAGATAAAGATAAACGAGTTATTGCGGCATTTTAACTAGAATTGGTTTAATAAACGTTTACGAAGAAAGATATTAATATTATAGTGTAGGTATACCTATTGTACTGTCTCCATCAAACTCCCAGTTTTCACCTCAACCAGGAATGGAAACGGTCTTGGTCTACTATGCCGGCTGGAAAGTTTGGGTCGAGTATTGTCCCAGGTTCAAAGTTAGAAGGGTTCCAACTACCGCGACGGATCTGGTGCAATCTCAATAGACTGCGCACCGGTCACGGTCGCTGCAGCCTATACCGTTTTCGTTGTGGCTGGCAGGACTCCCCTTCTTGTGAGTGTGGTGCCGTTGCAGAGCATTCAACACATTACCCAAGAGTGCCCATTAACTCGGAATACCGGAGGACCCCCAGACGACCTGATCAATTTGAACGTCGAAGCCCTTCAGTAGATTAATGCTCTGGAGATTCATTTATGATTTTGTATCTGACTTGCCATACGAATAAACAAACTGTCTTCATCTAGAACCCGTAATGTGACACGCAATAAAGAACTATATCTATCTATCTATCTATCGTTATTATTATTACGCGAGGCCAATTTTTGTACATGCCATCACATCTACAGTTATGGTCCCATTTTGATAAATTATATGTCATTCGATTCATCTCATGCTGCAGATTTGCAATAAGGTCTTAGATTTTTCATTTTTTATCGGTAAGTTACTAAAATTTTAATTTAAAAAAAACTACTGTGCGCTGGCCACGTGACTTTGGCTGCGTGACATCACGTGACGTAACTCCTGGTTTGACTTGAGATGACAATGTAATTAAAAATAAAATAATTTAATATATAAGACTTTTTTTATATAATGCATGCGGTGTTTACCTTTAAGTGATTGTTACACTTAGCAAGTAGTTATGATAATTGGATAACCAAAATAAGTAAATAAAATAAATTCTAACCTGCAGTAAGTTCTTCAGCATGAGAAATTATAAATGTTGAGTCGGCCACATATGGATACAAAACTAGGAAAATTAAGAAAATAGAAACTAAACGACCGAAAATATTTACAACAACTGACAGACGTATTGTGTCAACTGTGGATTAAAATTTTTATTGACAGAGACGTCAGTATTGTTTGCCATGTATGTTTTACTTGAAAAAAGTTTATACACAAAATTATTTTCCCATATTCTAGATGTTGGGAGAAGAATGAGGTTTAATTAAATCCATTAATTGTCATATACCCCAAAGACGGCTGTGTTAACCTCACTTAGCACAATGCCGTAGGCGCCGATAGGCTCTCCTAATTTCCAGTATCTATAAAGATGAAGAAAAACGAAACTCGATTACAATGTTTTCTTTTCGGATGCCAGGGACTCGCATTGGCGACTTTGTTGACCTGACTGGAATACTATCCAAATCATTTCAGGTTCAGATAATTATATTTTGATTACAGGTAGGTTATATAAATTGTAATTTGTCAAACCGATATGACTTAAATACTGGGAAACATAAATTAGTATTAAGTAAGTAAACTATTTAGGGGTATAAATAGTCTTTGCCAGACAGTGGTTGGTGGTTGAGGATAGTGTCCACTGCCTGGCAATAATTCATATGTTGATGGGGGAGTAGACAGGGTGAGTGTGGACTTCACCCCAGAGGGGTTTATGGCATTCCACACTCAGAGAGAGACTCTGAAGTACTGTCAACACAATAGTAGTTATTTATTATCATTAACTCACACGGTATATATACGAGTAGCTACATGTATCATCATTCGCACATCTCGCACGTACTTAATCTACGGCACGTATTATACAATATCTAATCGCTAATTTAGAATGTGCCTTGTCGGCACATAGTCAAATGCAACTGTGTACCTATATAACCGGTAAAATATTATTTTAAACCATTAACGGTCCCCGATTCAGTAGTCTTTAATCTGTGCCAATACCTACTAATAATACACAGGTGTAATGTCTGAGAAATGTAAGATTGTATGTTGGGGGTAATCTCAGAAACTATACCCATCCTATTCTACAAACCCTTTCTTCAGTAGGGTATATGTAGAATGTACTACATAATTAAGTAAATACATTTTTATACCGTCGCTCCGCCTAGATTCTTTGTATACGCGGCGGAGCCGCGCGGGTAGCTCGTTATATTCTATTTTCGACTCCTGTACCGTTATCTGTCATTTATATAGGCTGTAGCTCAAATACAATGACAGTACTAATAAGTCGTCGAAAAACTCTATGCTCTATGGCCCAAAAACGCACTGTTTAGCGTACTTTTTTAGTTCATACATTTTTCATAAAAGCACTGTTTAACTTTTTTTTAATCGGCTGCTATATTGCAGTTGTGCCAACTTCATAAACAAATATTTTGAAATATAAGTATTTATTTACGATTTAACATTTGTATATTATAAATTATTAACTACAATAATAATAAATCATCATCTATTGTGTGTTAAATTACATGTTTTATAAATTCTTGGTATTATTTATAAAAAAATAAAAAGTTCGAATTCGGTCCGGGTCCGGATTTGGTTTGTTTCAGATGGCAAGTGCAAACAAATTAAAAACAAAGCAAACCATAAGCAAGAGGTGTCACATTTCCGATTTCCCACCAAAATACAGTTCAAAATGAAAAAACGAAATATGATAAACTATTAGTCCTTAACTATTATGATTTGATTCGTGTTTGTGAAGACAAAAGTGTACAAGTGTTACTTTTAAAATGGTCGAAGAAATTAATAACTGCACTCCAGAAGAAATTGCGTGAGTAGAAAAAGTACGAATGGGTCAATGTCAGTCACAAAAACAAAAATCATCTTTCCGGTGGTCAATAGTTAAGGGCTTACGTTTACATATAATATGTTTTTATCACATAGAATTATAGAAGGAGCAACGCCGTCTATGCGGATTCAGAGTACAACCAAAAATTAGGCTTTATAGCCCTTAACTTTGGCAATGTCCACCGAAGAGACGCGAACCTAAATCTGACAATGACCCGAATAGAAAACTTGCTGCCTGAAAAGTTTAACTATTCTGTAGTCTGCTATTTATTTAAAATCAGTCGTAGAAAAAGTATTGTATGCAACGGTGTATAACGGTCTAAAAACGCTCGTAGCGTCTGTAATTGCGATGTTCGCCAAGGCTCGCATCGCAACCCACGCCACTCGCGTTTTGAGACCCTTCTTATACAACAGTTGCATAAACTACTATTCTATGTTTGGTTCATTGTGCAAGCGAAATGTCGCGCTAACCACGAATAACGTGTTGTTTCGTCTGCTAAGGGTCATCACCTTTGCGTGTTATGATCGTGGCACTACGCCGGCCGCGGCATGATGAGCCATCAACAGTATCGAAGACATCCTGCCAACAGCGTCAACCGCGTCTGGGTGAATTGCACCTCAGAGGTGCGCGAAAGCGAGTTTAGCCGAAGCAGAACGGGGGTGTGTCAGAACTGTGATGATAAAGTCCGTGGTATAATAGAAGCAATGGCAAGGCGACTAATTAATCCTTGACGCAAACAGCGCGTGCAGTGAATAGCTGAAATCTTTCCCTGTCAAAACTGTAAACAGTGCTCGACTTACGCTGATATTTTACTCGGGAGGTCGATCTGTGAGACAAATTGGGACGTCTTGCTTGGTGTTTTGCAAAGTTGGGGTGGGGCGTAAACAAATCTATCTTCTGGTAACGAGTCGCATCAATATGATTTAAATTACCAATTAATGACAGCGGTCGACTCTTGGAAACAGCCACTTCCCAAACAAACCGATGATGCAGTGATAAAATTGTTTCCACGGGCCAGGTAAAATTCTATCTTATAATGTATACTAGCGACCCGCCCCGGCCTCGCACATAAACCTACCTCTTGAATCACTCTATCTATTAAAAAAACCGCATCAAAATACTACTAAAAAAAACTCGGGTCTGCCCGTCTTACAGCCAGTTTTTATAAAATATCTGTTACGGTACATCCGATACACTATCAATTATCAAGAAAAAAAAATACTTCGAGAGAATGTAGCTTACGGTGGGATCGAGTCTTTGCTGATCCAGGGTAACGTCTTGACTGATTGACCAAAAATATTACCAAAATCACAGCATATTTTACGCGGCCCGCGGTAGGTAAGTCTAAGCCTACGTTCTACGTGGCTACATTTCTTGGAAGTGGCACTAAAATGAATGTTTCTACATACAATTTATGTAGCTACGTATGTAGCATGTTCTGCCTCTTCTGCGAATTCAGTTTAGGTATTTATAGGTACACTAGCTTTTACCCGCGACTTCGTTCGCGTTGAATACGTACAATCGACAACCCTAGGTATTAACTGACCATTTGTGAATCTTATTTAGCTTGCAAATTGGAAGTGATCCAGTTGACGGGTTATTATGGTATTGTGGTTAGAAAAAAGGAGGGGTAACCTGTATTTGTATAGGCTTACACACGAATATAAAACCTACGAATAAAAATGCAAGAAGCAATCTTTAAGTATGTATTTGAGATACGGTTTCGTCTTTTAAACATAAGTACTTAAAGTTTTTGTTAAATCATATTTACTGTGTTCTTCTATTATCCACTAACATTAAAGGCAGCAATGATAAAATAAAAAAAAAACAACGAAGGGTTCCGTGCCTATTAAAAAGGTCGTATCGTCACAGAAATCTTACGACACTTACGTCCTTTTCCGCAGGGAAGGCAGTTTTTCAGCAATATCTCGAAAACCTTTTAACCGATCTTGTTCAAAATACTTTTCGGTAAAAGAATTTAATAAGCGCTATGTCTATAATTTCTTTTAATTTTTATTAATTCACCGTTTGGAAATTAGAGGGGGGGGGGGGGACACAATTTTTATGACTTTCGGGGCGATTACCTCCGACTATATTCACTTAATCCAAAAAATTGCTAAGAAACCTTATACTTATTTTGAAAGGCCTATCGATTGATGTGCCACACGTGGACATACAATGTTTCGCCAGCCAAAGATTCGCCACGCCGCTTCATTGCTGCTGACGTATCAGCCCGCCCTAAACGTTTGCACCAATTGCACCTCATCCCTGGGGGTCGATATTTACATCACCAGCTTGCCTAACGTTGAAGACCGCCTGATCGTTGCCCTTGTTGATATATTTTCATATGTATTTGATAGCCTGCCTTAAACTACGAAATTTTACATTAATATGACCATTTTGATCAGAAGCGGACAATATGGCACAATCCACCGGTTGTCCAACATGAGGCTTTCTGCACCGCGAATTCTAGTAGTAACAGTGCGTCCTCCATCGTCAGGTGTTCTTCGCCGGTACAGTGGATACCCATTTTCACTCGTCTGCGTGTCCTTTAGTAACGCTCGGGGGTACTTCTTTGTACACTTCCCATCCTTCATGCACGAAGGTGACATATTTAGTGCACCGCATGGACCGTGGATCATGTCACTGTCGTGTCGTGTAGTTTTTTGTCAACATTGACATCAGGAATTTCCGCACTAATTACTTCATCGATTTGACAGGGACGCAATTTCTCCTTTAGCCACAATAAAAGGTGTAGGTACATGGGGCAACCTTCGCTTTTGCCACTCTATAGCATATATTCATCGGATGCTGAGCCTGGCCTTCAAGACGTCCAGGTAAGCCAATACGCAATCTACCCAAACTTTAACATTCATTCTGCAATATCACGGCAACCGCGCAAGGACTCGATTTTGATACAGTCCACTTAGAATCTGTCGCCTTTCGCAATAGTAATATACTTCATTTTCAGCACTGCGATTCTCCAAATATTTGACCTTTACTAAACAGGACGACCAAATTCTGTACTTTAATTTAAAAAAAACCCATGGAATGAGGTCGTGCCTCTCAGTGGCTATTTATTCAGGCATTAGTTCATTGATTGGTAATATCCAGCCTTGCCGTGTTGCATGTAAGCGTGATGAACAGATCCGGACGGCCGTAGCTCCGAACATACGCGAACGCAGCTTGCGTGTACTCGTGGAGGTATCTCGGGCTATTCACGACGGAGGAGGGCAGTATCACTATCTGCCCCACATCGTTGGCGTTAACTTGCGCGTCATTCCTTACAGCATCTTGTAAGTGAATGTGATTTTCTGCTCGCAACTTGCGTTGGTTTAGTGATATGTACCTAAGGCGTTCGCTTTCAAGCTTAACATACATATCGACTAAAAACTGGTGCAGAAGTTGCTTGCAGCGTAACAATAGATTGAACCCGTTCCTCGCTGGTGGTGGGCGCGTTGTAGCGCCGCTCGTGCTGCCCAAGGGGCACGCAGTCAGGGTGGATCACTACCATAAACGTTTCGTCAGTCATGTTTTTCAAAGCGCTTCTAAATTCATGTATTAGCACGGTACTGTCCTCCAGAACTTTTTGAATTGTTTGTAGTACTGGTCTCTGAACGCCTTGTACGATGGAGGACCGTCGATCAAGTTGCGCTTCCTCGTCACTTAAAAAGTAAACCTGCAAAAACTGTGGCTGTTCATTGGCTACAGGAAGGAAGTTGGGACCTAAATCGTCTTCTAGCTTCCGCTTGCTCCGCAGTCTCGGAAGCTCGCTGGGAGGCCAGATAGTGGGCATGCTGTTGAAGTCGGTGTTGGTGCTGCTCCGAAGTTTCTTCAGCCCTCACATTTGCCTGCCGCTGTGCTTATTCTTCACGCCGCGCCTGAGACTGGCTCGGTGACTCAGCAGTTCGTTGAGAGGCCAGATAGTGGGCGTGCTGTTGAAGTCGGTGCTGGCGCTGCTCCGACGTTTCTTCAGCCCTCACACTTGCCTGCCGCTGAACATCTTCGTCGCACCGCGCCCGAGACTCGATGGGTGACTCAGCAGCTCGTTAATAGGCCAGATAGTGGGCGTGCTGTTGAAGTCATGAATGAAGTGAACAACTATTATGCGTGGTCGGTGGAGGATGGAGGTTACACTCATAGTATGTAACTCCAATACTCATACTCATTTATTTATTATATTATAAAAATATTACACGTCACATACAATCCAATATCGTTCTCTATTGCACTTGCGTATTCGAGTGATAGAGAGGGAGATATACAAACTTTGAACTTCGACATAAATAGGTAGTTCGTTTGCACGGTAAGCACTGAGAATATAACAGCGAGCGAAAAAGGGTACCCGTCTCTTTCTAATTAGAGCAGTTAAAAAGTGACGAACATAAGTCACGCACCATCACGTGCTAGCCATGCGTCCATAAATTATTGTCGGGAAGCTTTGTGAATACATCCTCAATACTTGTATATCTCCATCTCTACCGCTCTTATTTGAGCGACAGAAAAAGATATACGCGAACCTCATTGCCGGTCTGTAAAAAGACTTGAGTGCTGGCAGCTGATATTTCATTTAGAAACATTACATAAGAACTGCGCCTTTTTGTGTCAACATAACACAAATCGATTATACTCTGCACGCGATTATATTTCTTAACATATGGGTCGTGTGTTATAGAATAGCATAAATATTTCAATGGATACGCTTCTTTGTCTTTGAGATACAAAAACTTCGATATGCCAAAATATACGTCAATGTGCATTATACTTGTAATTATTTCGTTTCAAGCCATTTTGCTGTTTATTGATAGTAACTTAACACCTAAAATGGCGTAAATATCTAAATAAACTTCAAAATCATGAAATTAATATGAAATAATTACCCAAAATTTATATTCGGCGAAAATTAGCGAAACAATTCGAGATAAAATTTAGCCTATGTGTTAATTCGGGTTATAAACTATCTCTTTACCTAGTTTCAGCAATATCCGTTCAGCCGTTTTTGCATGATCGAGTAACAAACATCCAGACATCCAAACATCCAAACATCCAAACTTTCACATTTATAATATTAGTAGGATAAGTACATGCAGCTCTTGTTAATAATATAAATCACAATGTTGCGTATTATTTATACCAAATTACAGTTAACGAGCACACAGCATCAGTTAACGTTAACGTCATCAAGACCTCAAATCAGAAAACTACATCACATTCCGCTCAGGGTGCGTACTGCTAAGCATGATTGATTACTCCGTCTCTGCTCTAAACACGCATAAATATAGTATGATATACAAGGGCAATACCGGAACGGGAAACTTGTAGGTGTTGATATTTATTAATTGGTTTTTTATAATGTTTGTTTAAAAGTCCTACTTCTTTTAGTATTTGTAAGTTTTATACACATACAAGTTGATGATAATTTTCCTTTACCGGAAAGCTAACGGTAATTATCAAATGACATTCCGTACAACATAAGTTCCTTATAACTAACAACTTAGAAAAGTTGAAAAACCCCCGATATTTTAATTTCAAAGTTCGATATCTCAAAAACGGGTCAACCGATTTTGATGAAACATTGCTAAGAACCATTTCGATCATGTCAGCTTTCAGATAAAAAAACCGCATTCAAATCGGTTCATTCGTTTAGGAGCTACAAGGCCACATACAGACACACAGACAGACATACAGACAGACTTATAACACCCCTCTTTTGCGTCGGGGGTTAAAAACTCATTGGTACGAGCCGGGATAGGAACCCACGACTGCCGGCGTTTGACAGCCGCATGCTTGAACCACTAGGCTATCGTCAGTCATAATTTATTACTTGTTTCTGACAGTGCTTAATCCCGGTTTTGGTATTAATTTCATGTTCTCAGTTCGAAATTTAATCACACGCTGACATTTGCATGCGGTAATTGAAATGTGTAGCAACTCCTACGTGTAAACTCCGTAAGTTTACACGTAGGAGTTGCTAACATCACTAACATCAGTCATGGAAGTTGCGTAGTTATTAGTGTTATTACAGTCATTATTCATTAAGCAGTGACTTGGAGTTCTCTAAGTGATAATAGTTTAATAATCCCGTAATTTTATTTTATTCTCGTCCGAAGAGATTATTTAATCGTATGGCAATACATAATTTGAGAGCAATCAGATTATAGCTTTGAGGTTGTTAAGCCAGGCAGCTATGTCAGGCGTCAGAGCGTGAAGATCTTTAGCAGGTCTAGGGTAGGAGTGAAGAGGACAGCGCCCGAAGATGTGTTCAGTGGTTCGATCTTCCTCTCCGCACTCGCAGAGTGGAGACTCCTTCCACCCCCACCTATGCTGGAAGGCATTGCAGCGTCCATGCCCAGGTCGCAACAGTCAGTTCAGGCGGCACCAAAGTTTGCGAGGGAGATCGAACCCTTTTGGTTTGATTGTTGGGTCAGTGAGGTGGACACCTTTCCCTGCCGTGACTGAGACCCATTCCGCTTTCCACGTCTCTGTGATATTAAAGCCATTTAGAATTTGGGCTGTAGCACAGGGCGGGTTCCGGGATTTTAACCGATGGAGGCGGAGGCTAGCAAAATTCTGAGTGGGCAGGCAAGCTGGGAAATCTTCTCGGCTTCTCTCTGCAACGCTTGCATGTTGCGAAGGTGGGGTGGAGCAATATGACTTAGAACTGGCAACCAGTAGATTTGATGGTGCCGGAGATGGCCCTAAGAGATTATTTACAGTGTACACAGTTATGTGCCTGTTCCGTGTCCGCCAACGCCGGGATATGAGTATTCATCACATTTCACATATTAGTTAGGTATTGTTTTATTGACATTCTGTTGCTTATGCATTTTCACGGGTCTCACCGTTTGCCGGGCGAATGTATGAAAAACTCGGTGAAAGAGTAACTGTTCTGACAGAGTAATTGTCCTGTGACAGAGTGCCGCTCAGTCTCAGGCTGGACTTACAAGGAAAAGTTGTACTAAATCATCCTTTAGATCTTGTGAATGAATAGACGCGTCATGCGCGGTGCCAGATGACGCGTGCGCGGCGTCAGACGCGCGCTGTCTAGTGACTATGGAAGCGCTAACGCCTACATGCACCTAAGCAACGCTATAGGTATTGTATTTTGGTCCTAACCTTACGTACGTAGAAAACGTTACGCAGTCAACCAGCAGGAAAATGACTTCTCAGGAAAATTTTAATTCTACTCGCGACGCCTTTTTCCGCCTACTTCTGCCTCCCTCTTTCTGTCCCCTTTATGAGTCTTCTTTTATATCTTCTTCACTCGCCCTCTTACATCTTCTTACGCCTTCTTTCCCCTTATTATTAAGACGAAGAGCACTAAGCCCCGTGTAAACACAGCACGGTAATGTATACTGAGAAATGCAAATAAATCTAATTTGAATACATTATAATCCACCATCGCTCATGCGTATTTCTTGAAATTGAAAACGTAGAGAATTTGATTATAACGCTGAGTGAATTTACATGATTAAGTTAATAGCCACATTTAGATACTTTCCATTATTTTCTCTTTCTGCATTTTACGTTGTAATATAGTTTATCTACGCACATATCATTAGAGCTCTAAAATGCGTTCAGAAGCCGTAGGAAATTACCAGCATTATTACAACCAATTTTATTATGAAAACTTTATTGTCTGTGGTAGTAGGTAAAATCTGTACTTTAATGTTATTACAGTATCGATTTTTGTAAGGTTATTAGTTTAAATTTGGAACAGCTGTCAAAACTCAAGTGGGTCTCTATTCTAGTATCCATAGATATTAAAACAGTTGTCGATACGAAACGTCAATTCAGTATGTTTTTTTAATATAAACCGCACGACATTTGATCTCGAGTGACATGAGAATAGGGACTTAATTCGTTTGTCTATGATTAAAAAAAAACATTCTTCTTATCGGAGGATCGAATTGCCAACGGCTTCTGTACCCATCTTAGAGTACTTATGATATGTGTGTAGAAAAAAGTAGTGTATGCAACTGTACATAATTAGGCCTTAAAACACTTGTGTTTTATAATCATAATGTGTAAAATGTAATAAATGAACATACTTTAATGAAAACAATGAACACATATCGGCAAAAAGCAAGCAGTAGGCAGTAACAATTTATAACCTAATCACCTCCATGGAACATAATGTTTATACCTACATCACACACAAGTCTCCACAGAAATTAATCCCACCCCTTAAACACCCTGTCGTCGCAAGTTTAAACCACAAAAACGTTATAAAACCGCCGATGCAAAGATAATCCCCTGGGCCGCGTTAGGAGTTCCACGTACACCTCCATATAATATTATTATGTTACGTTTAGGGCCGCCTACGTCTGTAATTGAGTTTGTGTAGGGCTTACGTCTGCGAAGGTTTTGTCTTGATTAAAATTATAATAACAGTGACGCAAGTCGTGTTGTTAAGGGTGTGTCGGACGGACGCTACAATTATTGTAATTGTTGAACGAGCGAGCGAAGCGAACGAAGTTCTCCGTTTCAGTTTGGGGCAAAATTGATTCGTATGTCCGGATTTCCAGATGTCCGATGTCTCCCCTACAGGTCGCATTTATCAACCGATTCTCGTGAAAATTTGTGGGAAGGTTCAACAATTATATAGTATTTTTTACGATTCAGTTCCTGGAAAAAAAACCAGCCCAGTGCGAGTCAGACCTGCGCACGAAAAAATGACGTTTGTTGTATGGGAGCCCCCTTGCATATTGATTTTATTCTGTTTTTTAGTATTCGTTGTTAATGCGGCAACATAAATACATCATCTGTGAACATTTCAACTGTCTAACTATCATCCGCCTTCTGTCACATCCACTACTGCTATTTACAAAATGTCAATCGCCTGTCGACGTGTGGAACACTACATCGATCCCTAAAGTCATACAAGTGTACGTCCAAAGAGGTTAACTGGTCCTTCATAGCTCAGCGCAGCGCCGGTTAGTTTTCGAAACCTGGGAATTCAATTAGGTTTTTGCGTGCGCACATCGAGCTCACGTGTTATTTCAGGAATGGGAAAAAAAGATTTTACGTTTGTTTACTTCAATAGATATAATTTAGCACTCACATAAAATTATAAGAGGTAACTTTTTGATTGATTATACTACACAAAAAAATGTACAAAAAAAATCTTAACTTACGAGTATTATAATGTATTATTTGTAACATAGTTAATTAAATTAGTTACCCGTTATCATTTATTCATCTTTAATGTGTAAATACTCTTTGAAGTGATGACTGATAGCCCACTGAAGTGGCCACTTAAAAAAACAAATAAATAGCTGACATGCGTCATTATGACTGTTGTTCATACTTATATTTGTTGGTAGAGTGCCGTCTAATCAATAGAAAGATTTGCTTTATTTGTTAATTTGCATATCTATGTATTGCAATGGATACGATACTACGACAGCACTCCGAACTTAAGTCCCAGAAAGGTCACGTTTTTGGAATTTCACATTATAAATACTAGGTACCAAATACTAAGTACAAATACTCGAAAGTGAATTGATTGATTTGCGAACCTTACCTATCATTCTGACATGCCACGAAAGTGCCCGCTGGAGTCCGACGTTTGATTACAAATAATTGTTCCTTTATATAACGTTAACAACATAGCCAATCATCGCAAGTATACAAAATCTGAAGAGCTATTATTTGTGAAACAATTTGCTAAATATCAAATTAAACATCGGATTCGGATCCCACTGCAATTACGCTACATAAGTTTTGTGCTAGAGGAGATCTAGAAATAACTTGAGAGGGGTAGACAATTAAAGTTGCAGACAGCTGTTACCCTTGTAGACAACTTACTTATGCGGCAAATTAAATTGTAGACGAGACAGTTCACTTATTGTTCTTAACTTAAATCTAAGTAGGTATAAGTATTGTGTCAGAAGGTCGATAGCTTCTGAAATGTTGAGATGAGTTGAGATAATTCTAAACTGAAATTATAAGTAAAATAATGATAACTCGTTAGAGATTCGAGTGTCGAGAGAGAAGAGAGTCGAGTTCTGGCGTTTTTACGACTCTCACGAATATACGAGTAAGTAAGACTCTACGAGTGATTCGAGAGTCAAGACCAAGCCACGCTACGTGTTCTACGCAATAGAGCATAGCAGCATTTTTCAGTTTTGTAGCGGAAATTGCTTGGAGAGAGGCATGATTGGCTTAGTCATTTGCCTGGAAAGAGTTAACGAAGTGAGGTTGCAAAGTAAAAGTTTTTATTTGATATTTCTTTATATAAGGTCACCGTCCTGAGATCCCTATCCGTCCCTATTTTAAGACCACCTGTATAACCATTATGTGCAATAAATGATTGAGTATTGAGGGTTGGTCAAGTAACTTTCCGAACGCTCGTTAGGAGAAGTCAACTGTAATTTTCCCATACAAAAAATTACGTTTAGCTAGTTGATCTAATGGGCGGCTGACGGATGCAAATTACGTCAAAATGATGTCGAACGATATACGTAATATGGATATAACTACAATTGATAAAAAAAAATACATAATTGTAAACAAGTTATAGAATTTTATTGTTGAAGTTAATAAATAATCAGTTTTTTTTTCTATTGTAGATATTTTCAGTCTATTCCTTTTATAGTTCACTATTCACTTAACAGAGGGAAAATTACCTCTCTACATTTAGAGACTTGCGTATTCGTACTTAAATTTCTTATAAAATATTACTCGAAATTTAATAAAAGGCTTATCTATCTTATGTTCGCAAAGACCTAGAATTCACTCGGGGTCTTTGGCACAAACTTGTATAACTTGCTACCAGAAGAGATAAAACTATCTAAAACCTTAAAAATGTTAGACAACAAACTTAAAACTATGTTCAACAACATAGCATGCTACAGCGTTCATGAATTTGTTGAGACGTGCACTGGCCCTAAGTATTAGGAAGCACCTACATAACCTTACAGTTAAGGTATCACAATTTAGTAACTAATATTTTTAAATTGACAACATTTCATAATTTTAAGTCCATGATTTGACTAGCTCCTTGTATTCTACTCGAAAAGAGGAACACGCTGGTAGTTTTATATTTCCAGTATTATTTATGTTCAATATTTAATGAATTTTTAAAAATGCACTCATAGTCAATCCAATTCTACTGCAGAAAGGGCACCTTGCTAATCTTGTTTACATATACCAAATTAAAAACAAACATTGTCAAGATGGCGTCAATGTAACCCACCCGAAAATGACATTTAAACTTTTTAAACGTTTTCGTCGAAACGGGACTAAGGGCCTTATCACACTTGCGATTTGCAAGCGATTTGAAAGCGAAGCGTGCGCGCGGCGTGTTCGTCGCGTGCCCGCAACCAATTCGCCGCGATTACGCCGCGATTGCGTAACGAATACGCTGCGCAGCCGTCAGTAATTTCTCAACTGTTGACGCGGCGAACTCGCTGCGCAGTCGCGGCGTATTCGTCACGCGGTCGCGGCGTAATCGCGGCGAATTGGTTGCGGGCACGCGACGAACACGCCGCGCGCACGCTTCGCTTTCAAATCGCAAGTGTGATAATGCCCTAAAGCAAGGTGCCTATTCTGCAGTTGAATAGGATTTGCTATGAATGCATTTTTAAAAAATCGTAAAAAAATTAAAATAAATAATACTGGAAATATAAAACTACCACCGCGTTCCTCTTTTTGAGTAGAATACAATGAGCTAATCGAACTAAGGGCTAAAAATTATAAAAAGTTGTCAATTAAAATCTCCTGTAAGACTCAGAAATGTAAAGCTATATGCGACCTTATTGACATCATATTTAATTAATAAATAATACTACTTATTATGAACTAACTGACTTGTAAAACATTGACTTTTATGAATAAATATCTTGTATCTTGTATGCTTTCATCATCATCACCATATTGCATCCATCGGCCGCCCATTAGGCAGTTCAGTTGAGTTGTTCTAACGTACGTTCGAAACATTACGTAGCTCTTCGTGACGCGCTTACAATGCGACGTGATCATAATGGGCGGCCAATGGATGCAATATGTGACGAAAGTATAAGATGGATAAGACTTTTATAAAATTTGTGATCGACCAGCTGGTCCTTACGTTGCACGACGTTGCCTCGGGTTATATTCGAACTAAGATGATTTTCTTCATTCGAATTTAAGCCATGTCACTTTGACATAAAGTGCCCATGTCATACACTAGTGCAACGTAGTTATGCTCTCATTTTAAAACGACTAGCTAGCTTACTCTGAAACTTTGTACTTAGAATAAGTTAAGTACCATTCATGTCTGTAATTAGTATATGTATAGCTAAAAAAGCCATAGTAAATTTTATAAACTGGAGCCATATAAACCAATTACCGACAGATATATCTCATGTCATTGTATATGCAAAGTTTCTTTACAATCCAACACGTGGTTTTAAAATGAGAATGAAACTCCGTTCGTATGGGAAGGTGAAATTCGGCCGAGCTTACTGCGGACTCTTAAGTATTCTATAAGCCTCTGTTGCACTCTACAGAGCTATGTAGACGTTGATAGAAGTATCACTATTATGAAGATAATAGGACATGAAAATGGGTTGTAACACCTTAATTTAAGTACAGTCGCCATCACATACATAGGTGCAATATAGGTGTTCAAAAATATCGGCACATGCACCCTAATGCCTTAAAAATAGAGATGTGTTCCGATGTTTGTGACGTGCTTGTTTGCTCCGATGTATGTGATGGCGACTGTACATAAATGTTAGAACGTGTAGTTAATATTATGTAGTTATCTGTTCGTTCCTATTAGCGTTCTCCGGAGTCGCGTCCTCATAGCCCTTGACTAGGTTCTCCAGTATGAACCTTATTGTCAGTTTGTATATGTTCTCAATGTTCGGGGAGTAGCGGTCGCCGAGCGTTATCTTCGCCGCTTCCAGGAAGGGTTGCTCGACTTTCTGAAAACAGATAACAATATTGGTGATGAGAGTAATATATCCTTCCTCTTGATTGCTCAAAGGTTCGCCTTTTTACTTTGATCTATTATGTGACATGTATATTCTTTAACCTGTTATTGTGTACAATAGGTACAGTGCTTACATACATACATACATATATCTGATATATCACCAACGGTATATCCGAGCCACCGCCAGGCATAGCTGGTTTCCCTTTAGTGAAAATTTATTTTGTAAAATAATCGCAATTTCATAAAAAAACAGCCAAGTGCGAGTCGGACTCGCGCACGAAGGGTTCCGTACCATTCTATAAAAAACTATTTTATTCTGTGTTTTTAGTATTTGTTGTTATAGCGGCAACAGAAATACATCATCTGTGAAAATTTCAGCTGGAACTATCACGGTACCAGTGAGATACAACCTGGTGACAGACATACGGACGGACAGACGGACGGACGGACGGACGGACGGACAGTGGAGTTTTAGTAATAGCGTCCCGTTTTACTCATTGAGTACGGAACCCTAAAAACTATGTAAACATAACAAACTAATCATAATGAAACAGAAAAAAAAACAAAGCTTAAAAGATTTATAAATTTGAAACTTAACAAATTCATTAATACCGGTCGTTCATTCAATAATATCCACAGTAAAGTATATGCCATTCGAGCAAAGAAATAAATGCCAGTATTTTTTTACAACCTATAAAAATATCAAATTTGATATTTGCCTAAAAGATGTCTTGTTCTGTAATCGGATTTCTAATTATTACCTTTTCACAGAGAGCACAAAGGTAAGAAATCGAACGGGGTAAATTAGCCTTTCAGACAGAGCGGCCTTTGGGTAGCTTTTCACATAGTTAATACAGAAGAGTTAGTCATATAATCGGTCAGTTGCATCAACGATAAACGTTAAATATGGCGTCAGCAGCTGTCATCACTCATCACATAGAGAATTGCCAAACTTCCCATACAATAACATTTTAACGGACGTAACTTACCAACGGATTGATACAACTGACCCTAGTGTCGTTTTAGAGAAATAATACTTTTAATTGCATTGTATTAACGGTTTTGTCAAGTAATAACGGTACTTTTTCAGCTTTCTAGTTCTAACGAAGGTGAATACAAACAGTAGATAAATAACTCTAAAACTCCACTATTGCCAGTTTCAAAACAATTGGGTTTAGCTTTACTTTTGTATGTGGTATGTTAACCTAAAGAAATGTCATGAATAAACTGTGGTTACGGACGAAAACTTCCAATTGAATATTTATTGTTGGTGTTTTCTGAGACCGCATACTAAAATAAAAACATTGAAATTTGAATCAAACGCAATTTAATTTCCATCCTCCGTCCTCCTATCGTTGTGGTTTTTCCAGGTAGTGCCCTAAACTATCCGCTTTTTTGGCGCCTATTCCAAGATATGGCGTAAGCACTGGTTTTACATAAGCGACTGACCTTCCAACCCGTACGAAAAACGATGATAAGATAAGTTTTTTGAAAAAAACCCAGTGGTACGAGCCGGGGTTGGAGCCCCGAAGTTTAGAAATTTCATTTGTTATTTTTATAACCTAACCTGGTTTACGAATAAAGAAATACAAAAAGCCTACTTTTATTCCTTGGCTGTGCATTAGTCAGGAAAGGCGACATCAAAGTGATTGAGTTAGGCTCCTTCGTTCGGCCCTCAGCTATTCCATTCGCAACCAGTCTCGACTGTTACCTCACCACTTCTACAATTTGATCTCCAGATTCATAAGAACTACGCGCAATTGGAGATAAGTATTTACTGGTTTATGGCGAAGGCCGGTGAGCGTTGCGAATGCTCGTAAATACTAGCCAGCTTTCGATTTCAAATTGCTTGACTTTCTGATACCGGCGTCAACTTAAGGCGCTATAGGTTCAGCGAAGTAAAGTGAACATAGTTTTTGAAACAATATAATGCGTCTGTTTATAATAATATGGTTTAAAAAAAAACGAATAGTAATCCTGAGGCTTTTCTGAAGGGAAATCAGTGATTCGAAACACGATTAAGCAATTTTCGCTCGATAGAAAAAAATCACGAACATAGGTCTAAAACATATTAAAATTCACTTAAAACATTCGTAGCAAATTATGCACAATAGCTAACCTTGGTTCTAAAAATCGGCAATATCATGTTTGAGGGAACTTAGTGATTACTTTTTTATTTATTTAAACGCACAAAAAAATTAAATTAAAAAACATGATATCCGCGCTTCCAAACACGCACTTCCATCTCGCTCACGCTTATGCTCAGCGAGAGGGAGAGAAGACCATGAACCTATAGCGCCTTAAAGCAATTTCCTTTGGCAAAAAAATGTCATTAAAATCTTCAATAAATGGAGGTATGAAAACTTGTGGTGATGGTAGAATGTTGGAATCATCTTACCAAATTAAAAGGGTCATACACGTGTTAACACATTCAGCGCCAATCACAACACATGAGTCATAGTGCTGCGGGTGATTTTCGCTACATATATCTATCATATATATATATATCATCATATCAGCCGAAAGACGTCCACTGCTGGACATAGGCCTCCCCCAAATAGTGCCAAAGTGACCGGTCCTGCGCCACCCGCATCCTGCGGACTCCCTCGACCTTTACCAGGTCATCAGTCCACCTTGTGGGGGGCCTATACCCACGCCGTGCCTTCCGGTACGTGGTCGCCACTCGAGAACCTTTCCGCACCAACGGCGATTGATTCTACGTGCCATGTGCCGTGCACTGCCAGTTTAGTTTAGCGATTCGGAGGGCTATATAGGTTACCTTAGTTCTGCTGCGGATAGCCTCATTTCTGATGCGATCACTGCCAGGAAAAAACCACGGGATCGGCTGAAAGCGTAGCGCCTAGTGATTTTTGACGGTGAATGTGTAAAGCTGCTACGGACTACGGCGTAGCGCTACGAGCGTATAATGGCAGTGAATGAGTTAACGTCACTTATTTTCTGTCATATCAACGACACAAGGGTGATTCCATGCGCGATATTTGATACAAAGTGGACATATTACCCACTTTTATGTTTTTTTTTTCTGCTATCAATAAATGGGTAATGGGTATTTATAGGTGCCTGTTCCCTTCTGTCAAACATCGGGGATGAAATGGCTCTGATGTTGTGAGACATTCTAATATTAATACGGTTTATCTTATAATTACACTTTCGACAAGCATCAGCTGAAATAAGGGTAATAATCTCGGCCATATTTTACTTGGTACAAAGTAAAAGAAAAAATGGCGGACGAATAAGAAAGTTAATTAGCTTGCGGACCGATTTCTGTCCGACCGCACTGATTGCGGTTTTTCATTAGACTTGGTAAAGGGTGCTGTCTGAGTTACAGACAGTAACCAAGAAAAAATACAGTTTTAATGAAGTTTTAGTTAAGATGTATTTTTGTAGCAAGTAAACTTACGAACTATATTTAGCTAAACATAAACTTATCAGATGTTATAATCAAGAAACATTAATTAAGGGGCTACCCGAGGTTTTCATCGATTTTTGACTAGTCTTGAATTGATACAAATACTTTTGCATTACAGATAGAATTATAAGGCAAACGGTTATCGATTCTTCAATCTTTAATCTCGAGTTCTGTCTACCATATTTTGGAAGAAATTATTAGTTATTTTTTTATGATTTTTTTAAACATTGTCTAAAAAAACACCTTTTTTGTTATAAGATTGCTGTGAAAGATCTAACATATACGAAATCTACATATTTGGGTTCGTCTCTGATGTCTCTATAAACGTGTGTAGGGTTTTGATTTTAAACTAATTAACACAAAAGTTATGGCCAGAAAACCTGTTTTTTGGTCTAAAATTGTTCAACTTTGATGCCAAATATCTCGAAGACAGTGATGTTTGAAGTAAATCTGGGATGCGATATTGCTTAAAGCTGTTGTTGTGAATATGATAAGCTACAAAAAACATTAGAAAACTAAGGGATTCAGATCGAAGGTCATTGGCGTATGGGATCCCCTTAAATAGGGATTGTCGTAAGCATTTTTCTGAATGGCATGCCATCCATCAGTGAAGTCTCTTTTCGTGACGTCTCGCCAGAAGCAATCCGTATAGGGTGTAAAACCTCTATGCATTATTTTCATCTGCCGTATTACCTACAGTTTCCTGTACCTTCGGTGACAAAGACCTAGACATTGCTGACTTTAAATTCATCAATCTGATGCATATAATGCCTTTACCACTTTTGACACGAAAGACTTTGGAACGACCAGGCTGATCATTGTGGATATACTCGAAGGAGGCTTGTTTCTAGTCTATAAAGCACTGGTTATGAGGGAATCCGTTGCTAAGCCAGCGATAAATGTCTTTTAGCAGAGTATAATGAAGAAGATGCATGGATATGTTTAAGCGTCCCAGTGATTTTGTTTGTTTTCTGTTCTGTTACGTTGTAATCCCGCTGGCGCTAGTGTAACGGTTGTGTATGGGCTGCGTTCACTGTTACCGTATAGGCCCACACACACGTAGTGGTTTGTGGGATGCAACTTTTCGCTCTTAGTTTTTTCAAAATTGTTCATTCTTTCCTTTGTGTGTATTTTTATTATAAGGTGTGTATTTAAGTTATTAATAGTTCATTTTTATATATGTATATATTTTTTTATGATATTGCATGTGTATCTGTTGTTGTTGCCCACCGTGCTCTAACCGAGTGGACCCTGCGGAAGACCAGCGCTGGCTGCAAAGCTAGCAACATGCTGAGCAGGGTCCATTTCGTGGCAAAATGTGTATTATATTATTTCTTTTGTAGGTACGTGTAAATTGTGTGTCACGAATAAATATTTGAATTTGATACATACCCAAAAATTGTTAGCTTCAAACCCATCGATCTGATGATGCGTAGCCCCCACGTGCTGTATATACACCAGGAACCCATCCACGTCTTTTAAACTCTTGATGCCCTCATCCAGGGTGTGCATGACCTTCGTGGCGTGCTCAGCCAGCTCGGTGGAACTGAACTGGTGTTCCGCTGTGTGGAGCTCGCTGAACTTCGTGAAGAGGGCCAGAAGGTCCTTGTTTTCTTCGAAGAGCCTGGAAAGTGAAGGACTGAATAAGATATCAGAAGAAAGATTCAGTAAAGCCCGCCCTCAATTATTATCGTCATCAAAATCAAGACTCATTAAGATATCAGCGGAAAGATATCAGGTGAAATGAGGTCCAAATTATTGTTATCAATTTCAATCATCAAGTCTGACGTCCCGCTCGTTTTAACAGACCCAATACTAAAGTGAATCCAGTGTAAGCGAGTGGTCTGACTGAATGATTTCGTACACGACTGCTCAAAGAAAAGGCTTGTAACGCTGTATCGCTATGGATACAGTCGAGTTCGAATATATGTGCACGTACAAACTCATATTTGCTACATATATTCGTAAACTTGACTGCAAGTGGATTCGGGCTGTGAATATACCGCTTCAACCGCGCCCGACCTGCGCCGCGCCCGACTTGCGCCGCGCCGGCCCGCGCCGCAGCACCCAGCGCCACGCACGACTGCACGACCCTAGTTCGATGTGTGGAGAAGGTTATGGCCGTGTGCCGGGCAGCTTGAGGGCATTGGGGAATGGATGAACATTTTAGAAATGCCTGATTATTTTTTTGGTGATAGGAATAACCTTCAAAAGCACCAGAAAAAAGTTGCAGACTTTTCAGCGGCGTCAACTATTTTTGAAAAATATAAACAGTTTCCTCACTTACGATTTGGGTTTAGGACGGTGAATGAGAGACTTTCCTTGATCCGTCTTATATTACAAAAAAAACTGACCCTGGCAATGATAAATATAGCTGCTGCAGCTGTCAATATCATTGCCAGAGTCAGTTTACCACGGATATTTAAGATATTTTCTTGTAATATGAGACGGATCAAGGCAAGTTTCTTGTTTGCCGTCCTAAACCCAAAACGTAAGTGATATTTTTCAAAAGTAATTGACGCAGCTGAAAAGTCTGCAATTTTTTTCTAAAGAAGGCTATTACTATCACCAAAAAAAAAATCAGGCACTTCTAAAATTTTCATACATTCCCAATTGCGTGCAGTTACAATTCTTAGTCATGGTAAAACTGACTATGAAGAGATCTACTGAGATGACACCAATAAAAATTGTGGCAAATCAAAACCACTTGCAGTGTTATTTATCATCCAAAACTTTACAAAATAAGTAGGTTACTATTTCATGAAAATGTAGCTCTCTTTTGCATAATTCAATAATCGTAAAGTAATTTCAGCGGCCAGAGATTTGGATCTGCCTCCGCAAATCGCAACGGTTATTATGCAGACTGCGTAGTTACACGGACATCCAGAAAGACGGACGGACGGACTAAATACTAACTGTAACTCTCTAGGCAATATTGCAGGACGGGCCTAACGCAATATTTCATCATTTTATTGGCCATAACCTGGCCATTACTATAACTTTTGCTGCATCATGTGCCTTTAAAAACCTTTAGATGCATGCGGTATCAAAATTGATACCATGTATTTTCTTCGTTCTAAAATCTGTATTATTTTTTAAGCATGTTACCAAATACTTACAAAAAAAATTGAACAGGCCAGAAATAGACCGCCATTATCTTTTCACAAAAGGTCAAAAAGTTGAATAAGGCGGCTATTTTTGCGACAAGTTATATTTAAGAGTCCGCAGTAAGCTCGATTCTCCATACAAACTCTCATTTTAAAACGACTAGCTAGTTTGCTCTGAAACTTCGTACTTAGAATAAGTTAATAACCATCCGGGTCTGTAATTAGTTTATGTAGCTTTAGATACCATATTTGAGTTGAGTTTTTCATACAAAACTTGTTTTTGCTGTAATTTGTTTGTTTTATAAACTGGAGCCATATAAACTAATAAAATACCTAGATATACCTGATGTCATTGTATATGCAAAGTTTCGTTACAATGCAACACTTAGTTTTAAAATGAGAACGAAACTCCGTTTGTATGGGAAGGTGAAATTCGGCCGAGCTTACTGCGGACTCTTAATGGAACGGAACTAGCTACACTGCGGAGTTGCGGACTCTTAAAGTTTCATTCTTAGAATACCTGGAAAATATTAGTGATATTTTCACCTGGAAAAATCGGAATAAGGAAGGTTAGTGTATATATTCGTCGAGTAATGTGTGCCGATAAAATCTTTTGTTTTTTGTCGGTATTGAAAATGATACTCTATGCATTTAACGTCTTATTACTTACTTTTGCTTTTCAATGTAGCCGCTCTGTATAAAGGTAATTGCGCATGTTTCTAACTCCCACTCGCCTAGCCTAGTGTAGGGGTTGCACGATAATTTGTTAATTTAGTGTTTATTCTTTTTTGGTAAATAAATATTTTTTACTTTTACTTTGAATTATTACACAGTGGGTCTTCTGTACGTAAGTATTTACATTAATACAAAAAAAATTCCACACACACACATGTAACATTTCGCCCGTAGTGCCGTGATAGACCTGCTGGTCCAGTAAACATTTGTGCGTTTCGTTTCATGATATATTTTTCCACGACTGTAACCTGTCAAGTGTATAAATAAATTTTCCGTTGAGAGGCGAACGAGGTAAGTTGAACATTGATTTATCGGAAACTTGGAGTTGTAAGAGTTTTGCAACAGTTACTAGGCTTCCAACTCCTGTACCTAGTTGCCAACATATCAGTGTGGTGTGGTGTCAACTTACACTTAAAGTTATTGCAATTTGTCTTGGCTTCTCGCGCCATACTTTTGAATCCGTATATCTACTCATAAGTTCTCATACTTGTTACTTTATCAAAGATAATTTTTTATATTCTATATTGTTAATTTTTGCTTCGGCATTCGTTTTTATTTATTTTTCATTTATTTTCTAAAGTAAATACAAGATGATAATTAACATAAACTAAATTAAATTAAAACTACGTTAAATCTAAAAAAAGGCCCTCGAGGCATTGTATGATAATTATAGTTATTAGGACATATACTGTATGCATTGGAAGGTAAAATATTATGTTCTCAATGATTCCAAGGGAAAATGTTCTTTGCATACTTACTCTGATCTGTATTTTATGATTCGAGCCTATATTTGAAACTAAATATGGGTATTTATTTTTATAGTATGTTTAGAATACATGATTTAATAGCATGAGTAATTATGTTGAACCTGTGTCTAGTTAGCATTGTAAGTATTGTTTTCAATTGTCTCTATTTTATAAAGAAAGAAAGAGATTGTAGAGTTCCCATCACTAGATTTATGGTACATCCCTAACTTTGTATGTGTCAGTTTGACAGCTAGAGGAGAATCGGCCATTGAGCCTGTATTGTAGTTAACACAGAGCTAAAATCGCTTTTCGACTACTCAATTTTACGATTTGCAACGTTGATTGGCATATACCTCGAACAAATCATGCGGATGACGTAAAAATGACGTACCTAATTTTGCACACAGGTCTGAATTGCTTATTTTCGGTGCTATGTTTTGATCACAGCACGAGCATTACACGTTTTTATCACGTATTTCCAAAAACGGAAAATTACAACAATATTCTTGTAAACGCGACATTCTATTGCGTCTTTTGAAAAAATTGTAAAGAAAAATCTAAATAATTACGAAGTCACTTTATTGTTCAACTGAATGACAATGTCAGTCAAAGATGTTATGTACCTACTCTGCTCATGTCAAGTGGCGATATCGTTTTATTAAAGAGGTTGATAATTGATAAGTAGTAATTGTTTATGAAAATACTTTTTTAAATCATCCTATGAGTGGTTTGACGTCATCCGCATGATTTGTTCGAGGTATGTTGATTGGGTATGCTGTCAATTTAGCACGCATAAAACAAAAGAGAATTAACTGAAAACAGATTGAAAAATTGAATTTTAAACGAAACACTTTCATGCTAAGGTTCAATTTAGAACGTGTCTGTTCTTCATATTATTACTGTTTGGTTCTGAAGTGTGTTTCCATAGTCCTGCCATTGACGGCCCGATTTTAATTTGGTAATGGCATGACGAAGTTGACATCAATTATTCATAACGAGCTTTTGATTTCATATTTTGGTTTTACAAAGTGATGCATGAAATTTACGCCATACTGCATACTAGAGATAAATTCTCGTGAAACGTAGTGTGGACTAATTAATTGAAACTGGCGATTAATTCAGCGACATAGTATACTTTAATTACAGTTTAATTTAAACTCACTTTGGCTAGGTACGAAAATAACATTTCAGCCCAAATCAAAAGGAGGGAGAGGAGACTACCGCCGGAACTAAAAAATGTTCCGAACTACAACATTTTAATTTAAAGAATACCTACTTGGTTAAAAATATGTTTAGGTATGTTTAGTTCATAGCTTTGTGGCAAATGTCTGTTATTAATTAATTGGTAGTGATAACATTTATTACTATAACTGTCATTGAGTACAACATATATATAGGTATTATAATTTATCGGTACCTACATGCCAGTTTCTGTTTTCTATGTTACTCGTCTTGTATTGCTCCTGCATACGCGTGATGACTGATGACTATGACCTCTACGCGTTTGTTTTTTTCAATTCCTAGTGACATTCTAGAACTTAGGTTTCTATTCAGAGGATAATCATTCTCGCGGTTACCTATATTGCAAATATTAAATATCTAATAATTACACGGTTCAACTCGCGTATTAAATGTTACTACGGGCGACATGTTTCGAACTCTTCGGGAGTTCTTCTTCAGGATGAGTGTTTGCGCGGCAATGTCGCTTGAATCACTGCCCGCGCCTAGATTATTAGCATTATTTCAACATTTCTCACGAAAGTTTAAATTCGAGTATAAGTTGACTTAAATACGATTTGACTTACGATGACAAAGTCGGATCATCATCGTCATTATCAGCCCGTAATCGCCCACCTATCAAAATCGCATTGAATAAGACAATTCGGTAAAAAGTATCCCAACATAGTTGAATTTCTACATACAGCAAAATATTCCTGTATACTCTAAATACCTCGAAACCTTGTGGAAAAAAATCCGTTCCCAATTCCCATATTAGCATACCGCGGCCGAGTACCCTCGTCATAGCTAATGGCTCGAAACGCGGGTTGCTGCGACAGCCGCTTTAATGGGGCTTTGGCGTCATCCTTGTGGATTTTAAGATAAACATGTCATAACCCAATTAAATACATATTAATTTGGATTGACGAACTACTCCTGTAATACATCCAGAGTTTTAGTTTTTTGTCAAAGTTGCGTTCGGCGCTCGAGGTCATAAACTTGGATTCTTCATTGGGCCAAGCCCAACATCATTAACAAAGTCTGCAAAAAATCAGAACTACCGAATTTGACGCAAACTACCCCGTACTTTCAGGCGAATGTTACTGGATTAAACGGTTCAGCCTTGTGTCCATTGACTTACTTTTACTACGTACCTAATATAGACTGGCCACCCTGAACATTTTTCTTGACGTCTTCCAGCGGGCTGCCATCTTGGAATGTCAGTACCAGTGCGCCAGAGACGTAGAGATAGAGGATTTAATAAATGGAGTGCTAGCGAATGCCCAAAAGGGATAGACGTAAATTAACCTGACTAAATTGAGAAGGATCAGAAGACTAATATGTACATCCTTGCCGTCTGATGTCTATAATAATATACTTTAGTCGTACCTATTATATCTGTGACGTCAGTTTGAGTACAATATTTTGACATGTGGTGACAAACAAAAAAGCTTATTATACGCTCAGAGGGAAAGGAGATTTGACTTTGTATCTCGTTCCCACTTGTGGTATTGTCTATGTCTTTGTCTGTCTGCGAGATATATGTACCTCTATCCTTTCTCTAAGGCCAGAGACTATGCAAAGGTACTCTCGCTAGAGTAGGTGACATGCGTAAACTCATGCTAGGGATGTCAACTCTATAGTATATAACTCAATAGGTAGTGTCCCTTTTATTTAATTTTGGGGAACTGCTTTTACGCTTGAAAGGTTTCATCGGCTTGAAGGTTGCGGGAGCCTGCTGGAAGTAGGTGGTGTAGGACCGATCACTTTGGAACTCTTCGGGGGCCTATGACCAGCAGTGGACGTCTTGATATGATGATGGTGATGATGCATTTACGCATTTCGCCCAGTCGGGGGGCAGGGCGGTTATGACGGACTAATCGCGGCAAAAGCCGTGGACTACCATTTACTCCATAAATATTTTTACCCACTAACTAACTTTGTCCGCTATAAAATTTCCCCGCAATAAAATTAGCTTAAGCAACACATTTCTTACCCCCATCAATCATTCGATGTGATTCCAGCCTAAGTTTTTCCACATTCAGCGTTTTTAAACGTCAAGTTTAACAGTTACTCTCTTTTCCCTCTCAAGCGATATTACCTACAGTACCTTTAGCACGCAGCTATACCTCAACCGGATTTGCTGAAATTTCAACTTTAATATGTGGGCATTGCGTTGGATTTTTAATAACATGGTTTATCAAGATACGAGCTTGTTAAGTATCTTAGTTATCCATTTCGAATCGGGCCAATGAACTGAACTGGCACGTAAATAATGAAACGGAGGCAATTCAATTTGCACGGTACCGGTCTTTTCCGAGTGTTTCAAAGAGATAAGTTAACCGATGGGGGGTTGTGGAGTATTTAAATTGGTGTGAACTAAGGCGTTTTTGGAACAGTGATTATTCAAGAGCAACGATAATGGTAAATTTAAATTACCTATTTTAGCCTAGCGGGGCCATTTGGCACTCTATAATGTACCGCGTTCTTGAAGTGCGCGTGTTGAAAAGTGAAATTCTGTGATTGGCCGATGAAGTGAATAATTAACAACTTAGAAAGTTGAAAAACCCCTGACAATTTCATTTCACAGTTCAATATCCCAAAACCGGCTGAACCGATTTTGTTGAAACGTAGCTAAGAACTATCTCAAAATCGGTCCATTCGTTTAGAAGCTACGATGCCACAGGCAGACACCCGGACACGCAGATACATAAACACACCAGACACGTCAAACTTATAACACCCCTCTTCTCGCGTCGGGGGTTAAAAAGGAATAATTCAGGCACATAATGAGTAATAGTACAAGTACAGAAGTTGCACTCCCTAGCAAAAACGGCGTTTAGGCATAAGAAACATGCCTACTCTCACCTTCTCTGTCTATCGTATAACTTGTATTCATTCACGCACGGCACGTGTAGCGCTAGGGCTGTCACGCCAAGAAAACAGCAACGAGGGCCAAAATTTGTGATTGAGAAAGAAGTTTATTAACATTTGGTTTGTACCTACACATTACAAGCCCCTTAGTAGGTACATACTTATATATACGAGCGTTTTTCGACGACGTAAGCATTTTTCCCTGTCACACTTGCCTGCTGGCAAAAAAGTGATGAAGCCCTGCACCGACTTACCTATATGTATATGTATGTATTGTTGTATTTTGTTATAAGCACGTTCTCATTTAATTAAAATAGGACAGGACAACCATTATACCTAGCTAAGTAATATACATTTTCAAACCCGTGCTTCATTTTGAAGAAAATTACTGTAGGTATCCCGTTAAAAGTAATAAGTAAGTAACCAGCCGGTTCGTATTGTAACATGCATTTACGTATTGTTGTTGTACATTGTAGGTATCTTGCAACTTCATAATATTAAGTACCTAAGTTGTACTAAATAAGTACTTACTTATTAAATAAATAATTAAAAACCGGCCAAGTGCGAGTTGGACTCGCGCACGAAGGGTTCCGTACCATTATCTGTAAAAACGGCAAAAAAAAAAACAAGTTTGTTGTATGGGAGCCCCCCTTAATGAAATATTGTATTTGTTTTTAGTATTTGTTGTTATAGCGGTAACAGAAATACATAATCTGTAAAAATTTCAACTCTCTAGCTATGACGGTTCTTTAGATACAGCCTGGTGACAGACAGACGGACGGACGGACAGCGAAGTCTCAGTAATAGGGTCCCGTTTTACTCTTTGAGTACGGAACCCTAAAAACGGAACCCTTATAGGATCACTTATCACTTTATTGTCCGTCCGTCCGTCTGTCAAGACCCTTTTTCTCAGGAGCGCGTGGAGGTATCATGCTAAAATTTATATCAAATACTCAAGTCTACTGTCCCTTAGAGCTGAGAAAAAATCCAACTTTTAAGCCAACGGAATCAAAAGATACCGTTTATGCCGCAAATTTTCTAAACTCGCAAGGGAATCAAAACCTACAGGGTACTTCCCGTGAACTCAGAATCTTGAAATTTGGTACGAAGCAACGTCTTATAGCACAGATTAAGGGAAAATTGCGAAAACCTTAAATTTTTAGTTACATCACTGAAAATTTTATGTGCAGTATAAACTGACACGCACTAAGTAGGTATTATACATACTTAGTGAGTGTCAGTTTATAGTGGACTTGTTTCTACTATACGGGGTGGTCCGGAACCCTCGGTGCGCGAGTCTGACTCGTACTTGACCGGTTTTTTTTTTATCTTACTAATTAGACCTCACTTATTAAATGTCACCACGGGTGTCATCAACCGAAGAGTTAGAAACATGTCGCCCTTAGTGACATTCAATGCGTGAGTTTTGTATAATGATTTTAAATATAACTCACAAAAGTTTAAATTCATTTTGAAAATGTTGTTCTTTGTTTTCTTCCACACTGTATAAAAAAGCCAAAAACACAAAATATCCGAGCTGCTTTCAGTCACGTAATGAGAGTCCCCAAACATCACCGGCAACGTCAATATTGACTACGCTCGGTGTCTGTTTATTTTTGAATCAAAGTGAAAATCAAGTGACTGCTGTATTTATTGACGGTAAAACCATTCTTTACCAAGTTCACCACAATCATTGGTTGTCAAAAGTGGTAGGTATGGTAGTACATTGTTGTAGAGGCTAGAAAGTAAGCATTAGATGGACGTGTTAGTTCGAGGGCCGACGCGTACCGGGGGCCCACCTTTAACGTACAATGCGTTACGTCATCGAACTGCACGTTTGAGATGGAGCCGATGTAAAAAGGTCTTAAGAGATTCCAGTTGAGATACTTAGCCAATATGTTATTTACTGTGACGAAGCGTACTTCAGTCTTCTCCGCTATCCCCAGTATACTTTGACCTCCCATAACGCATAACTGTTAACAATCTCAATGTCACGTTATACTGGGCCAGAGTTGCAAGACGAGCCGAGTGTTAAATCGAAGTTTCGTTGCGAACTTGCGAAGGCTCATATTTGCATGCAAAGGGATCGTGTAGGATATTGCTATAGTTATATGTCGATTAATCTCATATCAGTCAGGCTTGTCTAACGACGATCCGTAATATTAGTGTGTAGTGTACTCAAACGGGGTTCCACAAATGTGTTCTTAATCGAATTGCAGCGTTACTAAGGTGTATTTTGCTAATGGGATTCTGGGTTTGCTTCTATATTCAAGCTTGGAGTTCGGTTATTGGGGGTTCAATTCAAACTGAATTTCGTTTTACACTTTCGGCATTATAATATTTGAACTATAGCCGAACTCGCATGACTTTGAGGCTTTGGGGCAAGTTTTAATTGTTTTTCACCCATACATTCACCCGTGCCGTCCGTGCGTCGTCATCCAAACGGTGACACCCGTCAAAATCGCGTAGGAAACCGAATGTTGATAATAAGGAACTATACTGCAATGTTCTGCCGCCAGAGTGAAGCACTAGCAAAAACTGTAAAAAAGTAGAGGAATATAACACTTTAAACTCTCGCGCTTTGTACACATATTAGTTATCTGCGACCATGACCGCCAACCCGTGTCGAAACGTCAGAAATAAAGGTAAATAAATATCGCGTTAGACCCGGAAAAAACAGTATTTAAATATAAAGTAGAGGAAGATCACACACACATGCACAATTGATTGTAAAATGAGTGACAAGGATGCGTGCATAGACAATACCGCATGTGGGAACGAGATACAATGTCAACTAGGGCTATACAACTCCATATTCCCCGCCCTAGTAAGAAGCAAACTTGAGACAGCATGTATAATTTGGAATCCGCATGAAGCTTCTTACACCTTGCTACTGGAGAAAATCCAAAAAGCCTTCTTACGGTTTCTTTATAAGAAAAAATATGGATATTATCCATTTTTATATCCCACAAAATGTATATTGGGCGTATTAGGTTTTAATTCACTTGAGGTGAGGCGTAACTGTGTGCTACTAACGAGCACTTGCAAAATCTTGCGAGGATATTCAGACTGCCCAGAGCTGGTGGGTCAGGTGGTGCGTCTGCTAGTCCCCTCACTGCCGAAGTACAATTTTCGCGCGTAACCGACTTCTGCTAGCTGCTCCAGAGGCGCGCACCGTAGCGCGCAAAAACTATCCGTTTGTCAGAGATCTACACTGCCTCTATGCGCTTCTTGCATCAGCACCGGATGTGGAAGTCTTTGGAAGTAGTTGGGGAATGGTGTATCGTGAATGCTTAAGGTATTGTGAGGTATTAGATAGATGTAATTCTTCTCTCATATATAAAAATGTATACCTAATTTGTAATTTACAGTGACTTAGTTTTTAACTGTTACGAGTATGCTGTGTAATTATTTTAAATAAATAAATAAATAAAACTGCTAGTGACAGTAGTGACCGAACAAGTATCACATACAAATTTTCTGGGCATTGTGATTGACGAATATATGAATTGGAAACAACAAGTAAACATGATTCTAGTTAAAATTAACAAATTTATTTACGCTCTCAAAAAACTAAGGGTCATTACTTCCGAAAAAACCGCACTTCTAGTTTATCACAGCTACATTTGTTCTGTACTGCGCTATGGTTTGGTATTGTGGGGTAATTCAACAGATATTCAGCGTGTGTTCATAGCACAAAAAAAATGTATCAGGGATATAGGCGGTAAAAAGTGGTCTGAGTCATGCAAGCCGTTGTTTAAGAAGTATGGGGTCCTGCCAGTTCCGAGTTTGTACATTTTAGAAATCTGTCAATTTGTAATTAACAATCCAGAGTTATTTACTAAGAAATGTAATGACGGAAAGCGTTCAGCTACGCATAAGGCGTTAATAGCTCCTGAATGCCGATTACAAGTCAAGGAAAAAAACTGTTATCACATGGCTATTAAAGTGTACAACACGTTGCCTATCTCATGGACAGAACTCCCCGAGAACAAATTTCTCTCTAAGCTGAGAACTTTATTGGTTGACGAATGTTTTTATACAATAAATGATTTTTTCAATAAAATGAAATCAATTTAACATAGTAGATAATTGGAAATAAAAATTATTAATTAGGATTAAGTACTGTAATGAAAATTTTATTGACATAATTGAATATTTTCTGTATATACTTAATGTATTTTTTTTAATGATGGTTTTATATTTGTAGTGACATGTTCCACTATTATTATAAATATTATAATAAATTTGATACATAGTTTAAAAATTATTGTATACCGTAAAGCGGTTGATTGTGACACACGCATAACTTAGTCCTATAACAACTACTGTACTCGCACAATTTGACAATAAATGATTTCTGATTCTGATTCTGAACCCGATAAATGCGGAAGCGACCTTTTTAACTCCATGCACCGTGTTAAGGTACAGCGCAACGTGTGTCCATAAAACGGTGTACTTAATATGCTTTTAACGAATAATGCTCATACGAGTGTACGAGTTACGCTACTCGAATGCAAAGTAACCTCTTAACTGTTTTCTTTACCAAAATAATGTATATTCGTTTAACCTTCGGCTGAGATTATTTAATGTTGCCGACTTTTTATAAAACTGTCATTTGAATTTGAATCTTGTACCTTGGACGGTAGAGTTGCTTTTTGTATGGACTACTTTGATGCAATTCGGCCAACTTAAATAATCTCAAGTAAACATGACCTTAGAGACAATTAACTAACTGAGCCTGCGACTTATTATAATATGTTTTTCACCTCACTAGCTCGGAAAGCCCATTTTTATTCTTTAAAAACAGATAGCAAAACTGCATTTTATCCACAAGAGTGCAAAGAATATTTGAAATCCGAACGTGTTATTAGTTACTTTCTTAAACATAATAACACGTAAAGGCCAGTCCAGGCAGGACATTTTTCGCCCATCAGATTTATTTTAATTGGGTACCTTTTTTTAAATGTTTTATTCTTTTTTTAAATGTTTTTAATTATTTTTTTCTTTTTTAAATGCTTTTTTGTTTTATAAATCTTTTTTCTTTTTCTCCTTTTTAAAAATGTTGTTTCTCATTTTAAATGTTTTGTTTCTTTATGAATGTTTTTCTGTATTTTTTTTCTCTTTTTAATGTTTTTTTGGTCTTTTTATACGTTTTTTTTTCCTTTTTTTTAATTCTTTTCTTCTTTTTTTAATGTTTTTTGAAATGCTATTTATTTTTTTGATGTTTTCTTCTACGTTTTAATGTTTTTTTTTATTCAAGATTTTTTTATATTTTTTCCACTTTAAAAAAAAATAAAAAATTTAATGTTTTTTTCTTTTTGATTTATTTTTGTGATGTTTCCACTTTTTTCTCTTTTTAAATGTTTTTTTTTGTAAGTTTTTTTCTTTTTTTATCTTTTTTTTACGTTTTTTCTCTTATTTTAATGTTTTTTGTAACTTTTTTTCTTTTATTTTGTCTCTATTTTATTGCTTTGTTTTTCTTTTTTCAATGATTTTTGCTTTATTCTCCTTTTTATAGATGTTTTGTTTCTTTTTGAATGTTTTTTTTCTTTTTTTATGTTTTTTTGGTCTTATTTCTCTTTTTTATACGTTTTTTTCTTTTTTTTAATGTTCATTTTTTATTATTTCAAGGTTTTATGAAATTCTGTTATATTTTTTTGATGTTTTTGCTATATTTTAATGTTTTTTTTTATTTTTTATTGATTTATATGTGTTTTTCAAAGTTTTTTTCTTTTTCCATTATTTTAATTTTTTCCACTCTTTTTACGTTTTTTTTTTGTTTTTTTGTCTTTTTTTGTCTTTTTTTTACGTTTTTTCTCTTAATATAATGTTTTTTGTAACGTTTTTCTTTTTACGTTTTTTTTTGTTTTTTGTCTTTTTTTGTCTCTTTTTACGTTTTTTTTCTTAATGTTATGTTTTTTGTAACTTTTTTCTGTTTTATATGTTTTTGTCTCTATTTTATTGCTTCGTTTTTCTTTTATCAGTCTTTTTTAATGTTTTTTGAAATTATTTTTGCCTTTTTTAACAGTTTTTCTTTATTTTAATGTAATTTTTTTTGTTTCTCAATGTTTTTTCTCTTTTCCTCTTTATTAAATGTTTTTTTTTAATTTTGTAATATTTTGTTTCTTTTTTCATGTTTTAAATTTTTTTTTTCTCATTTTTAATATTTTTTTCCCCCTTTTTAATATATTTTTTTAAATTTTTTCGCTACTTTACCTTTTGTTTTTTTTCCTCGCTTTAGTGAGGTGAAAAGATTTGTGTTACACACGGGTGCAAGTTATTTTGACGTCTCGTGTGTTGCAACACTCGCTACGCTCAGGATTCTATTTTTGAACCACTCGCTTCGCTCATGATTCTATTTTTGAACCACTCGCTTCGCTCGTGGTTCAACCATAGAATCCATTCGCTAGCTCGTGGTTCAACCCTAGAATCCATTCGCTAGCTCGTGTTTCAATTCCACACTCGCGGTTAAAATACAACTTTGCACCCTTGTATAACAAATAACTATTAAATATTGTCAGGTACAGAGATTGAATATAATGCTCAAGAAAAATTAAGAATGACTACTATCTAAATGTACCCCTTTGCGTCATTTGTGTGTAAGTATTAGTAAGTACATTTTTGAGTTTGGTAATCGTTGTAGTTTGAATATTAAGGCGACTTAAATTATTTGTTGAATACAGCCTCTTTTCAAGAATAAATTTGACATGATTTGACATAATATACTAGATATTCAAACGATTAGATTAACAAAGATTTTTTTTAAATTATTGAACAGGCGAGGACAGCGAACGAAATTCTACGTTTCAGCTAGGACAAAAAACAACTTATATCGTGATGGCGGGTGATTCCCATCTTCCAACCTATCCAATCCAGGTTTCACATGAAATCTGGATTGGATAGGTTGGTAGATGGGAAACACTCGTGATTGCCTGATGTCCAGCTGATTCATTCTACAGAGACCTCGCATTTCTCAACCGATTTTGTGAGACCGAAGACTTGTGAGCTGATTCAATAATCATACAGAACTACGTTGGCTTCAGTTTTTCGAAATAAAAAAATATATAAAAAGGGTTACCTATCTGAATCACTAAAAACGGTTTCCCAAATGTATTGTTTGTCCGAATTTTCATTTGTTCTAAAAGCCGCTTTTCTTTGAAGCCATTTTTTTTTCAGGATGATTATAAAACAAAACCTAACCGACACGGTTCTACGCGATAAGTATTTTAAAAAGTTGAAAAGCTTTTGGGTTTTCGAGATAATTGGCTTTTTGCCGAAATGCAAACGATACAGTTAGGAAATTAAATTTAGTGATTGCGATAGGTTACCGATAAAAAAACATGATCACGAGTTCTACAGCTGAAAGAGCCACAACTCACAAGTTATAGCAACCCGTTTAAGAAGCCTAAGTGTAAGGCCTGAGTGGACGCTCGGGTCGGGCGTGCTGGGGAGCGGGGCGTGCGGCGTGTATGTTAAACAAATGAAACTCATACTGGTGTCCTGAGTAGACGCTGCACAAAGCGTATGCACGCTCGCCCGCCCCGCTGCACGCCCCGCCGAACGCTACGCTCCGAGCATCCACTCAGGCCTTACACTAACATTTTGCATATTGCCTTAAATTAACATGATAAGTAATTATTGATTTGCATACAAAATGATTACCACAGAAGGCAGACGCTGTCGTTGATGCCGTGTTCAACGTCCATTGTAAAGTGCTTTAATCATCATCATCATCATATCAGCCGAAAGATGTCCACTGCTGGACATAGGCCTCCCCCAAAGAGTGCCAAAGTGACCGGTCTTGTGCTACCTGCATCCAGCGGACTCCCGCGACCTGTACCAGGTCATCAGTCCACCTTGTGGGGGCCTATCCACGCCGCTGCTTTAATGTTCAACTGATATTCTTTACCGTTTGATCAATCATAAAAAATCTCAAGTGACTAAAATTAAATCCCTATTTTTAGTTGTGATTTTCCGGACCATTTATGAACCGTTTCATTTGAAGAGTCTCGGGCATTCAATATTCAGTGGATGACTGGCTACGATATCGGATACAACATTTATTGTTTGATCTGCTGGACAATTTCGTTGTTTCCTCATGTTGCGATGTATGACATTGTGTTGCTGTGTGGATAGTACCTAAACCATCAAATATCACAGTAAAGTGAAAATTACATAATTTAACCAAGAAGGGAAGAGTATGCGTACAAAGAACATTTAGTATTATATGTAAGAAAAAGCAACCTTAGACAAAATTTACCAAAACAAGCAATGTTCAAATTACCTAATTTTGTCAATGTTCATGGGAAAAGAAACGTCAGATATCTTCTTCCTTATATAATAAACCAACTACCAAAAGAACTACAGCATAAATACGTAAATAGCTTACAATCGATACCTAGTATCAAAAGGTATCTGACGTTATCTGAACCCAATACGAGTGTATTGTAATAATTATGAGCCTATAACGGTGATGTATTCAAGTAAATTAATGTACCATAGCGAACTATTCATCAGCATATAAACCCTAGAGGTTTCCGCTGGTGAAAAAATGTATACCAAAATGTACTACTCAGATTATATTGGTCAATAAATTAAAAAAAAAAAAAAAAACAAAAAAATTAAGAGATGGATGACGTGTATTTTTTCTGTCGTCCATTGTAAATCACAAACTACTGTACAGTCGACGTGAAAGAATGTATACAATTTTCGCCGTATCACAAAGTAATAAGGTGCAAAACTGTAAACATATATTTGACGTAGATAGTACCTATACTTCGTTTTTTTTAAGATTAGAATTATCTGTCAAACGGGTGAACACAGAAGCAGTGGTCGTAAACCTTCCTTCTTCGATTTCGACCACTGAATTTCCCGGAACTTATGTACCTACATATACGAGTACATATCATTTGATGTTTACCGATAGCTGAACGCATATATTTTCTTTTAAAATGTTATATACCGTAGCCAACGATATGCCAGCAGTCTCGGCAGTCTTTTTCACACGGTCTGATTTAGTGAGATACTCCTTTCTATGGCACATTTCTGACACTAATTTGTAAATATTTACCACCCACTTCCGCTTTTAACTGGCAGTCAGAGGATTCTGCTTTTGCCTTTTCTTCTTTGGAGATGAAAAAACATTAGCCGGAACCAGTTGCGACTTCTGTAGCCCACTCGGGCCAGCCTCGGCTTCATACATTGTAAATGTGCACCAACAAACAAAATATCTAAATAGATCAACAACTAATAACAAAATTCAACAAAAACGATAACAACAATCTTTAAGTAAGCTTACAGCAATAGAAATCACAACCGACTCAACCGACAACAATATGAACTCGAATGAAAAACCCACATGAGTGAATTACAGATAGTGACAGTGACGTTTAAAAATAGACCATTGTGTGAGAACTCTGCCTCTTTAGGTTTTTTAATGTGCAACCTTTCCATGAAAAATTGCAAACGCTATTTATTAAAATTCTTATCTTTTCATCTTAGAATATAAATTAACTAATATTATGTTTCTTATCTGTTCACAACACTGAGTAATGTATGTATTACTAAAACATAATTATAAATACGTGATATTATTTATTAACTCGTATTCACTGTTTGATCCGCAGAGTGTGCCCGATAAAAAACCTTTTATCTCGTTCTGCAAAGGTCTCTCTAATGCTAAAAAAAACGAAGTATAGACGCAGTGTTTCACGTCCAAACGAGCAATATGTTGTTCCGTATCTCGGGGCTTCAACGCTGGCGTCACAATTAGCTTCAGAAATTGGGTTCCTAAAATCAATGCTAGTCGCATACGCCTACCAACATCTAACGCAATAATGGAACACAATCACAAATCGAATAATCGGATGAATAAATGCCTAAAAATGGAGCAGATTCCCGGAAAATGTTAAGCAAGTATGGAATCGGCTTCTATGAAATTTGATCTTAATTTAACAGAAATACTTGCTATAGCACTAACAGTATCCTAAGTACGTTGGCTCAGCGGTGGGACTCGCCTCTGGTAGACAGGTACGTGCAACTACACGCACCTGTGGCCGTACAGCCGCGAAAGTTTTAATGTAAATGTTGTGTAATGTTTTGTTGTGTCTCATTAATTGTAGTACTAACAATAGATATATAAGTTATTGTATTACCTAACCCTATGGACTAATAGTCTGAAATAAATAATAATAATAATAATAAATATAATCACTTTAAACTTCGTCTCCAAAGGGCCTCTACGTGTTGGATCTATATCCCCACGCACGCCTTCCAAAGGACCGGGCTTTGTCCCGTGAATTTAAACAGGAGATACATAATAATAATAATAATAGTCCCCCGCGGCTATGAAGTCAATCCTGAGACATGCCTCTAGGGTTGAATATGTCATTTTTAGGGTTCCGTACTCAAAGAGTAAAACGGGACCCTATTACCGACCGTCCGTCCGTCTGTCTGTCACCAGGCTGTATCTCAAGAACCGTGATAGCTAGAGAGTTGAAATTTTCACAGATTATGTATTTCTGCTGCCGCTATAACAGCAAATACTAAACACATTTTTTTTTTAAGGGGCGCTCCTATACAAAAACGTGATTTTTTTGCCGTTTTTATAGAAATTAGTACGAAATTCTTCGTGCGCGAGTCCAACTCGCACTTCGCCGGTTTTTTTCCTATGGTTGACATTGCCATTATTCAGAAACTTCATAGTTGCGCAATGTGTCAGGATTGACTTCATAGCCGCGGGGGACTGTAGTTCGTATTTATAATTAGGATAAAACTTCAAGTAAATCTACTACTAATACTCCGTTACCTTGAATAGATTGCAGGTGGCACTTAACTTAACTTCAAATAGTTCATTAAACATATTATTTATCGACTTAAATACGCGTTTGTTGTACTAGATTTGATTAATACTCGTAAAATTGAATTGAGTCTGCCTCCAGACAACTCAACATCGACGCCGCCACCAAAGTTTAGGTCTATCCGATCTATCCGACTATCCGATCCCTACACATTATTTATCCATATTTTACCAATCAGACATTCCAATAAATATAATTGCAGGATAGCCTTGACTGCTAATTTTAAACTAAGAGCTTCCTAAGAACCCACGTGGCATTGATTATAATATATTGTGTTTTCTTTGGAACGCTCTGTAGGAAAATATGAACGGTTGGGCAATAAATATATACGAGCCTAGGCCAAGATTATATCTAGGTGCTGCTACTAGATATTTTGTACTTACTATGTAAGCAGGTTATGACCTATATGAAGGCTAAATAAAGCAACTTTTTTTTTAGATGCATGCAAATAACACATAATATTTCAAACAATCGATTTGTGAAGATGTCGCCATCGTCGACGGATACTTCTGGGAGGACATCATCATCATCATATTGCTTATGCGACAGTTTGTAATCTAAATAAACAAAAAAATGTTAACCACACGGTTAAAATGTACTTACGACGCGCGACGCATTTATCAAACCGAGAACCAATAGGTGCTACGATTATTAGTATGCGAAACTGGTTCAATAGCAATTTTTTCAGATGAGTCCCTAGTGTTTATAACCAGTATATGAGCGATATTGATCCTTTCCACAAATCATTGTTAAGTGTTAAATTGTTAGTAAAATGTAAGTTATCTTTAGGTCATCCATGAGATCAATATTTACTTACCTAAGATAAATTTTACTATTCACATCACCTGACAGTCTAAATCCAAAATGTCTTCATTAATCTCATATACCTACTTATTACCTACCTTTAACTTGTGCATGCATACTGCGTCGACGACCGGTATTGTATTATATTAAATAATTTATTAAGTTCAAATTTTAAAAATCTTTTCAGCTTTTTTTCTTTATGATTACCTATTTTGTTATGTTAACATAGTTTTTATGTATTAATGAACCTCCAGGTCTTTTGATTTATGTCTATTGGTACTCTTTGTGTGCCCTTTATATTTTTGTTTATGTGACTGTTTGTGTTCTAAATAAATTAAAAAAAAAAATATACCTGCTGAGTCAGTTTTGCCTGCCCTATGCCCAGCCAAAAACGAGGAAAACGTTGTACGAATAATTTTAACATTTACGTATAGGACGAGTCACGTTAGGTGGGGTTCGTTTATGTTTCATTTACCTCTTTTTTTCTATTATGTACTATTTCTTGTGAGCATTATGCAATATTTGTATTGTGTTGGTGCAACACAAATCAGTAGGTACAGAGATGCATCGGTACTCTAGTGACGTCACGGATACGTCACGACCCCGCTCCGAGCACCTCAGACTGCACCGTAACGGCATAGCGGCAACACACGTTACTTAATATATATAATTTTAACTATCAAACGCGTCCCAATTAGCACACAAGCGCTATAAGAAGCTGCACAGTAGCTGTATAAGGGAGTTTCATAACGGCCTCGGCTCCATCAGTAGTCGCATAGTAGTGCTATAAGAGGATATAGAGCTCTTATAGCGCTAAAAGGGCCCGTTATGCAGCCTATACTCATACTCGTTTTCATTTAATAGCGCTACAATTGGTCTACAGTGGTCGTAAAGGTGTTCTTAGGCTCTACAGAGATGGTACAAAAGCGATGGTTAGCGCCATGAGATCTATAAGAAGCTATTGTAGCGCCATTATATCGCCTTCGCCTTATTTCGGCGCTCTTGTATAGTTATATTAAATACCAAAGCTGTAAATTAATAATATAGTAGTGTTACTGTGGCGTAAACTAAATATACACAATCGTACAGTGACAGGTGGTGAGGATACAAAAATGGATTATCAAAATAAGTAAAAAGCTAAGTCTAACATTGCTTTATTTCTTTGTGTACGTGAAATATCAGTGCGAGTGCCAGTTTGCTGTCAATATATATGTATGTTATCGTCAAAATTCTCACGCGCCCTCAAATTATTCAGTTTTTAAGGCAAAAATTATATTGATATGTTAGTTATGAAATTGTATTTTAACTTAAATAAGACTTTAAAGGATATAAATAATAAATTAGGGTCACGGGTAAGAAATAGTGACTTCAATTACGCCAAAAGTTACGAATTATGCATAAATACGATTCTCAAAATATTGTAATAACCTAAAAAAATACGTTTACCGAATACTGTAATGACGTCTCGATCAAGCAGCTCTCAGAGTTGGTTACATCTGTTCTACAGGATTGGGCCGTACAAAGGCGATAGTGTTTGCTGTTGTGGACTTATAGATTATAAAGTTGTGGTATAGGAGTGCTATATTCAACTCTTTTGGTCGCACACCAGCATGTACCTTTCATTATACAGTTTAACATCACAATTCCGCTGTATTAATCTCTAATATAGCGTTTAGAGCTCTAGTATAAAGTTATGTCCGTCCGTTGTAGATGTATAGTTACAAGAGCGCTAGTAAATTCTATTAAAATATATATATATAGTCCTCCTTGTCGTATCCGACGACGGCGACCCTTACAATTTCCTCTGGTGAGCACGAATATGGCTCGCAAAGCCGAACTTAGTTTTAAATGTCCGGTCACATTGTGTGCAGTATATGGCCCTGGTTATTATAAGTATATGCTTAGGATGGTCTAGGTCGAGTCTTCCGTAAATGGCGCTTTTGGTCCAGGTGTTCAAGTCGAGCTACTTCAAAAGAAGCTACACCTTTTCTGACTTTATTGCGCCATTCCGGTCTCATGGACGCGACCTCCTCCCAGCCCTCAGCAGGTATATCGCAGGCTTTGAGATGACGTTTTAATACGTCCTTGTAGCGCAGAAACTGCCCCCCACGATTACGCTTTCCATCCGCAAGCTCGGAGTAGAATACAGATTTTGGGAGTCTGCAGTCTGTCATGCGACTAACGTGGCCACTCCATCTCAACTCGCTTTTCATCAGTATGGCCTCCATGCCGAGCATGTTAGATCTTCGTAAAACACTTACACTTACTTACTTCTATTAAAATACTTAAGGTGCTATTATAATACTATTCTGCAACCCCCTACAGCTGTATAAAAGGTTTCGTATCATTCCTTATATAACTATTTACCGTACAGTAGCCATATAATTCTCACATATCTATTATACAAATCTATTATAGATTAGTAATACAACAGCCGTAAAAAAATCCATTAAAGAACTTAAGGCTCTACAAAATGCCTTCTTACACCTTTAAGCGCTATGAAAGCTACGTATAACTCCTTTTAAACACCTTTACCTGTCCTTTATTACTCTTTTACATCTCACGGTTGTACAAGCGCCTCCATCTACTCATTGTACTTCTTATGGCTGCCTAGCGATGCTATTGCATGCTCTTGTATCACTATAAGTAACTTTTTTTGCTACTAAACTGCTACTGTACCACCTAGCTGTTAAAGGGTTTTTAAATATGCTACTGTTCATCTTAAGGAAATTAAATATGCTACTGTACATCTTAAGGAAAATTGTACAGCGCTTGAACGACTCCTATGCAACTCCCAGGCTGTACAATGCCTGTAAAAGCAGCTTGTGTGCTAGTTGGGGTGTACTCGTACTATAACAGGGTGGAAATAGATTTTGGGTCAGTGAGGGCAGCTACCAGATCCCGTGTTGCTAGGCGAAAATGGTCTTAGGAGACCTTTCTTCGATTTCAAATTATGAAGATTGCCGTTTACAAATTTTGGAAAACACATACAGAGTGCGAGGAAATGGTTATTTTTGACAAACTTTGTTTTTTGATGCCAATCGATCCCATTCCTGTCCAGGATCAAAAGCTTGTACGGGACCAAAAATAAATTTCCTGCTAGAAAAGCCATAACTCGAGAAAAACTTTCCCAATACAATTCATTATGAAAATGCAAAAAGGTTTTTTACATGTACTCGTATTAGTTTTATTTCAATCGTTCCATTTCTATCCAGTATCAATAGTTTCCTTGGAGTCATTTTTGGGTAGTGTCCAAAAAAGCCAGAAATTAAAGAAAACTGTTATCATACATTTACTATGGAGAAAAAACCGGCCAAATGCGAGTTGGACTCGCGCACGAAGGGTTCTGTACCATTATCCATAAAAACGGCAAAAAAATCACGTTTGCGCCCCTTAAAAAAATATTTTATTTCGTTTTTCGTATTTGTCGTTATAGCGGCAACATAAATACATAATCTGTGAAAATTTCAACTCTCTAGCTATCACGGTTCTTGAGATACAGCCTGGTGACAGACAGACGGACGGACAGCGAAGTCTTAAGTAATAGGGTGCCGTTTTACTCTTTGAGTAAGGAACCCTAAAAACTTTTCTAGCCGGAATTTCTTTTTCTTCCATACAAGCTTTTGATCCTGGACAGGAATAGGATTGATTGGCATCAAAAAAAAAGTTTGTCAAAAATGACCATTTCCTCGCAGCCTGTATGTTTTTTCCAAAATCTGTAAACGCCAATCTTCATTAATTTGAAATCGAAGGAAGGTCTCTTAAGACCATTATCCTGGAGTTCTTCATTGATGATGATTGATTTCAATGATTCTACGGTTCCTGCTCAGAAGAGAGCTTATAAAGAGGAGTACACCCAACAATTGTAGGTATTGTCGAAGGACGTTTACCTAATTTTTAACCGACTTCAAAAAAGGAGGAGGTTATATGTTCCACTGTATGTATTTTTTTTAATGTATGTTCTCCGATTGCTCCGTCAATTGACAACATTTCAAATTTTGTAATGATGCCTAACTCGAAAACCATTTCGGTAATTATGTTACCTGAACGTCATAAAGTAGTTTTCAGATTTCATTTCTCACCCGTTTTTAAGAAAATCGCGAAATTGAATAAATGTGGTTAAACCGTGTGTAAAGTCAATACTACGACTGTCATATCCAGCGGACTGCCGCGACCTTTACCAGGTCATCAGTCCACCTTGTGGGGGGCCTACCCACGCTGCGCCTTCCGGTACGTGGTCGCCACTCCAGAACCTTTCCTCCGCAACCGCCATCGGTTCTACGTGCAATGTGCCCCGCCCACTGCCACTTAAGTTTAGCAATTCGGAGGGCTATATCGGTTACCTTGGTTCTGCTGCGGATAGCCTCATTTCTGATGCGACCACGCAGAGAAACTCCCAGCATAGCCCTCTTTATTGCCCTGTAGTGACTTTGAGCCTTCTTATGAGGCCCATTGTAAGCGACCACGTTTCAGTGCCATACGTTACCCGTGTGGGCTGCTCTAAATATGAGCGACATATTGTCATCCCGCTGTGCCTAAGATTCCAAGATTCATGATATTACCTACTTTACACAGACAAGTTTATTACACAAGAACTCCAATTATAAACACAAACAATAAAACAACATTTTAATAATTAAAACTAAGCAAAGTTGAAAAACCTAAGCTCTTCGGAACCGCAACGGCCAACAGCCTAAGGCCTGTTGTACAATTGTATGTTCTTAAGGACTGTTCAATTTACTAAGCGGACAACAAAAATAGGTTTATATAGGGAATTCAGATTACAAAAATAAGTTTATAAATGATAAATGCATGCGCTTCCCTCTCCACACATGGGCACTCTGCTTGACGACGAATCGATGCGGGTGGCGGTGGCTCTCCGCCTGGGCTGCGATGTATGCGAACCTCATTTATGCATCTGCGGCGCCATGGTGGAGAGCAACGGGCACCACGCCTTGAGTTGCTGTCGCTGTGCGGGGAGATTCTCTCGTCACCATGCCCTCAATGATATTGTCCGGAGGGCGTTAGTCTCGGCCAATATTCCATGTGTGCTGGAGCCTTCAGGCCTGAGCCGGTCCGATGGCAAGAGGCCGGATGGCTTGACCCTGGTGCCATGGCAGAAGGGTAGATGCTTGCTGTGGGACGCCACTTGTGTGAGCACTTTCGCTGCCTCGCACCTTGGTCGCACCATTGGGGCAGCAGGAGCTGCTGCCGAGGCGGCTGCGCTTAGAAAGCGGGACAAATACTCTGCATTGGTGAATTATTTATTTGTCCCTCTTGCGGTGGAGACTATGGGATGCTGGTGCTCAGAGGCCAGGGCATTCCTGGCGGAAGTGGGGCGCCGTTTGCGACTAAGAGGGCATGACCCCCGTTCCGGGTCATTCCTGTTGCAAAGGTTGTCGATCGCGATTCAACGCGGCAATGCGGCGAGTGTGATGGGCACCTTTGCACCCGGAATGACACGGGGCGGGTTATTTGACTAAGTTTTATTGACTTGTAAACCTATCTAATATTATGACTTTCTTTAGAAAATAAATACTTTATGATAAATATTTATTTACAATTTTAAAATAAAGTAATAACATAAACAGAAAAATAATCAAATTTAATTACAACGGTATAATTTACGGACTTTAGCCCGGATTCACCGCATAAATGTTTGCACGTCACTTTTTGAAACTTTTCTACATGCAGAAAACCACATGCATCTTAATTCTTCTAATGAACCAGCTACTCGGCCATCCTTCCTCAGGTGTCTCTTAACAATGGCCCAGTATCGCTCGATTGGGCGGAGCTCCGGGCAGTTTGGTGGATTATCTACCTTTTTAACAAATTCAACGTTTTTTAACCGACTTCAAAAAAAGGAGGAGGTTCTCAATTCAAATGTATTTTTTTTTTTAATTTTTTTTTAATGTTTGTTACCTCAGAACTCCGTCATTTATGAACCGATTCGTACAATTCTTATTTTAATTGAAAGTATATGCTTCCATATTGGTCCCATTGTTTTCAAAACCCCAGTTGGATGATGAAAACCATGAGGAATTGAGGGAACTCCTCAAATATATTAGGCACGCGTGTAGTAATTTCGGTATTTTCTATTATATCTCGTGTATTTACACCCGGAAATTATAAATTTGGTGATGGTGGAAGTGATGATAAAGACCACAGATGGCTTGTGGAACTTCTCAATGATGTACTTCAAACTATATAAGTACGTCACATATTCTGATATGATTCCGTTGAAATAGCAAACAATGAAGTGCCAAAGGTAATTCTGAGATCCTTGAGGAATCGACGGAAGTCCTCAAATATTATCGGCCCACATACAGCGATTTGGTTTATTGGTCTAAAAATCAACGCATCTGCTCTCGGAAATCAGTTCATGTGGTAAATTGGAAAAAAAAATGTGGAAATATTCATGTGGCTTGGCGGAGTACTGAATTGAAGTCGGTTAAAACTTTGTTTTGAAAGTAAATTATTGTATTTATCAGCGTCACGGTCTCACCAGCATAGTGAGCACTTGCTAAATCAGGCCAAAACAAAGGAGGGACACTGTGCTTTCTATATATTGGAAGCAACCGTCTTTTGATGCATTCATTTCTATAAATTTCGCCATTCATAGTGCCGGTTGCAAAATAAGAGTTACTTTTGAGACCACAGGAACAAATTGCCTGCCATATAAGAACTTTCTTACCGAATTTGTCCATCTTTATGGCTTTTTCGGCATCGGGTACACTTTCTCCTACAGCTGCATTGTAATACTGGGGCCCTGGTAACGTATTGGTGTCAAACTTTACGTACGTTTCATCGTCCATAAGAATGCATCGAGATTTAATTTGTCAGCAACATATTATATCAATTTCCGCACCTTTTTTTGGCCCGCGTTTGTTGCTCAACACTTCTCTTTGGCATTTTTTGTTTCTTGTATGTCCGTATGTTATTTCTGTTTTTTATATTTTGTATAGTACTGTGATATTAGATCAAATTGGTGGAAGAATATGGGCCGGAGCCGGAGGTGTATAAATATTACCTATCTATTTATACACGTTAGGTTGCGCTGTACAAGCAATATGCGTTAATGTAGCAGTAAACTATTGTGTTACTGCTAAACACTTAATGTGGCCAATCGCCATACTACAGTACCAATGCTAACATCTACTTTTTTAGCAATTTCCCGAACGGACATGTACTTTTTAGAGTTTAACAAGCACACGACTTTTTCATCGATATGTGGGTTTGCCGATCCACTTCGGCGTCGCGATTTCGGTAAATCTTCGAGGGTATGGTGCTCCCCAAACTTTTTTATTATTTGAAACACCGCTGACTTAGAACATTGAAACTTATTAGCAATTTTCCGCAAAGAAATTTTGCCTGTACACCAATTCTGCAAGATTAATTTTCGATCTTCAATATTAATTTGTTCCATCTCGAAAAATATTTTGATATTTAATAAAATATATAAAACACTTGATAGAATTATCCATGGTCATTTTATATCCGGCCAGTACTTATTAGTTAGTTTTAGTTTAAGTTTTAAAGCTTGAGTTAAATATGTCCGCTTAGTAAATTGAACAGTCCTTACGTAAGTTCAGTACAAATACTGCTCACGTAAGTCGTCTGTAAGCAAAAGCAATATTTGTACTGAACTTACGTAAGTAACTTACAGGTGTAAAGGCCGCTTCGCTTATAAGGCAATTGGACTCCCGTACGGAGCTTAGGCCAAAATCTATCGGGTTGCGATGTATTACTAAGGGGGAAGTGCACGCCGTCCGTGAACGTCGACGGACCCGACCCGTGTCACATGTGTACTTTGAGGCGACACGTAACATCGAGGCGCGCGCCTGTACGTACGCCGCGGAATAACGATGAAATGAATATCCAATATTTGCATTTCACAGTTCAATATCTCGAAAACGGCTAAACCGATTATGTTTTTGTTTTAAATTTAATATAATTTATTTTTCAAAAAAATATAAGTTACATTTTCTATTACTTATAAGTTCGCCAAACACAGTGTTTATTGGCAAGGCACTCACTACATTTACAATATATTTTTATTTAGTCTACCTATCTTATTACCTACCTTATTATTAAAAATAAAAACAAAAACCTATACTAGATTAATTAGAGGGCAAAGACCCATCTCGATCACGTCAGCTTTCGGATTAAAAAAACCGCATTCAAATCGGTCCATTCGTTTAGTAGCTACGATGCCACAGACACACAGACAGATTCACAGACACACATACACGTCAAACTTATAACACCCTCTTTTTGCGTCGCGGGTTGATAAAACTTAAAGATAAAAAAAATGCCCCAGGTCGCTGTCAGCGGGTACTGTGCCCAGAAGGCTGTCTGCATTACCATGCTGGATATGGCAATGCTTACTCTTTGACCGAAATATAGGCCAGCCTTGCAAGTTTTAGGTTGTTTTACTAAACTCGCAGTAAATAACACTTTCGTAGGAGCGCTTTACACTGACTTTTAACCAGATAACCGTGATGTATGTATACGTAAACACTACGGAATGGAAATACATAAATCTATTGATGATATCGTAAAAATGTAAAAGTGAGTAATGGCGTTACGATACGCACCCAGCCTTGTCGATAAACGTCCGTTTCGTAATTGAATGCGTTCGGAACTTCAGTTGTAGTTCACATAACCTCTATTTATATAGGTATAAAATAATCCCATAAAAACATTCCATGTAAAAAAAAAGCGGCCAAGTGCGAGTCGGAGTCGCACATGAAGGGTTCCGTTAAGGGGACGTAGGTTCGTGGTCTTCTCTCCCTCTCACTGATCATAAGCGTGAGCGAGATGGAAGTGCGTGTTTGGAAGCGCGGATACCAGGTTTTTTAATTTTATTTATTTGTGCGTTTTAATAAATAAAAAAGTAATAGCTGATTTCCCTCAAACATGACATTGCCGATTTTTGGAACCAATTGTTATATATTTAGCTGTTGTGCATAATTTGTTACGATTTTTTTAAGTGTATTTTAGACCTATGTTCGTGATTTTTTTCTATCGAGCGAAAGTCAAAAACTCAGGATTCGAATAGCTGATTTCTCTCGAAAAAGGCCTCAAGATTGCTAATTAAATTTAAGGCAGCCGTATTATAATCCAAACAAGAGCTACAATTTTTTAAAAATCCGTTTTTGGAGCTCACGTAGCCTTAAATAAATTGCAGTTTACGATTTATGACGTATTAAAAAAAAACTACTTACTAGATCTCGTTCAAACCAATTTTCGGTGGAAGTGTGCATGGTAATGTACATCATATATTTTTTTGAGTTTTATCGTTCTCTTATTTTAGAAGTTACGGGGCGGGGACACACGTTTTACCACTTTGGAAGTGTCTCTCGCGCAAACTATTCAGTTTAGAATAAATGATTTTAAAAAACTTAATATCATTTTTGAAGACCTATTCATTGATACCACACACGTATGGGTTTGATGAAAAAAAATTTTTTGAGTTTCAGTTTTGTGTATGGGAACCCCTAAAACTTAATGTTTTTTTTCGATTTTTGTGTAAAAATCTTAATGCGGTTCACAAAATACATCTACATACCAAATTTCAACAGTAGAGCTCTTATGGTTTCGGAAAAAAATGGCTGTGACATACGGACGGACAGACAGACAGACAGACGGACGGACATGACGAATCTATAAGGGTTCCGTTTTTTGCCATTTGGCTACGGAGGCCAAGTCTCGAAACTCTTTCACAGTAAAAAGTGGTGAGATATTTCGTAGAGCCAAGTCAGGCATTCTCATTAATCTTTATTTTCTTGCTAAATAAAATTCTGCAACTTGGGAATCACATAACTTTACTGCATTTACTAATTTTTCCATAGGTACCTTAAACTATGTAAGTGTGATTGCCAAGTCACAAAATTTTATTTAGCAAGCAAATAAAGATGAATTATTTATCGTATGGCTTGTTTTTTATATCTCTACTTCAAAGATTTACGGTTTTCAAGTACGCTACCGCGTCTTTAGTTAAAGTTTTAAAATCCTCCACTTGCCCGTGGATAAAGATGAATGAGAATGCCTGACTTGGCTCTACGAAATATCTCACCACTTTTTACTGTGATGAAGTTACGAGACTTGGCCTATTTTTTAAATAGAATGTTTTTCATGGGATCTCATTTCTTTTTGTAGACTTTGTATTAGAATGTTATTTTACCAACCGCAAATAACGTTTGTAAAGTTTTGCAGGAAGAAACTGTAGAAGTAACTTTGTAATCGCATGTTTTTGTATAGGATTACAAACTTACTTATGCAGTTTGTATATCTCTGAAATGTGACTGAAATTGCAATAGTTTTAGGTTTTTTATGAAATATTAGGCTAAAACTAACTATGTTTGAAATTTGGAGCGTGTAGGTGTGCTAGAAGTACCTTAGAATTAGCGTGATCATTATAAGTGAGTATGTCAGTGACAAAACTAACGAACTTTGACGGACAATAGTTCTTAAACTAAAAGTTCAAATTTAATGTTATTGATATTATTAGCCATATTATGCCCTACATGTTCCTGAAAATTCAGGGTTCTAGCTTTAGCCAGCACAAAATTACAGGATGTTGAAAATGGCCTGAATGGCTTCGAGAAAAGGATGGTACGGCCGTGCCTTCTTGTTTTGCTCGACTTGGCGGGGGGGGACTCGCACATGAAGGGTTCCGTAAAATAAATTACGGTTTACGATTTATGACGTATTAAAAAAAAAACTACTTACTAGATCTCGTTCAAACCAATTTTCGGTGGAAGTTTGCATGGTAATGTACATCATATATTTTTTTTAGTTTTATTTTTCTCTTATTTTAGAAGTTACAGGGGGGGACACACATTTTATCACTTTGGAAGTGTCTCTCGCGCAAACTATTAAATTTAGAAAAAAATATAATAGAAACCTCAATATAATTTTTGAAGAACTATCCATAGATACCCCCCCACGTATGGATTTGATGAAAATGTTTTTTTTGAGTTTCAGTTCTGAGTATGGGGACCCCCAAATGTTTTTTTTTCAATTTTTGTGTGAAAATCTTAATGCAGTTAACAGAATACATCTACTTACCAAGTTTCAACAGTATAGCTCTTATAGTTTCGGAAAAAAGTGGCTGTGACATACGGACGGACAGACAGACAGACATGACGAATCTTTAAGGGTTCTGTGCCGACAAGGCACATTCTCAGTTAGCGATTAGATATTGTATAATACGTGCCGTAGATTAAGTACGTGCGAGATGTGCGAATGATGATACATGTAGCTACTCGTATATATACCGTGTGAGTTAATGAATAAAGAACTACTATTGTGTTGACAGTACTTCAGAGTCTCTCACTGAGTGTGGACTGCCATAAACCCCTCTGGGGTGAAGTCCACACTCACCCTGTCTCCTCCCCCATCAACATATTAATTATTGCCAGGCAGTGGACACTATCCTCAACCACCAACCACCGTCTGGCAAAGGTTCCGTTTTTTGCCATTTGGCTACGGAACCCTAAAAAGACGCGCGGAAGCGGGGCGATAAGTTTGCAGTATTGCATACCCTTCCGTGCCATAAATACTATTGCGCAAGTATAATAAGTAAAGAGATCTAAGAGTAGAAGACATCAGTGAGCTCTCGATAAAGTACAAATTCAGAAAACAGATTCCACTCCACTGAAAGCGAAAGTGGTTGAAGAGTTTCGTTACTAATATACGTTTTTAAACTATATCTGCTCCGTGTTAACAGTGTTAAGTCGTCTTTTACGAATTTTAGCCTGTATTAAAACCTCAATTCAAATCAAACCTCATTGCAAATTCTAATAAGAACCTAAATCCCAACCACGAATCGTTTGTGGCTAAAGAGATATTGTATACTGTTTCAGAGCATTTACAAGCGGTGCAAATGAATTGAAACTCCTACACCCGCCCACGTGGCCTGTTTGTGTTCTCGACGCTCTTGTTTTATTTACACACACTGTAGAAGTATAAATTGGATTGGTTAATCAAGAGATTCGATAGTGACGTGGAAATAATTAACAGTTTCAGTGGAATTTATTTTATTCGAATACTTTTACGCAGGCCCATTATTGTTATAGCAAAACCTGTGCGGCGCACGAAAATCACAAAACATATAAGGTAAACGTCCGAGTGCTCGACGCTGTACTAGTATATGGCATGGGCACTTTATGTCAAAGCAATATGGTTTAAATTTGAACTAATTAATATCCTCTTTTATAGTAAAATTGTTAAAAACCCGATGTAGGCATAAACAATTACGTAACTTAGACTACCAAACTAGATATATTATGCCTAACTACATAAATGTATATGTTAAGAGGACGTGGGAGTACATGCTACCTAACTTTTTAAATAATATGCCAGAAGATATACACACAAGTGTCCTTGCAGACAAAAAGTCGTGCAAGATCGCATTAAAAAGATTCTATCTAACGAGAACAGACAGCGAGGTGTAGTTGCTGGAGTTTAAATACAATACCTACATAATAATAATATATTGTAATTACCTATATTAGGATCATGATATTACTGTTGTGAGCGTTGCGATACATTCGCGTCACGCATAAACCTTAAACAGGTTTCTGTACGCGTCTATCAATTTTGTACTGTATCTTTTTCTTTTAATATGAATAAAAAAAAAAAAAAATCATTCGAATTTAAGCCATGTCACTGACATAGAGTGCCCATGCTATATACTAGTACAGCGTCGACCACTCGGACGTTTACCTTACCTTTACACATTAGTTTCGCCACCACCTACTACTTAGTTTTACTATTCATTACCCAATACCCAAAGGTTGACTAGAAGAGATTGCTCTTTAGCGATAAGGCCGCCTGTTGTTTTACCTCTACTATTTCCATGTATCTCTGTGTTTTCTTTTGTGACTGCTTTAAGAGCAATGCCTAGCTGAGCAACTTTTGAAATCTCAAATTTTCAATCCATAAAATCCATTGCTCTATGTTCAAAAACCAGGGAGGAAACTGACAGTCGAGAGCGTTTGTTGGGAAAATCGCAGATAGGCATTCCTCTTAAGCGCATGAGGTGTATTGTATCCCTATTTGTTTTGCAAGTATGTGCTGTTGTGTTTCTGGTGGTGAATAAGAAAGAAAGAAAGAAGAAAGAAAAAATATTTATTCATGACATAAAAGCAAACTGAGATGAAAATACAAAAGGTCACCAGGCCCCTATTTCACCAACTTGACAATTGTCACCTGACACTGACAATTCACCATACATTGCTTGTTCTAAAAGTTAAGGTGGTCGCTAGGTTACTTGTGGAATCAGCAATGTACGGAGAATTATCGTTGTCAGGTGAAATAAAGGCCAGAGCTCACGAGTATGCGCTCGTGTTGAGATTGTGGGACCTGCATTCATCTCCTAGCCATCATGCTGGCACTTCACTAGGCGTTGCGTGGTTGCCTCTCTTTCATTTGCCGTGGGGAGGAAAAAAGACGCAACACCAATATTTGGGCAAATACCGCGAAAGTATCATTATCAACACAATGAATTCTCAAGTACATAAAGGGCCGACAAGCCTCCATAGATTACAGAAGATACTACAGAGCACCAGATAGATCCTTATCATCTCGTAGGCTGTTTGCTTACACGTGTACCTACACACAAATGTACAGTCAGTGTCATATAGTTAGTAGCAGCCAAAGTAGCCAAATATATCGTAACACATCCTTACACATATAGTAATAAAGACGTGTTGCGATATATTTGGCTACCTTGGCTGCTACTATCTGATGCTGCCACAGTGCCACATGCCGACCGGCACGGCAAGTTGACCGTGGATTGAAAATGTAGCCTTTTCGTATCTAGAGCTCATGAAAGACGTCAGTTTTTGCGTCCAGTTTGAGTTCCTTGATACGGTTTCGACATCAGCTGGTCGATCACGTAACGCATTATATGCGCGTTTGGTAGATCAAAATGTCACTTGATGTATGGGAAAACGATCGCTTTTAAGGTGGAAGTTCAGTGTGAACTTTCCATACAAATGATTTCCGGACTACATTACATCATCATCATATCAGCCGAAAGACGTCCACTGCTGGACATAGGTCTCCCCCAAAAAGTGCCACAATGGCCGGTCCTGCGCCTCCCGCATCCAGCGGACTCCCGCGACCTTAACCAGGTCATCAGTCCACCTTGTTACATAATTGTGTGTTATTACATAATTAAAAAATATTTTTATGTTACTATCTGTTGTTTAACAAATAACATCACTTAATTTCTGCAAAATTATTAAAATTCATAATAAATTCATTCGTGCTCATTTTATGAATTTCATTATTCCATCTTCATTATTCACCTTATAAATGTGGGCCTTACTTTAAATCAGTATTTTTCAACCTGCGGGTTGCGACCCCCCGGGGGGTAACGAAGCTTCTTAAAGGGGGGTCGCGGCTGCTTGTTTTTTTTTTAGTAAAAACCTGTAGGGATTTCATATTTGTAAAAAAGAATACATAATTTAAGAACAGCGCAGAGTGGGGGGTCGGGAAATATTTTCTTACTTTAGGGGGTCGCGCCATAAGAAATGTTGAAAAACACTGCTATAAAGTATAAATTAGGCAAAAACTGAACTTACTTGACAAACAATATGATCCCAGTCTTCTCAATCTGCCTGAATATGCCCTTCCACGAAGCCAGCATGCAGTACTGTTGCTTCGCAGACAGGGGGCACCGAGGGTCAGAAGGTGGCGCCGGCCGGTCAAAGGCATCCTGGCTCAAATCCGACGCCGCTAACTTCGTCAGCTTGCAACCCATTTTCACATCGATATCACAAATATCTAAAAACAACTTTATAGTTCCGTGATGAGTTATCTACATCTATTTCACTAGATAACTAAATGTTTTAAAACAAGTTGTGATGTCTACTTTGCCCGGTATTTTGAGGTTATGTAATCGTGCGTAAACAGTTGATGACAAACGCGAGTTTTTATTGGCGCTAAAAGATTTAACCTCACTCTGAAATTAACAGTTTTTCAGGAATTTTACTCCCAGAATCAGCTGTGGCTCAAAGAGAAAAATGTTTTATTCATGATTGGCTAAAATTATATATTTTAGGATGTGTTGATATAATAATGTTCAAACCTCTAATACACTCTACTGACAAATATCCACCCATTCCTAGTATCAAACTATTAAGATTAATGGCCTGATCTAAATGTGTGTCACAATTAACATTCGATTACACTAAACTCATTAATGTCAATAATGGCGTCTAGTATATTTCCAAAGGCTTCGAAATTTAAAATTAAAAACGTTGCGTATATCGTCCTCGCGCTGGCGCGTTCTTTTTCTGACTGATTCTAGTACACTTAGACAGGTTAGGGATGAGAAAAAACGGCAAATAGCAAAAAAAAAACCAACTAATTATTTTGTTTCTTATACGTTGACCGTTTAGCTAGAGGAGGAGAATTGTGACCAACAATCAATGGCACGTATTCAGAATATTATTTTAATGATTATGGTAAAAAATCAACGCACAATCCCTGCACGTCATATTTTATTCTAACTGAGTACCTTATATTATTCTATTCAGATTTTACTGTCTTATTTATGTACCTAGTTATTTTTACAACATTTATAATATTATTTAGCTTATCGACAATAGTTGCAAAAATAAAACAGGCAGGTTGTAAAAATAGATCAATCAGGTTGTAATCTGTGTCAGGAATTATTCATCACTGATTGCAATAAACAAATGTGATATTGTAGTATCGAGATTTCAATCCATCGAGGTGCAAACTTAACTGAATCGTGTTAATTACACGGAGATTCATATTCATATTTTTTTTTGCAAACATATTAACTTTATAAGTGAGAAGTTTCTAATAACATGAGATGCAAATAAATATTAAAGAGATATCGTTGTTTTTATCGCAAATCGAGCGTGCAGATGATATATTCTTACGCAAACAGTCCAATCGATTTCGTAATATGTTTTCAACTATCGTGGGCTGACTAATCTTACTACTCCTATAAAACTAATGGATCACTTAAGAGATAGCTTCCCGCCCGTAATCAATGACAAGTAATGTTTGTCCCACCCCCTCCACCAAGTCGGGTAACTTAGCAGGGAGTTGGCAACTTTGCCCATAGCCCGGGGAATTGAACCCGGGGGCAGTGGAGTGTTAAATTAATACAATACCTATCAGTTGACCAACTGTTTGTTGTTGCTAGATTAATTTGGTTATTGTTCATTTTTGACGTTTATATTGATTTCAGGTTTAGCAATTGGGCTTTTTAGTCGCTTAGTCTGTTATGTCGCTTAAACTGTTAGAAAAATAAACGCTATTTTCGTCAAAAAAAAATATAATTTTTTCGTCTCTATCACATCTTTGGCACATCACTATTTCAACATTATGACGCCCGACGATGATTGTATGATAATATTTTGATATTATGGCCATCATACGTTATAGTTTCCATTCGTTACCAATTTGGACCTTAGTCCATTGTGTTACGGGTCATTGGTATGCAGCGCGTGACCGTTGTTAGTCATATGGTCCGTATTTGGGCCGTAGGTCGGGCGGCGTCACACGTAGGCTAGGTTTGATTTTAGCTAGGTTTCGCCCGTGACTTGGTTTGCAAAGCATCGTTAATGATACCGCTGTAGGCAAAATTAGGCAGTTATTTAAGTGTCGGTGATACCGCACTTAAAATAGGTTACAGAAGTTCAAATGATTGCTTGAAAGCAATGTAATAATTGAGTAAAGATTATTAATTCCTTTTGACGGAAACATTGCCACGATGAGGTTTTATTTATGTTATGATCGATATTCTCAATTATTGTTGCCTCTATATTCTAGGTCTTTCAAATGATTATGTAATGATGATAGAAATAGTGCCGGCAATATTTTCATTCGCTAATACTGTTAGACATTTTTGTTCTAGTGATAGATAGAACCACTCCTTTTGACACACTTTGGGGGAGGCCTGTGTCCAGCAGTGGACGTCTTCCGGCTGATATGATGATGATGATGATAGAATCACATTCAAATATTTTTAAAGTATGTAGTTGCTAATGTATTGTATATTATTTAATTCACGAGAACGGCCTAACTCTTTCTCATTTCGTACTGGTATCTGTTTTGTCTATATATCCTCTTGAGTTCCCGCATTCTATAGAAAAGACCAAATATGGTGAATGGAATAAAAGGCAATTTTTCAAGGGACACAGATGCATTGGTTTTGTATTTTCAAACCATTATCCGAAGTGCTAGGTTTAAATTTCTTTTTTTGTTTTGCCAGTCATCGTGGATTGAATGACTTACTTATATATATGCTGTGTATAGTTACTGCTGCAATGAGCAAAACGTGGAGGGGTTAATGACTAATTCCATAGTCCAGATAACCGAAAATAAATCGTTTATTTACTTTTGGATTCACTGCGAGGAATCCACTTAATATCGACGCGGGCGAAAATATTTTTACTAGGTCATCCTAAAGTAGAGCGTAAAATAATCGTCTTAGGTACGATCTACAGCGCAGTGATGGATGATGCGAAGCGATTAAATAAAGAAAATGTACTTTCTGTGATTCTGTTAAGATAGTGTACTTAAACTAGGAAAAAATCAGGGTTCGTTTCGAATACTGTCCATTTTAGTGGACAACACTTTATATATCCTCGCTTTAACGATGACTCAGGCTAGAACGGGCCGTGTCCGGCCCGGGCCCTTTTCTAAGAAAAACGACGGCGTTTTGCGCGGCCAAGCTATACCCAAGCCCGGCCGGGCCGTGCCTACACCGAGCCCCTTCCGAGCTTCGGCCTAGCCTCGGCCGGGCTTGGATTTGGCTGTGCCGCGCAAAAACGCCGTCGTTTTTCTTAGAAAACGGCCCGGGCCGGACATGGCATAAGTATTAACTAAATCAGGTTTATACCTACTTCTCTCGTTTCTCTGCGTGATCGCATCAGAAATGAGGCTATCCGCAGCAGAACCAAGGTAACCGATATAGCCCTCCGAATCGCTAAACTTAAGTGGCAGTGGGCGGGGCACATTGCACGTAGAACCGATGGCCGTTGGAGCGGAAAGGTTCTCGAGTGGCAACCACGTACCGGAAGGCGAGGCGTGGGTAAGCCCCCCCCACAAGGTGGACTGATGACCTGGTAAAGGTCGCGAGAGTCCGCTGGATGCGGGTGGCGCAGGACCGGTCATTTTGGCACTCTTTGGGGGAGGCATATGTCCAGCAGTGGACGTCTTTCAGCTGATATGATGATGATGAAACCAGGTAATTATTAACGCGCTACACCGACAGACCTTCAAAAGACCTGATCAGTCAGATCGGGTGTCAGTCGATAAGGGTGATCAGGGATGATGATAGCGATCCTTAGATATCCACTGCTGGCGGATCTTAAATTAATTTAAAGTTGTATTTATCCTGTTTATGTTTTCCATACATGTGATACGATTAAATAAATACATATTTAAAACTAAATTAAAATTATTAGGTAATTATAATTAATTTTATAAGGAGTAAATTTAATTTAATTTCCACGATTATTACCGCACTATAGGCATGGCATGACAAGTGGCAACAAATCAAAGGTATTATAAAACGATCATTAGCACTAAGTGGCTCTCTACTCACAATGATCGAGAGAAAAAAGATCGAAAGAAATCTAACTGAACGGACATCCAGCTGCGAAATAGGGTTATATAAAAAAAACAATTAACAGATAAACAAAAGGGTATAAAAAAAAGACAGTAATTATTTTAAATAATATTATTTATTTTAAAACCAAAGTAACACTTTACATCGATCTTTATACGACACTTTTGTTACAACACATTCATCGTTAAATTCAATACTTAATCCTTAACTAAGGGTCTGTACACAAGTTGCATGGGCTCACAAGAAACAGTCAAGTACATCGAAAATGGGTACATTTTATACACATTCTCCATACATAAATTACCCGAAAACTCTTGAGAGTAGTACAAATAGTAATTACAAAGTGTATAAACATCGTATCAGAGAATGGTTACTAAATGGAATTCATTGCGAGCAAATGTATATTTTATTTGCCTTGACTACACACATGGTCTCAAAGGAACTCGATTTTAATTAAAAACTTTGCGTGATTAGTTCTCGTTTGGTTAAAATACTGAAAATGCGTGTGAATACCTAGTCAAAGTTTAAGTCGACAGACGTCACAACAGAATCAAAATTGGCTAATGGGTATAAATACTCGTATTATTTTCTGAATGTAACCGGATGTGCACGTCAAGGCTCGGACTTATGCAATCGGATTCCGGAATCCGGATTATTTATTATACCGGATTCCAGAATCCCTGCCTCCGCTTCTCTGCTGTTCGGAAGCCCAGATTCACAGAGCCTTGCTTCCAAGCTCCATGGTTTATAAAAGGGACATTCAATGGAGTAGGTAACATAACTGACACGAAAATCCGTACAATAGAAAAACGTTGATTTCATGATACAGATGATATCAACACGTTTGTTACAATTATAGGTGCGTCATTGATTGTGTCCTTTACAAAGTACCAACCCCTCTCTTAACATACTACAGCTAACAACGGCCCTCAGAAACTTTATTTTGGTACACGTTAAAAAAAAGAATTACGAAAAACGTTCGCTTCAGTTCCTAATTCAACGTCGCTTTTCAAAATTATCGTATCTCTCAGTGTTTGCACAACCCTGGCATCGTTATTTACACCTACGCAGCGACAAAATGTATTTTTTATTACTCTCTGAATGCTGATAAATTTGAAAATTGATGTCGTTCACATTATTTGAAAAATTGTGCATGGCATTGACTTTGATAATTTTGTTTGACATTGCGCTATTTTGAACGAAGTGGTCTAAATAGTTATAGCAAGTATTATCTACAGGAAGAATTAATTCATGTTCACATTTAGATCCCCACCTGTGATAATCGCATTACAATAAGGTTCCAAGTGGAATGCAGCTACAGTATAACACAAAAGAGCTATATACAGAATAGCAGTACATAAATAAGCCAACACTATACCAGTAGAAATTATCGAAATGTAGAAAACAGAAATGATTTTGCACAAATTAAAAATCTTCAAAAAGTACCTTAGTATGGATAACAAATAATTGGTTTCTTTGGTATCTTTACACATCCTTAATTAATGACAACGAATATAATATAGTGAGAAAATTATTACGATAATCTAACAATTTGTCACTATTTTAGCGCCCAATCGGCCATAAATATATTGAATACAATACCTAGTCATTACTTTTTGGGCACCATGGGGTGTGAATTTGCGGTAAGCCGGCAATATTACTATTATTTCATGCGAGTATAAGCATTCATAATAATCCTGAGGTATTCAATTTACACCGATATAGGTACCTACTACATATTTACGTTTTCGAAAATATTATCAAAACAAAGTCCTTGTAAATATTGCTTGCCACCTGATATTTAGCTAAATACTATTAAAAATTCTGATGTGATTTTATCTGTGACGTTTGAAACACGGAAACGAAATCTTTGAAGTATTTTATGGGACAATATTGAAGTGCACACAATTTTATTTATAGGCGCCACTGTTAGTACTTCATCAGAACGTGAACGATTGTAGCTAACGTTTACTGATTATGAGAGTGATGGTAAACACAAAAACAGATACTAAAATAAAGATTGAATAAAATGTTTTCATCCAGTTTTTTGTTCCACGTGTACAATATTGCCAAGTTGCACAGTTGAGGTTTAAAGGGTATAAAAATATTCGTAAGACTTTAACCCTTTCTTTACACATCTTCATTCATCATTCATGTAAACTTAATAAAACCGGCCAAGTGCGAGTCGGACTCGCGCACGAAGGGTTCCGTACAATTATCTATAGAAAAACCATTTTATTTTATTTGTTGTTATAGCGGCAACAGAAATACATCATCTGTGAAAATTTCAGCTGGAACTATCACGGTATCAGTGATATACAGCCTGGTGACAGACAGACAGACGGACGGACGGACGGACGGACGGACGGACAGCGGAGTCTTAGTAATAGGGTCCGGTTTTACTCTTTCAGTACGGAACCCTAAAAACAAGCTTAACCTTACACATTATTATGACAACATAAACTGTATTGTTAGGGACCTACTTACAACACTTTTACATGAAGTGAATCGAAACAATTTAAATTAATATTATAAAAAAGGTCAATCGGATCAGGAACACGGAGCTGGTGCTGGTGGATGCCAAGACCGCAAAGCTAAAGTGGGACTGGACTGAACATGTCTTCCGGATGCACCTGGAACGATGGGCCAAATTAACCACCGAATGGACCCCAAAAGATGGCAACCGAGGTGGAGGCAGATTGAAAATGAGATGGCAGGGACGACCTTAATACGTTTTGTACTGGCAAAAACTAGCACAGGAACGGGACGAGTGGCGAAAGAAAGGGGATACCTTTTCCCAGCAGTGGGACACAATGCAGGCTAATAAAAAAATATGCATAGAGAAATAAACATTGTAAATTTGTGTGTAGACGGTTATCTCCAAATACGAGTAGTATTATTTCAAAACTTCTTTCATAATGAACCTAAATATGGATCTTCATAATAGAGCTTAGGGATCATTAGGATAATTTGTTCCCCCGCAGTTTCACTTTCAGTCTGTACAATACGCGAGTGGCGGCTGGTATAAATAAAGTAAGAAATTATGATCGTGAGGACACATAAAAACTAACTACGCAAGATAGTAAGAATGAACAGGACACAACACCTTGAACAGAAACCTCTATAATTTAGGTATCACAGACAACCCCATGTGCAGAGCGTGCATGGAGGCAGAAGAAACAGCTAAACATGTGCCACTGGACTGCAAGCAGGTATTCTGTAAACAGGAAGAAACACCTTGGGTCTCCAGACACACTATGGGAGGCAGTAAGCAATACCAAGTCACTCACTAACTTTTTAGAGGAGCTGGGGTTAGAAAAGCGCTCCCCCACTTTTTTACGCAAACTAGGTACACTGGATGTTGACTGCGGAAAATGCCCAGTATAACTAACTAACTATCACCACCCAACACAAATGTAAAATCAGAATTCTATTTCATAGGTCGCCATTCATATACCAAAGCAAAATATCCCGCAAAAGCCAGGACTGGACAGACCGGATAAAACTTCGAATAGAATTTGCTTGACAATACTGAAATCTCCGGGATACCTTTTGTATAGTCATGTATTAGTTTTGGAACTTATGGTTGAGAAATAAAGTTTAAAATTGAGTACATGTTTTTCGAGTGCATCGTGCCAGGCTGAAAAGGCGTTAGGGTTGGGTTCTCTCGTATATTTTCATATGTAACATGATGTAACTAGATATTTGATGATTTTGTAAAGCATATGACTTTTATCTTTTGTTTTTAACCGACTTCAAAAACGGAGGAGGTTCTCAATTCGTCTGTATTTTTTTTATGTGTGTATGTTACGCGATAACTCCGTAATTTATGAACCGATTTGAAAAATTCTCTCTTTGTTTGAAAGCATATACTTCCAGATTGGTCCCGTTATCACCGAAATCCAGTTCTGATGATGGGATCCTGGAGAAATGAACGGAACTCTTCAAATTTTATTGGCAAACTTGAAGCAATTTGGCTACTGATTTAAATCCGGTTAAAACTTTGTTTCGAAAGTACAATTATTTATTATTATTTTACAACCCCGAACCCAGAGACCTAAAAATCCTTTTCTCTCTTGTTCGCAGTCCTAACAGCTCGTTTATGCAATATGCACCAAAACGCAGGCCAGGCGTAGGGGGTCAATCCCGCACTTACGACTTACATTTTATTTCATACGCATTCGATTCCACGCGCACCGATCTGACGTGTCAGAACTAAGAACGAGCGCCCAAAACCCATTAATATCAAATAGTAATGCAAAATGGAAGTGTTAGACTGGCCCCCAGGCTTGCATTCTGGTGTCCGTTTTTTCAGAGGCTCATTGGTAGAATAACATCGTATGCTAGGCTCCCTAAGTCACATGCGACGTTTTCAAAGAAACTGCAGAGTAGCCTCTGATTTGTTTTACAACCGAATTTACTGCTAAACCCGTGCAGCTTACGTGCTATAATGGCGTGAACATTCACGTGGCTTGGGTCGCTCTGGCTCTTAATACCCAACTAAGCCAGACATGTTTGTTAGCAGAGATTCGGAAATGTAAATGGACTGACGTGCTTTCCGGAGTACAAACACAGTCTGCAATTTACTGGTTCTGCTTTTTAGGTTGGTACCTAACTGTTGTCAGTTAGTTAACTAATTTTGGCTGACATCGCATTGTCCGGTTAGCCTAGTAGCTGAAGGTGCTGGGTTCAAATCCCGGTAAAGGCAAATTTGTGTGATGAACATTCCGAACATTTCGTTCCTTGAGAAACATAGTACCACTCACGCCACTATACAAAATGTTTTGTGCTTGAAAATTCAACTTTTGAAAAATGGAACAATGTCACTTGTTGAATGATTATTAATTTTGTATAGTGACACTATGTTTCTCAAGTAGCGATTTGTTTCTGAGTCTTGGATGTTTTCTATGTAGTTATTTAAGTATTTATATCAATTAAATATCGTCGTCTAGTACTCATAACACAAGCCTTATTGAGCTTACCATGGCGCTAGTTCGATTTGTGTAGGATTGTTTTTTATTTATTTCAGTATTACGCTTTGATTAAATTTGGCTACCCACGATCCGTTTAAGGGAGTTAGTAACGCTTTTGAAACGCTCTTTACCTAATGGGAAGGTGTATAAATAAATGAAAGGTTGGACCCGATCTTTAATACCTGCTTCCTCTCCAAGTCCATAAGTATTGAGAATCATATTTAAGTAGGTTAATTTGGACAGCATGGTCCAACATCCAATTTAAAATACTAGCACATATTATGTAGGTACTGATAAATTTATTCTAAATCCAACCATCCCGCGTTATTCTAGACACGAATGCAATTCGATGGCCAAATTTAACAAATTCTCTCAACTTTCATAACCACGCTGAAATTTCGTTTAAATCCAGAATCCCGCAGCTTAACCGTGTTAGCCCGGGTCAGCACTTCACCCGGGTGAAATATCCGGGCGTCGAACCCGGTTGACCGGCGAATCGGGAAATTGTAGACGTGTAGATTGGCCCGGAGCCAAGAAATGTGACAAGATTATGCAGTGATGCGAATGTCATTTAAAATAGTACCTGCCAATGATACCTACAATTTGTTAAAACTTCTGTTTCTAATAATTGAGTACCTAAGGACACTTTTGCATTTGGTGGTGCGGACTGCGGAGTTTATGCGTGCGGTATCAGTGAGCTCTGCTGTCAGCTGTCATTGACAGTACAGATTCTTTACCGCGCATCTGCATTTGAATGAGTGCTTCCTGATTGTACTGCAGTTCTTTATAATACGGCATAAACCTGCTTACTACGGTTAACTATAACCAGTGTGATGCAGGGTTTACTGTTGATAAAATCAAATTATTTGTCACCCTTGTCAACAATTTTTTTGGGGACAATCTTACACAAATCGACCTAGTCCCACACTAAGCAAAGCTTGTACTATGGGTACTAGACGAAAATATACATACTTATATAGATAAATAAATACTTAAATAGGTACATAGAAATCATCCATGACTCAGGAACAAATATTTGTGCTCATCACACAAATAAAATGCCCTTACCGGGATTCGAACCCAGGACCTCTGGCTTCGTAGGCAGGGTCACTACCAACTAGGCTACAGAGGTCGAAGAGATATTGAAATACTAATTGCTCCAGAAATTTTCAATTAGCAGGTAACGCCCGAAATTATTCGAAAATGTCGTAAGTTTATAAGTTTTATAACACTGACTAATGTGATTCTGATTAGAAATTCAGTAAGCATTTTGCTGCTTTTATTAGGTTTATTTTTGTTTACTGGCTTGAGTGTAAATCATTTGTATGTTTAAGTACTAATATTTCCAGCCTTCAAAATGTCACAAACCCTGATGAATTACCTGTTGGACTATTAATGTACCTGGGTATATTCTGCGGAAAGAAACAAAAGGGTAATTAAGGTAAGTAAGTCGTTATACCTAATTGATTTAAAAATTAGATTCTAAGTCATGAAGTTTGCTACGTAAACTGGTACCTACCGGCGTTATTTCTCTTAATCGGTACTGGAAGAATTACAAGATTTTGCAGACTTAATGTCCCAAGGGGAACTGGGAGACTGGTTCACGTCACAGTGCTAATAGCCCATTAGACTAAGACAACTTTTACGAGTATGTCTTCTTTATTAGTGTTAAAGCTGTTAATTCCAGACTTAAATCATTTATTTATTGCCGCCTGGGTTGGACCTTGTACTTTACGAGCCCTTGTCCCCTTACCCTCGCCTACATACCTAGTCATTAAATCTTTACTGTGTTCCCGTGTCGTATTCTCGACCCTTTCCAAACTTGGAGATTTTACACAAAATTCAATGTCGAAAATTATATTAACCTCTCCTGCGATGTTGTCGCGAACGTCAGATTAAAAAATAAATAAATGATGTGCTTTTTCTTTAAGCTTTCCCAAGTTGCCGGTACAATCATTTAATGTGAGTCATTTTATTTTACCATTGCATTTAATTTACGACATGCCTACTCATTTGATAATGGCAAACATTTTTATTTCAAAAATATTGCTAAAACGTTATAATCAGGCGCTTATATTCTCACGTAGCGCAACTATTTCAAAAGGATAAATCAAAACAAAAAGTCCCTATACTTAATACGAAAGCATTCCGGTGAATCATTTCAGTGAATTGTCTTATTTGGTTGGTGCATTTTCATGCTCGGTTCAGCGCTTCTACAGCAGTGCCGACGACAAGGCTTAAAAGCTTTGGCTTGTTTAAGCCGTGACAAATAAGCACTTGATCAACTTAAATAAGTTTTAGCACAACATTTATCTTTTTTATACCTACTGCTCGTTCCGACTTCATCTGGTCGTGAAAGGTTTATAGGGAAAATTCGGGTGCCTAACCCTTATATTTTTTAGGATGTTTTTTTTAATCATATGTATTTATGTTCAACTTTACATATTCAATTTATATGGAAAACACTAAACTTATCCATTATATATGACTGGTCGTATTTCATAAATTTTGTCAACATTGCCCGGAACACGTTTGGATGTGAGCTGACTCGAAACGTTTCCCCTTTTAAATCAGTCCATTTCCAGGATCTCCGTACCGACTTATTTCCATGTCGCGAACGTATCTACATATGTAATGTAGATGAAACGTACGATTAAATACACACTCGGAACTGATGAGAGCGTACACTGATTGAAGAGAGTTGCGGCCTAGTTTTGGCTTTTCACGAGAATTTGAACTCTGTTGCTCAAGGATTACAAATACGAAGAAAGTTGTTCATCCATGAAAGCAATTGAGGAAGGGAAGTGTGCCAAGTTTGGAACAGGTGTTGTTTCTGAGTACTCTTATCCGTGCTAGGTCTGTGAAACAGTGTATATTTTGTACAACCAAAAAGAAGACCGGTGTAGGCAAAGTTGCAATATTACGTGAATGCGACTTTATATTGGGGTTTAAACGTGGTCAAATCGACAACCATCACGCGTTGGTCGATTATGTAACGCATTGTACAGTCAGCATCAAAAGTAACTGCGCAATCGAAGACGTCAAAAGACTTTATTCCTCTTCAAGAAATACTTTTGACGTCTTCGTTTGCGTAGCTACTTTTCATGCTGACTGTACGTGCGTCAGGTAAATCAAAATGTCACTTTTTATGGGAAAATGACAGTGGACTCGTCCTAGCGCTCGTTTGAAAAGTTACTTCTCCTTCTTCTACCCCTCTAACATGACAATTTGCCGTTAGTACATGCAATCTGTAAAATGTCAAGTAACGATGTAAGTATAACGTATGCGGAATGAAATTTGCACAATGTTTTAAATATGTACAATGTTAAAAAAATCGAGACAGCAATGGGGAACTTGCATGGGACTTCAATTTCGAATAAATTGCACTCAATCGATGCGGATATACGTAGAGATATCATACAAAAGAAAAAAAAAGAAAAAAAAACGATTTTATTAGTTTTACCTAACGTTAAAATGACGAAAATTATTTTTTTATTTTTTCGATAAAATAACGTAACAGTTACATAGAATATTAAATTAGAAATGATATTTTGTATGACAAGTAAAGACTTAAACGTAAATTATGTGGAGATAATCGCAAATTAATGACTTACTCCGTAGTAAAGGCTATGCTGTGACGTCATAGCATAAGCCCGTTTAGTAGGTATAGAGCGTTTTCGGGGGGTGCCGGCGCGCGCAGATTTCAAATGCATATAACATCAGAAAAATAAATCATAACAAAGTTTTAATGCTACAGTTGTTTTAATGCTGGATTATACTTTTGTTTTTCGTAATAAAATATTAAGATGCAAGTTCCCTATTGCATCTTACGGTTAATTTAAAGTCTACATATCTGTCAATCAATCAGGTCGTTGATGTTCTACGTCCGTAGGAATAACACTAGACACCCTACACGTGACCTCCGGGTGGTGCTAAAAGAACAACAAACTCGGCAGCTGCACTGTTCCCTCTGAACCTCGCAGCGCACACTGGAACTCTACCAGCGACATCAATACGAATACATATATGTACCAGTGTGTAACCGCCATACGATAAATAAATAAATAAATCTGGTAAGTTTCATGAGCATTGGAGGTTTTCTCTTGAAATTATGGCACATCGAGAAGAACGACGTCGCGAAACTTTGTAATTTCTACAGTACACATTCCCTACGGCCGAAACTGAAGATTCACTGAAACATTTTGTGCAAATGGGTGAGAGCCGAAGCTCTGTTTATATTATTTTTGTCTCCTTTTCTTTGAGAAAAAGTACTACTAGAGGGACTGGTTCAGGGAAACATTCCAGCTTTAGCCAGTTTTCTGAGGGGGCTCGATTAAAGAAAAATACGGCCGGCCGAGTCGCAAAATCTTACAGAGAGCTCTGAGGAAAATCAAATATGACGGCAAAACTGTAAAAACATGTATTTTTTTATTTAATACGACATTGAACTTTATTCGTTATTCGACGATGTAAGTACGTCAGGAACCACTACTTTTCCTTTCACAGTCAGCCATCCAAATTTCCAATAGTATCCCTCTAAAATAAGTTCCTTGAGATAAAAAAAAGGTTCCTCGTTCCACCTTATATACATGATTGATGTAGTAAATATTTGCCAATCGAGATTGGATGCACCACAGATAGATGTAGGCACTTACAAGGTGACACAATAGGAAATGGCGTCGGTTCTTGTCCCTAGATAGTTGTAATCCCATTGGACCTGCACAGAAATTGAGGCTTGACTCATTTATCTTTAGACTAGATTATGATTCAACGAATGTTACATTTTGAACATTTGAAATTCACTCCTAAGGTTTATTCCAGAAGATACCTGATGCTTTACCTCAAATGACTTTCCCGAGTAGAAGTTTCAAAAACTATCCTTTATAACCTAAGGTTGAAAATGGGTTTCTTGAAACTTGAAATGAGACACTGTTGAATTATTACCAGTTTTCATCCTTGTTACGTCATTCCCCGTTGTCGACGGTTCTGTGAAGGTCTTTGTGGTTCTAAACCGGATTAAGGTGGCCTTAAGTGATGTACACCGGGTTAAGCCTGGCCAGTATAACGTACACCCGCTTTCTTAGGAAATTGTGCGACGGGATCGGTGTGCTTTGAGTGGGCGAGATGTACGAAGGCTAGGGCTCTGAGTGAGATTAAGTTCATTTATAGTATAAGAGTCCATCTTGAGAGGGCAAACGGGATGATTTACGTTGAAAGTATTACTGGCAAAAGCAAATAGGATAGAAAGAAAGAAAGAAAGAAAGAAAGAAAGAAAGAACGAAAGAAAGAAAGAAACATTTATTCGAGACAAACAACAACACAGCGTTTGTCACGGAACGGTTCTATCTCAGCATAATGCTGGCATTGCTGCCAGCGCTGGTCTTCCGATAGAACCGTCGAGTGAGTTCACGGATAGATAGTAATGTCAATCTTTTACCAGCTCACAAACGACTCTTCTGATAAATTGCTGGCTATTTATTGGTTAATTCAAAAGATGTAGTTCAATATTTCGATCTTTGACAGTTGCAATTGACAATTTCTTAATTATTCGTAGGTATTATCAATCTGTACTGGGCAAAGAATCCCATCATTTGACCAAAAAATGCTCTGGTTGTATGTATTTTAGGCAAAGTACTTAACAATAACATATAAATGGATAAAGAAAGGATAAATTAGGTATATTCTCAGTTGCTGTTTATGACCATTCCTGAAAATATCATAAGATTTTTTTAGTAATAAAGTACAGTTTTAAAAGTCAATTCCAAATATCCTTATATATTATGTACAGGTATCTAAACGTAAAAGAAAAATATGATTTGTGTTGTACACGTATTTGTTGTTTTTAAATAAAACGTTCAGAATTATTACTATCACCAGGTAAAATGTACACAGTTATAAATTCTATATTACAGTTCTCTATTTCTCTGTAAAGTTGGCGAGTTAGTTTTAGGACTCTATATAGGTACGAATATAGAAAACATATTACATGCCACAAAAAAAACAGACTTTGGTTATTAAAAGCTAAGTGTGCATTTTTTCTTTCGATATATTGTGCCAGATTGTATGTGCGTTTTTGTTTGTAACATAACATTATTAGAGTACAGTTTATAAAAACAATAATATTTATCATATTGACTTGTTTATTGACACAAAGAATTATTTTTAATTAGTTTCCATACCAACTCATCCACATTCAAACACGGAAGACGCAATTTATAACAATAAAATATTTATCAAGCGCAAAAATATTCAAAACAAAACTCATGGACCAGCCATGATAATCAAGGTAACAATGAACGTAGTAATTTACAAATATTAAGTAATAAGCTTTTGTGACATTTATTTAAAATTAAATAACTAACTCTGCTTATATCCATTTACGTAACACACTCACATATCGAATATATATTTATCTACATTCTTTGCTATTTCTTAAAAATAAATACTTTCGAAAAGCGTTCTTATACAATGTTCCCTGCTTACAAATGAACCTTTTAGTTCACACACTTATGCCTTTGGAACTTACAACTTTGTCCAAAACTTCCATAATGAAGAGTTGACACTTACTTTTAAGAGGCATCAAAATATTCACAATATACACATTTATATAATTTATTTGTTAGTCACGTCTGCACTTTCATAAATTGACTTCACGCTCAAATATTTAAAACACAATTCCAAATGTTGGAATGTCGAACACCGTACCTCGTCTGTTAGACCGGAGGATTATAAAAATTAGAAAACTTTAAAATCGTCCGTTTGATAACTTTGAACTGGATATTCGTGTTCTGAATTTAAAAGTTTGTTCGGATGCCTTGAGAGTTTTTCTTTTAAATTCGAATAGCTCACGTTTTATTCCCAGCCTTCTCAAATCCTTCAACGAGCGTTTCTAGGATGAACTTTATGGTGATTTTGTAGATATTTTCCACGTTGGGCGTGTAGCGATCGCCTAATGTGGACTCCACGGCTGCAAGAAAGGGCGCCTCGATTTTCTGTAATAGAAAAAAAATATTTACTTAGGACAAGGTCGGAGGGAGAAAAATAGTCGGTCGAGGACGAGTGGAGAAAAATATTTGATTCTTTGTGGTTAAAGTTTGGACAAAGATCTTATTTATTTTACGTAGGTTGTTATTTTATTTTATTTATCGTATGGCGGTTAGACACTGGTACATATATGTATTCGTATCGATGTCGCTGATAGAGTTCCAGTGTGCGCTGCGAGGTTCCGAGGGAACAGTGCAGCTGCCGAGTTTGTTGTTCTTTTAGCACCAACCGGAGGTCACGTGTCGGGTTTCTAGGGTTATTCCTACGGACGTAGAAAATTAACGACCTCCGACGAAGTTATTAAAAACGTTGTTACAATAATTAAATTGTAATTTAAATTGTGTTTGTTGTTGTTGTTGTGGTAATTTTAAATTTACCGTTATGACTAAATCTTGCAAAAAAAGAAATGGCAACCACATGAAGATATATTTTCAGATTTGCTTGTATATTTTATCCATTGAGGTTTATGGGCAAAGTTGGAAGGAGTCGGTGTCAGAAAATTAAAATGCGCCATTTATTACAGATCTGATTGAAACGGTCGAATTTGTAAACTTTTCATTGTATCTTATTAGAAATTGCACCTTCATCATTTCCAACTCTGTAACTGTTTATGAAACTGAATCAGTGCAGCCTTTTAGATAGGTCTTAATTTATTAAAATAATAATGTTTAAGTGGAGTTAAATTATATCGCTCTAAAGAGTGCGATGGTTTAACAGACACGTCTTAAGGCCGATATAATGGTGTGTCTTCAAACAAAGTACTCGAAGATTCTTACGCTTCCCGAAACATGCAAGTAATTCAATTAATACTCCAGCGGTTTCCACTTATAGCAGGTATTAAGATATCAAAGAAACCTTTACCTAGGTACTCAATTTGCTCCCATCGGAAAGCGAAACTTTACAAGGAACTGTATCGATTAGAATCTTAGTAATTCATTTAGCAAAACAATTTCGACTTTGTCTCGGTTGATACTGATTTAAATTCCTTTAAAATACTATGGTCCTACCATGGGCCTTAAGCTGTTAAAAATAATATTATCTGCTAGCATAAAACATACAGTTGAATTAAAGATGTTCCTTGCCAATATTTTTAAACCTAAGTAGGAATACTATTTTTTATGTGGTACGAGTAGGTACCTACTAAATTCGATATAAAATACTTTTCATCTATTTAACAAATGAGTGAAGGTCGTGCTTTTTTTTATTCGTATATCTCTGACTATAAATAAAGAATTATAAATATATCCAAAACTCTTGAATGAATTGAAAAAGGGTCAAATATAATATCAGGTATTTATATCGGAAGACCAATACCGTTGTCGCACGGAGACTATAGGTAGGTACCTTAACTTCAATTACATTCGCAAGCGAAAATAAATTCAACTCAGTCCCAATTTAAAATGATTTAATTTCTATTGTAGGAATAAGTCCAGTCCGAAGATATCTCAAAACAATGTTACGAAATTCTTAAAACAATGTTATTACAAAAACATCATACGCCTAAACACAGCAATCCGTTATTCGGCTCCTCAGGGAACCATCGATCAATACGCGATACAATACATCATCCGAAACTTACCGAGGTTGTTCCGCAAAAATTCGATATAACCCCCTAATAATATTAGGCTCGGTTGTTGGGTAACTTGTCCTTTACCTTGCACTATAGGACTGAGATGAAATTTACAAAGCTTCACCCCACCCCAGGGAACCAGTGTAATTCAGGCCATCGATTTTGCCTTGTTATTAAGAATCCTGGCATCAAGGTATAGGTGCTAACCGTGACTGACGAGGTGAGTTGAAGTTCAAACAAGAAAGTTGAAACAAGTTGAGTAGCATAGTTGTTATTCACAATACTCAGGTGAAACTAGTGTATACTGATGTCATCGTAAATTTAAGAGTTAGACTGTTGTCGGTGTAGCTCCCGCCACCTGACTCTATCTAGGGCCGCCTTCTTTACGACGCGACTACGACGTGACTGCTACTTTCTCTTTTAATTGTTTCATGTAGGTTACTTATCCTTGGTCTTCCCCTTCTTCACTTGCCTTCTACCTTTCCTTCCACGATGCAAGTAGTGAATAATATGTTTCCAACGGGCAAAGTCGGATATAGGACTGCAATCAATAACCGTATTAATTTATGGTCATATTTATGTATACTATCAAACTTTATTAGTGAATATTAAATGCCAAAATGCAAACTAGTAGTTTGACATCATCTTTAACCCTTAAAGTGGCTGAGTATCTAAAAATGCACACATTTGTTAGTTACCTTTCTGCATTTTTTTCTGAATGCTTCATACTGCGCAAACGAGACTTTAACGCACGATTTTTTTCTTAATTTGAATTTTTTAGGATTAAGTATGGACATACACGTCATGTCAACCATTCAATACGGTCGTAATTCGGAGTGCAGCCAATGGAAAAACATTATTTAATATAAACCAGTACTTTATTTTATTTTAGCGAAGAGGTGCATATTTGGAGCAACTAACGGAAGGACCTCTACCTTACAAAAGTCAACAATGACAGCCATAATGCTCTGCAGGTGTATAAATGCCATGTGGTTAGGTCTCCAGAGCTCCCAAGGGTTTTGGTGCAATCATTGCCAACTGTTGACAAGCTCATTATGAGCTTGTGTCTACGAAGACGCAGTGTATTGTTTGAGTAGGCTGAGTAAAAAAAGGAAAATAATGACCCAACTTTGGTTTTTTTTTCTATCGAGGAAATTTTAGGCAATCCTGTACCGATTAAATCAAATGTCAAGAATCATATATCTGAAAATCAGACCTTATTGTTTCTTAATCTATTTAGAACGGCGTTTCAAAGCACGCGATTATTTCCAATGCACCCCCTTAAGATAGGTTGTGAATAGTATAGTAGTCCTTGGCAATGTTTCCGCGGGGAAGCTACCTCGCGTCTCAGACCATTGACGCCCCGTTTGGAGAGCATTGATACCTCGATTGGAGATCACTGACACCTCATTTATAATACTCACCGAACTGTGAGACGATTTCCTACTATACTCTGTAAATAATAATTTGAGCCGATTATAAATGGGAATGTATGGATATTTATAAGTTTGGATGTCTTTTTTGTGTGTGTGAGAAACAACAATCACACAAATCAATATCTATATTTCAATCAATAGATTTGACACAGAGATAACAGGATACTTTTTATCTAAAAAATCACCCCCCAAAGCGATGCAGTACTATGTTAACAAAATCGTAGAGGAGATATAGCCTTTTGGGTCACAATAATTCCCACACAGATGGGGTTTGTTTTTTTTGGTTCTTTGTTTGTATATATGTAGGTTGATTTATGTAAGATTGTCCCGTAATATTTATTTATTTATTTATTTTGACATACTAAAAGTCTAGAAAAATCTAAGTGTGCTGAGGCTCTAGTATAAGTTTTATCGATGCAATACGTTTTCGAACGCATTTGCGTTTATTTTCAATTTGTATGGCAACGCGAACAGCGCCTCTGGTGGTAACTTTTAGGAACTACGCAATGCCATACAAATTGAAACTAAACGCAAACGCGTTCGAAAACGTATATGTATCGATAAAACTTATACTAGAGCTACAGCACGCGTTTTTAGTACCACCATATTGAAACATTTATAATATTATCAGATGCTTGTCGCTTCGCAATTCGTGCAATTACTTACCCTGAGAAAATTACAGTTTTTTTTGGAAATAATTCAATATCTGGCTAATTATTTTTATACGGCTTTAATATGTTATTTTAAACAACTTTTACTATGGACATCAATAATTCTATTGAACGGAAGTTAGGAAAAAAAATCAACCCGCAAGCAAAAATGCTATCAGTATTTTTTTAATTAAAATACACAAATTTGAGTACACAAATTTGGAGACTTACTACATGAATCCAAAAATATATGCATCAGGAAATAACGGCATTTTAATTAAATATTTTATGACCTTGAGATAATATTGAATTTCATCTGGCCTATAGAAAGGTTTATTCATTAACAAAAATAAGTGGATTATGCGCGTATCCCAAAGAACGTATATATACGTAGTCAATTATAAAGTATAGAAAATTTATACCATTCTCGCCTGATTTTAACGGAATTTGTGAAGATTACTTTTCATTACTTTTTACCGTATCGGTATTAAATTTAGGTGGATTATTAATGAATATTTAGTCAAATTACCCAATCTATTTTTTGGTGTAAAAATATGGCTCATATCAATATATTGTTGTGTTTTCATAGAGAGAAACCGTAAAGTTCTCAGGGTAAATGTCGTGGCCGGGCCGCGTATTTCCGTCTGCGTGTTCAGTAGGAGGCAGTACTGCCTCGAAACGCGCACGGGTTTGTTAAAGTAATACATTTCCGTTTGCGTGTTCAGTAGGAGGCATAGAAATTACGCTTGAAGTTCGCGCGCAAACTTCACCGCTACTCGCGTCTCGTCACTTGTTGTTGGAGTGTTAGGAAAAACTGTGACCCTACAGCGATCGGTTCAGGCACTTCGGTCGCTCGGCTCACGGGTCGCAGATCTTCCTAACACTCGTGCTCGCTTCGCTCGTCGTCGTACCTACACCGATCTGCCTTAGAGTAGAATATATCACAACCTACAAAGTGACGAGACGCGAGTAGCGGTGAAGTTTGAGCGCGAACTTCACGCGTAATATCTATGCGTCCTACTGAACACGCAAACGTAAATACGCGGCCGGGCCGTTAGGTCACTTCTGCCGCCCGTCCTTTGCCTGGGACCAGAAGTTCTATTTATTCCGGCAACTTCTAAACTTTGTTCCTAAGTTCTTCGAGACATCTCAGAATAGACAACTAACGTACAATGCAATTACGTAACTTTTAGAGGCGGATCTCCGTTCTAAAGAATAACAACTCAACAGTCTCGAAAATTCAATACTACTACCTAAATACGATTGTAGTGTCGAAATTGTAGGCACGCTTGTAACGATAAAATTGAATATGATTTAAAAGCACTCGTTTTTTTAATGTTCTATCGCTAATTTCGAAAAGGCAGTTCATGGTTTTCGACAGTTTTCGAGTAAAATAGTAGAGCGCTTGAAAGTCATAACATAAATCGCCGCCCCCTGCAGGAAGACCTGGATGAAGTTTGGTCCATAATGCCTTAATATCAATAAAAAGGACACGACTGCCACCGGTAAGTCCGGAAATAATAATATATAAATAAATAAATAATATAAATAATGCAATAATAATAATAATCTGAAAGCAAAATAGGGGTCGATTGAGTTACGTTTCATACTTACGTTAGGTAGATGGGCAACCCGGAACAAAAAAGTTCTGAAAGAGTTAAGAGTATGTAACTATAGGATTGCCTAAAAAGTAATGTTAGACAAGCCGGTTAGAATTGGCTTGTATGGGCGCCCCTGGTAGATGGAAGATCTAAATGTATTTTTTTGTATGGGAAGATATCAGTTGAGTTGTCCAAACGCTCGTTCGTAAAGCTACGCTATTAAACCTCCGGTTTACGTTAGATGTGATGTAGATCATAAAATACCGTAGTAAATTTCTTTGTCAATCGGAACAAATTGAATCGAATTGTATTTTTTTCGGAGAACTATCTCTGATTCAACCTAACCTCTGTTGCCAGCTTTGTCAGAATTTTATTTCGGAAAACTTAGTGAATGGGCTCAAATGTTATATTATATTCGTTTTCAAATGTTCAGTTTCCAGTCTGAAAATTCGGCCATATTCTAAGAATTTCATTTTTCCTTTTAGTGCATCAAGCACAATAGTTGAACAGAAACACAATGTCACTTACTCGGAATTTGCATGAATGCAACATTTTGAGTCAAACGTTTTAATTTATCATCATCATCATCATATCAGCCGAAAGACATCTACTGCTGGACACAGACTTCCCCCAAATAGTGCCAAAACGACCGGTCCTGCGCCACCCGAATCCAGTGGACTGGCAGTGGGCGCCACATTGCACGTTTCAATTCATATTGAAGTAATTGTTGCGTAATTGGGCGTTTTTCAAAAAAAGTGTACAAAGCTTTTTTTTTCAGTATTCGAAATTTTTTGGTTTTTCTTACTCAGAATCGTTGATATTATCGATCCTCATACAAGAAAAAAAGTGTCCCAGATTTTACGTGACGATCTGGAATGGAATATTTAGGACACTTTTTTCTTGTATGAGGATCGATAGTATCAAAGATTCTGAGTAAGAAAAACAAAAAAAAAATGAATTTTGAAAAAAAAGTGGTTTTGTACACTTTTTTTGAAAAACGCTCAATTTAGGAAGTGAATATAAAAATTCGTTGCTTCGAACTTAATTTGAACCAGCGATCTTTCGGCAGACCGGGACGATCACTTGGTTGTTAAGGCCGGTAAGGTTTACAGTGAAAAAACCGTTGCCGTAGGCCATGTGAAATGCAATCTTATGTAAATGACATAAAGACCATAATATGATGCTAGTTCTTTTGTTCTTTTTTAACCCCCGACGGAAAAAAAAGGATGTTACAAGTTTGACGTGTCTGTGTGTCTGTGTGTGTGTGTCTGTCTGTGGCACCGTAGCTCCTAAACGATTGGACCGATTTGAATGCGGGTTTTTTTATCCGAAAGCTGACGTGATCGAGATCTTAGCTACGTTTCAATAAAATCGGTTCAGCCGTTTTTTAAATATTGAGCTTTGAAATGAAAATGTCCGGGGTTTTTCAACTTTTCTAAGTTGTAGTTATTCATCATCATCATCATTATGCCATGTATATTGTGGGTACGAATATAGTTTTTATCTATCTATCTAAGATGATAGAGAATAGTTATTTGTTCAACAAGAGAGCAAAGTAGATTTTTGCTGCGAGTGTTGATGTTGAGTCCCGAGCAAGGGAAAGATTCTATATTTGAATCACGAGCGTAGCAAGTGATTCAAAATTAGAATCTTGAGCGTAGTGAGGGACTCAAAGGCACGAGATGCAAATATCTTTGCTCTCGTGTGATACATACAACTTTTCACCTCAGCAGTGAGAACATCGTCACGTTAAAAAATATATCGTTAGGCTTTTACGCATCTATAATATTCTGAATTTGTAACAGACCCCACACTATGATGTTGATGCGTCACCAGTGCTCGATATCAAAATTAAAAAGCTACTTTGACTCACGGAGCGAGCAAAATCGCATTTTGCTCACTGTTTTCACGCAGCAAAATATGCTTGTTCGAGCTGCTGAGGTGGAAAATCTTTTTTCACTTTCTCTGTATGAGAACATTCTCGTTAATGGTACTTATCACTTGGCATTTGGCAGATATCCAAGCAGTTTCATTAAGGGTGGCAAAAAAGCGAAATTGGGATTGCTTTTAGCCCATAAACGCCAGATGTTACCACTAGTGGGTAAGATCGTTAGGTACAGTCGACGCCAAGACATTTTTACACTTTTGTAGCTTCTCCTGTGTATTGCAAAGAGAGCAAACAAACACGCGAGATAAAACATACTCTATAACCATCCAGATAGTCCATACTAAACACAAATGGTATATGTTTGGAAATCGGATAATGGCTATACCACTTTAACCCATTCAGGGCCCATGACGACACATATGCGTCAATGCGCTACGATCGCTTTCCGCTACATACGAGGATTAACCTGCTACGGACTACGGCGTAGCGCTACGAGATTAGCGTGGCCGTGAATGTGTTAACCTCTCGCGGTTTATTATATACACATATTTAACATATTCACGGTCACGCTAATTTCGTAGCGCTACGCCGTGGTCCGAAGCAGGTTAAATCTCGTATGTAGCGAAAAGCGTTCGTAGCGCTCTGACGCATATGTGTCGTCATGGAAACTGAATGGGTTAACACATTCACGGCCACGTTAATGACGCATATGTGTCATCATGGGCACTAAATGGGTTAACACATATGACCGGTGCAACCTCAGAGCATAGAATACTAGAGAGAGGACAAGCCGCCGGCGGCCGTGTCGCAGCTGTATGCTCAATGGGCATATACTGCCATACTGTGCACGTGTGCTGATCGCAGAGAATATTACGTTTTTTCCCAAAATGCCTGATATGATGCGCGTTTATTGTCAAATAAGCGTGTAGGTTATACAAGTGTGTGTGTTTTAGATGTGTGCGTGCTTTGTCTTGTCAATTACTTGGGCGTTGTGCAGGTTAATGTACTTGCGACAGGCTCACTCTATACAAATCGGCCGCCATGTCCGATCTCCTTATATTCATACATCTGTGGGTGCAACCCATGTCAAAACGTCAGAAATAAAGGTGAATAAATATCGCGTTAGACCTGTGTCAAAATAATAATTTAAATATGCGGATAAGGGTAAAACTAACATTTTACAACGCAACAATCTCATATAATTTTCCGTATTATAATATAAGTGGATATTACAAAGCAATAAGGTGCAAAAGTGTAAACATGTCATTGACTTCGACTATACTGATTAAACTTCTTTTTTAAAACAATTTTAGGGACAAACTGTTGTTTATTCACAAAATTGTGTAGTTGGATTGTAATGAGCCTTACCGAGCCACGTACCGGAAGGCGCGGCGTGGGTAGGCCCCCCACAAGGTGGACTGATGACCTGGTAAAGGTCGCAGGAGTCCGCTGGATGCGGGTGGCGCAGCAGGACCGGTCATTTTAGCACTCCTTGGGGGAGGCCTATGTCCAGCAGTGGACGTCTTTCGGCTAATATGATGATGTTGGTGATGATGAGCCTTAACACCACGGGGTAATCATTTAACACTTTCACTGCCAGGAACCCGCTTAGCGGGTGCCTACGCCGTAGTCGCTTTACGCTATACGGCGAAAACCACGGGCTTGGCTACGAGCGTAGCGCGTAGAGATTCTTAGCAGTGAATATTTAACCTATTCACGGCCACTCTTCGGTCATAGTGCTTCGCCGTAGTCCGTAGCAGCTTAAACTCCGTATGTAGCGAAAAGTGCTCGTAGCACTCTGACGCATGTGAGTCGTCATGGGCGCTGAATGGGTTAATTTAGCACTTTCAGTACCAGGGAGCTGCTAGGTAGGCGCTCAGCTCGTAGGCGCTTTCCTCTACAAACGGATTTCCCGTGTTATCGGCTACGAGCTTAGCGCTACGAAATTGTTGGCTATGAATGTGAGTGGCTGATTCACTGGTAATGTTCACTCGACCAAGCTAAGAATGCACCTTTCGTCGAACGAGTTAGACTGAGCGAGGTGCACTCTTAGCTTGGTCGAGTTACACTCGTAGCGCAACGCTGAAGTCCGTATCAGCTTAACACATTCACCGCCAAGAATCGCTACGCGCTACGCTTGTAGCCGATCCCGTGGTTATCCTCGTATGTAGCGGAAAGCGACTACGGCGTAGGCAAGTTCCTGGCAGTGAAAGTGTTAATTTCCTCCCGCAGCGCTCTGACGCATGTATGTCGTGATAAGCGTTTAATGGGTTAAGGCAGCGTTTTTCAACCAGTGGGTCACGTAGCTTCTTGAAGGGGGTCGTTGCTACTTTAATTTTGAAATTGAAGTAATGACAGAATTTTATTAAATAAAAAATAAAAAAAGCAAGAACAGAGGGTGTCTGAGAGGTCTCAATGAGGCCTTGCAAAATATTGAAAAACACTGGGTTAAGGTATGCGTGACTAATGTATCCTTAAATAATGTTTGTCAACTTACCCAAAAATACTCCACTTTGAATCCCGGTATCCTCCTATGGCTGGCTCCAATCTGGTGTATGTAGTCGAAGAAGTTGTCCAGGTCATCCAGCCCCTTAATGCCCTCGTCTAGTGTGTTCATCACATTGTTGGCGTGTTCAGCAAGCTCCATGGAGTTGATCTGTTCCTCCTTCGTCCGACACTGGCGGAACTTCTCGAACATGTTCAGCAGGTCTTGGTTCTCTTCGAAGAGTCTGCGAACAAAAGATTCTGTTAAAAAAAAATTGGTAAATACTTTTAATGTTGACTGTAATTTTTTGCGCCGTAATTTAATTCATTGAGAGGGTTTCAATGGCAGTTTTATGTTGTGCAGTAGAAGTTTTCCAACCTTCTGTTTCCAATATCAGATCTGCTAGGTGGTGACATAATATTGCGTGTCGCCACATAAGTATGCCATGGCTGAAAAATGGTTTGTAATTTTGAAGGACAACTAACATTATTGTGATTGTTTCTTGTTTCAATGAGAATGTTATTTCACAATTACAATTGGTAAATTTTTTATTTACTTTTTTTAACTTACGGACCTAAGAGCATAATTGTTGAAACCCTCTTTCAAATGATATTGCAAATAACAAAATGCAAATCAACAGTCTTTATTCAATACAACAAAATGCAAATCAATAGTGTTTATTCAAAGTCGCCCAAAGGGCAATGGAGAGGGCTATGCTGGGAGTTTCTCTGCGCCATCGCATCAGAAATGAGGCTATCCGCAGCAGAGCCAAGGTAACCGATATAGCCCTCCGAATCGCTAAACTTAAGTGGCAGTGGACGGGGCACATTGCACGTAAAACCAATGGCCGTTGGGGCGAAAAGGTTCTCGAGTGGCAACCACGTCCCGGAAGGCGCAGCGTGGGTAGACTGATGACCTGGTAAAGGTTGCGGGAGTCCGCTGGATGCGGGTGGCGCAGGACCGGTCACTCTGGCAATCTTTGGGGGAGGCATATGTCCAGCAGTGGACGTCTTTCGGCTGATATGATGATGATGATGATGGATACAACACGAATTATAAATCGTCGTATTTAACATTCTGTCAACCAACTCATTTATTTAATTTGTCTGTGATACTAAATACTGATGAAAACGTGTACCTGTTTGTTCAGAATTAAATGCAAAGAGTACTCGTGTTTCATAATTCATTACTCAACAATGCATAATGAATACGAGTAAGTATTTCATTTCACGCTTCAATAAAAGCCTTCCTACAAAATACTCGAGACAAATTCCTGAGTGACAAAGTGGTGACAAACAATCCCCAAACATATGCAACCTTCACTCAAGCAGGCAAACCTCTCCCCAGCGAATACAATTTATTTTAAAGGCGACGCGCAGTAGGCTCAGAAAACGGATTTTTATAAAGTCGCTTGTTTGGGTCATAATACGGCTGCCCTAAATTTAATTAGCAATCTTGAGGCCTTTCTCGAGAGAGTATAGCTCAGAGCATAGAATACTAGAGAGAGGACTAGCCGCCGGCGGCCGCGTCGCAGCTGTATGCTCAATGGGCATACACTGCCATACTGTGCACGCGTGCTGATCGCAGAGAATATTACGTTTTTTCCCAAAATGCCTGATATGATGCGCGTTTATTGTCAAATAAGCGTGTAGGTATACAAGCGTGTGTGTTTTAGATGTGTGCGTGCTTTGTCTTGTCAATTACTTGGGCGTTGTGTGGGTTAATGTACTTGCGACAGGCTCACTCTATACAAATCGGCCGCCATGTCCGATCTCCTTATATTCATAGATTCATACATCTGTGGAGTATAGCTATCCGAATCCTGAGTTTCGCTCGTTAGAAAAAAATCACGCACATAGGTCTAAAATACACTTAATTTTTTTTAACAAATGAATGCACAAAAGCTATATATGTATATTAAAATTGGTTCTAAAAGTCGGCAATATTATGTTTCACAGAACTTAACTATTACTTTTATATTTATTTAATCGCACAAAAAAATTAATTAAAAACATGATATCAGCGCTTCCGAACACGCACTTCTACAGGGTGGGCCCTGTAACACGAGCAAATATTCAAAAGGAGGCTTCCTTAGAGCATTTGCAGTAACCCCTTGTGCATCATTCACTTTCAAAATTTTTGGTTACGGAGAAATTTTGATCTAAAGTTATGACCTCCAAGTAATGTATCTTGGCACCACGAGATCATATCACGGCAGTTAATGCAGATTTTGAGGTAACATCATGTAAAGACTCATAATAGTTTTTGCATTTTTGTGTTCAACAGATAGTTTTGTGATTTTTTAATTTTTTTTTTTTTGTGTTTTTAAAATAAAAAGTTACTCATAGCACTCCAGAAGAGTAAAAAAATACAAGTAAACTTATTTTAAAGATTTTTTTTTTTCAAAAAAAAATTTTTTTTTCGCATATAACCACTTCGAAATAATTGTTCACAAGCTTAATAATAGTACCGTTTAATTTTTTGCTCCAGTTACAGGGCCCACCCTGTATATCGCTCACGCTTATGCTCAGTGAGAGGGAGAGAAGACCGTGAACCTACGTCGCCTTAAGTTTATTATTCTAAGAGCGTAGCCACCGCGCGGTCTGATAAAAAATGATTTTGACAAACTTGAATACATATTTGGCCGCTTAGTTTCAGAGCATTAAGCCTGGCTGAAGCTAAGCGAATAATAATTGAAACTTTGGTTGTGTGGTCGTTTTTAGGGTTCCGTAGCCAAATGGCAAAAAACGGAACCCTTATAGATTCGTCATGTCCGTCCGTCTGTCTGTCTGTCCGTCCGTATGTCACAGCCACTTTTTTCCGAAACTATAAGAGCTGTTGAAACTTGGTAAGTAGATGTATTCTGTGAACCGCATTAAGATTTTCACACAAAAATCGAAAAAAAAACATTAAGTTTTAGGGGTCCCCATACTCAGAACTGAAACTCAAAATATTTTTTTTCATCAAACCCATACGTGTGGGGGGGGGGGGGATCTATGGATAGGTCTTCAAAAACGATATTGAGGTTTCTAATATAAATTTTTTCTAAACTGTATAGTTTGCGCGAGAGACTCTCCCAAAGTGGTAAATCGAAAAAAAACATTAAGTTTTAGGGGTCCCCATACTCAGAACTGAAACTCAAAATATTTTTTTTCATCAAACCCATACGTATGGGGTATCTATGGATAGGTCTTCAAAAATGATATTGAGGTTTCTAATATCATTTTTTTCTAAACTGTATAGTTTGCGCGAGAGACTCTCCCAAAGTGGTAAAATGTGTCCCCCCCCCCCCCCCTGTTACTTCTAAAATAAGAGAATGATAAAACTAAAAAAAATATATGATGTACATTACCATGTAAACTTCCACCGAAAATTGGTTTGAACGAGATCTAATAAGTAGTTTTTTTTTTAATACGGCATAAATCGTAAACCGCAATTTATTTCACGGAACCCTTCATGTGCGAGTCCGACTCGCACTTGTCCGCTTTTTTACTTCATATTTGCTACTGCTGCTAAACCACTAGATATAGAGAATACATTCATCTTAAACTTTATTGTTCACCTTTAATAAATAATGATCCGTTAGAACTTAATTCTGACGAAAAATCTCGGTCGCCCGCTAAATGTTGGCTTGATATGTTGTGCTTGTCTAATACATATCAAGCCAACATTTAGCGAACGACCGAGACAAAATATATAGCAAAATATATTCGCTTTAATAATTCTTCAGGTGGGAATTTCCTCACGGTACTCTAAATCAATTTGGAGGAGAGGACATGTTGTTCTTATAAACAAGACATTTGAATGAAATTGAGTTTGTTTCTAGACGATGGTACTGTAAACTTGGACGGTATTTTTAAGTATTAGAATTTGATTTAGTTTTTTTTTTATACTTCTAATTACTAATGCTAGTAGCAAAATTTCTGCAGCGTTTGGAAGGGTTTTGGTTGAAATGGCTGGGTGGTGTTAAGTTTGTCACGTTGGACTGGTAATCCCAACATGACGGTTAAATTCACAGCTTACATATCGTTATCATCATCATATTAACCGAAAAACGTCCACTGCTGGACATAGGCCTCCCCCAAAGAGTGCCACTACGACCGGTTCCGGTTCAGCTTACTTAAAGTCAAAGACAATAGATTTGGAATCAAGAAACAAATATTTAATCTGGACCTTAGATACGATGAACTATAAAGAGTATAAGTGTACGTCGTAGTTTTTTTTATTTCGACGTTAGATCTATAATTTCGTTTATCTAAATGTATGGTTTTTCATAATACATTGTTGTATTGATATATCCGCAATAAATTTCTCATTATATAAATATCTACGGACAATCTTACACAATCGACCTAGTCCCAAACTATACAAAGTTAACAATGTTGGACCGGCAATCCAGACCCGATCATTATGCTAGACTTTGGAGAATTAACTCTTGTTCTCTCAACGTTTTATCCGAGTTAATATATCTACGTAACTTTTAATTACCCATAAAAAGTTACAAGTTGAGTACGACAGACGCTTCCGCGACAGAAGTTGCGCCCATAAGAGAATGCTTAACTTCGAAACTTAAACTTCAATTCTCAAGTTGCTTAATAAATTAAGTACAGTAATTAAACTTAATGTTTTGTTTTAAAGGCAAACGAACGTAATTTTGTAAGCAATTATGTTTCCACCAAGCCACTTTGCCTTTGATACTACGATGGAGTTTCCGTATTTTAAAGTAAACGTCGCTATTATCGACTCAGTTGGTATTTTGACAGCCTCAAAGTATTTAACTTCTTTTGTTTTATAATAATCAACTGCCGGAGAAAAGATGGCTTTGTTTGAATCTAGTTATGCACATATTTGTCTTTGAAACCACTAACGCCAGTATACTTGAGATTATTTGAGTCGGCCGAATTGTATCAAAGTAGTCCATTCAAAATTAAATTCTACCGTTCAATGTAGAAAATTACAATTCCAACGACAGTTTTATAAAAAATCGGCCACATTAAATAATATCATCCAAACATAAACGCGCTTAAGGGGTTTACAGCTCCCAATGACCTTCTATCTGTTACTGTCCGTTTTTCGTGTTTTTTGTGGCTTACCGTATTAACAACAACGAGGTTTACTGAAATAGTGTCCCATATTTACTTCAAAACTCACCGTTTTCGAGATATATGGCACCAAACTTTAGCAGTTTTTTAGACGTAACTTTTGTGAAAATGAGTTAAAAATAAAAATCTCTTTTGGGTTGTTAGAGGCGTCAATAAGGAACAGTTATATGTAAATGTCATATATAAAAGTGCATAAACAACATACAAATATCGAAAACAGAGCTTTTTTGGACCATGTTTGAATAAATCATAAAAAAATAAGTATATATTTTTTTCTGAAAAACTCACTTGCAAAAGTAGATAAAGGATCGAAGAACCGATTAACGTTTGTACCATAAATATATCTATTGTTATCATCATCATCATCATCATTTTCAGCCTGTAATCGCCCACTGCTGAGCATAAGCCTCTCTTCGCGTACGCCACTTATCCCGGTCCCGTGCTAGTCTCATCCAGAAATGACCCGCGGTCTTTTTTATGTCATCAACCCATCGAGCTGGTGGACGACCAACGCTTCTTTTTCCTGCAATTGGCCACTAATCCGTTAACGTTTTGGTCCACCTACCGTCACGCTGCCTGGCAATATGTCCTGCCCAACTCCATTGTTATGACGGAGGAATATCAACTCAAAACACATCAAAACTAGTCAATTAGCGCTTGGAGTCTCTTAAACAACGCCATATTTTATGTTTGTTTAGATGATTTCTGACGCGGGACTCGTGCCTTTGTACGCCTCGCTTGTCTATAAACGTAGCTTTAAATATAAATTCGTATCATTTCCCGTCAATTTCCGTTACCAATGCCGTTTGATACCATCTGAAATTGTTCTCATGATAAAAGCCGATTTTCCGTTTCCTCTTTCGTTGAGTTTAATTTCCACTTCATTAGTTGGCAACAAACATGGCCGCTTCGACTTTCAAAGTACATAAATAAACCAGCGCCTCCATTTTGCTACAAAATATACAACATTGATACACTACACTACACAAGATGGCACGACGTACCGTCATAATCATAAGATTGAATTTCGCCTGGCATGAGTGAAAGAACTTTAAATTTTTTTTTTTTTAGTACAGTTTTGATTTAGATTCTCTGCATAATTGTGATACTGAACTTACAAATCTCTGGTTCAGGCAGAATATCAGTGCTTCTCTCGACTATACGAAGCGTATAACTGAGCCATGAACCCTTTTGTTTTGCTGCCACGCACACAGCAATTGGTATGTTTATGTTTTCTGTTATGTTACTATTAAGTATGTCTGGTTTGTTCCATATTGTGTATCAAATATTTGTTATAATTTCATTTTTGTACGATTTTCCTTTTGTGTGATTGTCGCAAACAAATAAACGTTTTATCTATTAATCTTTCACTAGCTTTAGCCCGCGACTTCGTCCGCGGGTATCTCGTTAATCGCCTTAGAGGATAATTGCTATTAAAGTATTTCAGGCTTATGCTTATACATCGCTCCTCCGTGCAAAGTTCTCCCCACCTTCTCACCCCTTTAAGCGATTATTTCCGGGAAAATTTATATAAATTTATATGAAATTTATAAATTTTAAACTATATCCATACCAAATTGTACTAAAATCGGATCAGTGGTTTAAATGCATGCAAATGCTACATTAGTAAATGGATTTTTTTTATCAAAATCCGTTGAGTAGTTCTTCTCACGTTAGTATGGGCAACCCGTTATCTTATGCTAATGGATTCTGTATACATACTGACTAATTAATGGCTTACTTTTAGTCGGAATCTATTTTACTAACGGCTAAACAAAAAAAAAATGGTTTTTATGAAATATTGCTGTTCAATCAATTATTTAGCTGCTCTACAATTTATAAGGCGGACTAATATTGGTTACATAGTTGATCATTTGGGACATTCTTTGCAAATCAAGCCTGATTTCATCTAGACATCTAGAGGTATTATAAACAGAAAAAGTCTGTGAGATTTGTAAGTTTGTGTATTTGGTAAATTGGTAATCTCCGGAACCGTTGGACCGATTTCAAAAATCATTTCACCTGCGTATAGAATGAACTTTCTGAAACAATATAGGCTATGTTTTATCCCGCGGGTTTGCTTGCGTTCTTTGCAATACGCGGGTGAAGCCGTGCGGGCAGCTAGTGTACCTATAGTAAATTCAACCTTGTATGCTGATCAAATAATTTGACGAAAAGCTTATTTTTGTTGCGAGCCAATTATAATAACAGCTAACCATCCTTAACAAATCGTTTCAACAGATTTAAAATTTTCTCACTCAGGCAAGTTTTCTTATAAAGTTTAAATAAGCCCCCATCTTAAGCTCTCTAGACTTAATTTAGTAATTCGCCAGGCCATATATATGTACTTTTCCACACATGAACATTAACTACTACTAATGGTCCGCACTTGACTTGTTTTCCATACAAACATTTATACCTTTTTTAGGTTTCCGTATGTATTTCGGTTGCCGCTATAACAACAAATACTAAAAAACAGAATTAATTAAATATTTATAGATTATGGTACGGAACCCTTCGTGCGCGAGTCCGACTCGCAATTGGCTGGTTTTTAAACCCACTTAAAGGTTGAATTTTGTAAAATCCTTAAGTACTTATTGCTTGCCTACCTTACACATTTCAAGACTCTTATTGGTTCAGTAGTTTCAGCTTAGTGTTCATGAGAAAACTCGAAATGATTTCGTGGTATTATCCTCTGATTTCATCATGTTCATCAAGGGTTGATTTACTCAAGATGCTTGATTAATGGAGATTACTTAGATGTCTTTATAACTTTGTAATCAAAATCGTGGACATCTTCCAAGTCCAAAAATAACTAAACTTTCATATAAAATTTCACCCCCTATTTCATCCCTTTAAAGTACGAATATCTATAAATGCTTCAAGGAAACCTATTTTTATTTGTGACTATAAAGCCAAATCTTAAATTTCATAGATCTACCTTCAAAAATAACGAAACTTTCATACACACTTTCACCCTCCATTTCACCCCTTTAAAGCACGAATACTCGACAATGCTCGAAGGAAACCTATTTTAATTTCTGACCAAAAAGCCAAATCTCAAATTTTATAGATCTATCTACCTTCAAAAATAACGGATTTGCATACAACGTGTTATCCCCAATTTCACCCCTTTAGGGGTTGAATTTCAAAAAATCCTTCCTTAGTGCGCCTCTACGTCACTTGAAGAATATCTGTTTCGAATTTCACGCTTATAAATTAATTATTATTTATTTTCAATATCAGACATCATTACAATGGTCCATAATCTTTAGTAAAACTTAGCTTAGCGTTGTTAGTACTTAAACTAAAGAGGTATTGTTTTACTTACCGCCTAGCGGTCATAATAATATTGTAATGTCGCATGAAAAGAGAGTTGTATCTGTCTGGCATAGTGGCGAGAATGGGGTTTGAGCTGGCCCGTACCCTGCAGAGCAACGAGACGGTTCTTTTTCGCATTATAGCGTAGAAATCATCTGTGCGAGCTTGCGCAAACATGTCCGATGCGCTGCAGAATCGGGGCAGCCCCAACAGCATCCTGAAACCGTTATTATATTGGACACGCAGAGTGCTGATGGTCTTCTGCGTAAAACTGGTCCAAAGGCTGCACGTGTAGAAAACTTGACAATATGATTTAAAAAGTGATATTTTTACTTGCTCATCACACCGTGCAAACCTTCGGGCCAGCATATTGCATCGGACCACCAGGGCCCTGCGCTCCCTCTCTATGTCTGTTTGGTCTTTAAGGTCATCGGTGACAAGATATTTAAACTTATAGACGCGCTTAAGCTCCCTGTTATTGAGTTTAATGGCGGGCACATGTTCTGGTAACTTGCCTCCGGCAGCCTTGAACACCATAAATTCGCTTTTATTAGCGTTGTATAGTAAGCCATGCTTGCATACATAATCCTCACACATTTTGAGTAGCCTTCTCAACGCTCTGACTGACGGAGTCAGCAACACCATATCATCAGCGTAACTGATGTTGTTAATACTAACATCATCAATTCTGCATCCGACACCTGTGTTACTGAGCTCCACAATCAGATCGTTCACGTACAGGCTGAACAGCTTGGGGGAGCTAATACCACCCTGCCTCACCCCGCAATCCAAATTAATGGTGAGCCATTTTTGAATACCAGAGGGGTAATTACGTAACTTTTCAAATGAGTTTTGAGTTACTCAAATGCCGTTTTTCCATCCATATAATGTAATTTTTAAGTATTACGTACAAAACGTATTTTTAAGTATAACGTACGCAATCTACTAGCTCGCGATTGTATTTGATTTGCCTAAGGGACAAAGGGGTCATCCTTAGGTATATTATTTCACTTTAATTTAGTCTCTGTCATTCTGATTTTGAAAGACTGAGTCATGAGTGGGGATATCAATATTCATGCAGGGAACACGATTTGTAAATAGAATACTGCCCCGAAAGAAATCATTTGGGAAACCCACTATTACGTTAACTGTGGCGTACCGCCCTATGAGAAAAAAAATAAAACAAATTTGTATCATCTACCATCAATCTCCCTTACCCGTGCCGTTTGATACGATCGCAAACTCGTTCGAAACAAAATTTCCCTTTCCTCTCTCGTCGGATATAAACCGTGCCGCGGTTCCAGAAATCACAACGAGTTTAGTTTTCAGTTCGTTAGCTGGCAACAAACATGGCCGCTTCGACAAAGTAAATAAATAAACCAGAGCCTCAGTTTTGCTACAAAAATTATATTTGAATTAGATACCAATCACGTTTCAACTGTGATCCCTGAGTGTTCCTAAGCGTATTCCTAAGTGAATTTTAAGTCGTGATTCTTCATTCAAAATGTGACACGTCTCTGAGATGTCATAGGGATATATTTATTTTCTTGTCTTTTATTTTGAATGCTCATATGTCACACATACAGAATGACTGATCAATGAGATTTAGGAGCAGCACGGTTATTAATCTATCTATCTATCTATCTATACATATAATAAAGCTGAAGAGGGTCGAAAGTCTGTACATAGAAGATATTCGAAAAAAAATTGGCTAGGGATACTTAAAATCGATAACAGAACACGTTCCAACAGTTTTTAGAATTTTTGTCTGTTTGTCTGTTTGTCTGTTTATCTGTTTATCTGTTTGTCTGTTTATGTGACCGCGCATCACGTGAAAACGGCTATACCGATTAAAATGAAATTTGGTATAGAGATAGTTTGAGTCCAGCCAGGCCCCGTAGCATGGATGGCCTATCACGCGATAAGTGATAGGATAGAGCTGCCGTCCCTGGCTGACACCGTTCGATAGAATGAGACGACGCGCTTATCCTATCACTTATCGCGTGATAACGCCATCCATGCTACGGGGCCTGGGGAAGGACAAAGGGTAGTTTTTATCCTGCAAATCAACCCTTAAGGTGATGAAATGGGGGGTGGACATTTGTATGGAGCTACTTAAACGGCTGCACCGATTTGGATGAAATTTGGTATTTAATTAGTTTGAGTCCCGGGGAAGGTCAAAGGATAGTTTTTATCCCGAAAATCTTCCCTTTAGGGGGTAAAATGGAAGGGTGAAAATTTGGATGTAATCCATTTTGATAAAATTTGGTTTAGAGGTAGTTTAAGTTCTGGGGAAGGACATTGCATAGTTTTTATTCTGGAAATCTTCTCCTAAGGGGGTGAAATGGGGGGTGAAATTTTGGATGGACTCCGTTTAGACCAAATTTGGTATAGATATAGTGTGTCTCCGGGGAGAATGACAATGGATAGTTTGAACCCCGAAAATTATCCCCCAAGGGGATGAAAAAGGGATGAAAATGTGGATAAATCCCATTTAGTTAAAATTTAGTATAGAGATAGAAGGAGTCCCAGGGAAGGACAATGCATAGTTTTCATCCAGAAAAATCATCTCCTGAGGGGGTAAAATGAGGGGTGAAAATTTGGATAGAACCGATTTAGATGAAATTTGGTATGGAGATAGTTAAGAGTCCTGGGGAAGGACTTAACATAATTTTTAGTCCAGAAATCATCTCCTAAGGGGGTGAATTGGGGTATGAAAATTTGGATGGAACCCATTTACGGTATAGCGAGTTGGAGTCTTGGAGAAGGACATAGGATAATTTACTCCCGAAAATCATCCCCTAAGGGGGTGTAATTGCGGGTGAAAATTTGTTTGTGACCCATTTTGATGAAATTGGTTGAACGATAGTTTGAGTATGACAACGGATAGTTTTAATCCCGAAAATCATCCCCTCAGGAATGAAATAGGGGGTGAAAATTTGGATAAAACCCATTTAGATGAAAGGTAAAGATAAAGAAGGAGTCCTAGGGAAGGACAATGCATAGTTTTAATCCCGAAAAATCATTTCCTGAGGTGGTGAAATGAGGGTTGAAGATTTCGATAGAACCCATTTAGATGAAATTTGGTATAGAGAGAGGTCTCTGTCCAAGGAAAGAACATAGAATACTTTTTATTCCGGAACACATGAAAGGAGGAAATAAGGGGAACATATAAAGGGGTGAGAAATGTTGGATGAAAATTTGGATTGAACCCATTTACGGTATAGCGATAGTTAAGGAAGGACAAAGGATAGTATCATGTATCTAGGTTAAGAAAGTAAGCAATAAAGATTATTATTTTTATTATTATTATTATAGTCTCAGCCCGAAAATCATCCCCTAAGGGGTTGTAGTTGGGGGTGGAAATTTGTTTGTGACACATTTTGATAAAATTTGGTTTAAAAATAGTTTAAGTCCTGGAAAAGGACATATGATAGTTTCTATTCCGGAAATCATCCCGTAAGGGGGTGAAATGGGGGTGAAAATTTGGATGTAGCCCATTTAGATGAAATTTAGTATAGAGATAGTTTGAGTCCTGGAGCATTCTCCAAGGAGGTGAAATAGGGGGTGAAAAATTGGATGGAACCCATTTACGGTATAGCGGTAGTTGGGAGTCCTGGGTAATAGGAACATTACATACTTAGGTAAATATATGTATGTGACGTTCCAAGGGTAAAGGTAGTTTCGAAGATGTTTTCTAAAACGGGGTAAAAAAGACGTTTTATTATGGCTATTTTGAAAACTATTAGATGTAACATTTTGTTGACGTAATTTTTAGTATAAAATATTTAAATTACAAGTCAGTTAATTTAGTCCTACGGTTTAGTAGAAAAGGTCCTTACGGCCGTGTGATATGAAAATATGCAAAATAATACTGAAAAAATCCTACATGCATCTATTTATTATGGTGAGGCGGGTCATAGAAACCAATTTTGCGGCGGACTCTATTTTGTAAAAAAAGGCGTTCGGAGTAAGTAAAGTAACTCTGTCTGTCTGTTACCTTTTCATGCTTAAACCGCTGAACCGATTGAGATGAAATTTGGTGTAGAGATACTTTGAATTCCGGGGCCTTCCCAAAGAGTCCTTACTAAAGATAGTTTTTATCTGGAAATTCATCACTTAAGGGGGTGAAAAGGGGGGAGAAAGTTACGATATAAACGAGTTCCGCGCGGACGAAGTCGCGGGCAAAAGCTAGTTATATACTAAAACTGCAATGCCTACCAATAACATGGAAGACTCTTAGTTGTTTATGAAGACTCTATTAATTAGTTTCATTGGAAAATATCCACAGTAACTTTTGTTGTGAACGTAAACATCTCGTTTAATTGTAAATACCGGTTCAAGTAAATTCAGAAAATGTATTTTCAATGTTTCACTTTGATTAAAAGTCGTGGATCAAATTTCAAAACTAGCAGACATTTTTACTTATCCTATAAGTAGTAAGTATCTTGAAGACGAGGGTGATTCCCAGCTGGGCAAATCGGTTGCACGGACTTGACTGCACGCTAACGTAGAAACGCATTCAACAAGACGATTTCCATTCAATTTTAATACGTCAAAAACACGGTCCGGAAATGGAATCACGATGTTCAAATCGAAACGCAAAGGTAGACCCGGCTTGGGTAAGCTAAACTTTAATTTTAAATTATATTTGCTTTTAACCATCAATATAAATGGACCTGGAAAACACTGGTAACGAACAACAAATAAAATACAAATAATTTACCGAAAAACGTATGTTATAGATATACGTTTACTTAAATACTACAATTTTATATTAAAGGAAGAATTGCAAAAGCTCGAGCTAGGTTTCCCTGTGGCAAAGCAAAGACAAAATATGTGTTGCTGTGTTCCTGATGGTGAGTAAGGTCGTCAGAGCTTCCAAGTGTTGTGTTGAGAAAGGGGGACCCACGTTTACTTGTATGCCACCCTCAAAAAAACTTGAATATTCGCGACGCATCGGATGCACTTGACGTCTTTGACGTTTTAATCCCTCTCTTTATGTCTCACGCGTATCAGACTATGTTTATATATCGTTGTGTGATTGACTGGCAGAGAATGTCTTGAGGTGTGAAATTCACCTTTTGTTTTTTTTGTACCTATTATGGAATCATCATTATTATATCAGCCAAAAGATGTCGATTGCTGGACATAGGCTCCTCTAACCCGCATCCAACGAATTCCCGCGTAGACCCAAGGTTTCAATAAATAACTATAATAGATGTGAAAGAGAGGGGCACCTTTACATTATTAACATTTCAACAGGCTTCATTGAATGCAAAGACAAAGTTGGTCACCGCGAACCTCACATTGTTAGTTCAGTGCTGTTTTGAGGAACTCTTCAACTAAACAGGTCGTTGAGCGAAATTGAAGCAACATTTTCTGAAAGCTAATATCGTGGCCCCCGAAAACTAATAAATTGCTTCAAAATTCTGATAGAGTTTGCAAAAGTTTCGGGAACCTCCTATTATACAAGGCTTATATGTGCGTGCCTTTCGATATCAATCACATTTCAAATTAATCGGTTTTTCTAGCTTTTGTCCGCTGAGCGAACGTGTTAAAACCGGCGCGCGTAACTAATTTTAATTTGAATGGGAAATGCATGTTTCGGATCGACTCCCGGGCAGTACAGATAGTTCAAAACTGTCATTAGAATTGTAATTCTTCTACAGGTAGAGTTGCTTCTTGGTTGGACTAGTTTGATGCAGTTCGGTCAACTCAAATAATCTCGAGTATATGCATTGTCTTAGGCTTGCTGGCCACCTCGAGAGAATGGGAAAAGGTCAGCAGGTGAAGAAAGCATATTTGATCCGACCGGCTGGTTGACGACCTGTCAGTTCCAAATATCGCTGGAAGGATATGGTGGGAGCGGATCTGCGCGAACTCGGAGCCGGCGCTAGCTGGCAAGGCATTGCGCAGGATAGAGCAAAGTGGCGTGCTCTTGTGTCGGAGGCCAAGACTAATTTTGGGTTGTCGTGTCAGCCTAGTTAGTTTATTATGTGTACGTGCGATTGTAATTGTCGCTGTGTTGGTGTTTGCACCTGTCGTGTACATAGAGGATATAATGGATGGCGTCCTAGTGAATGCCCGAATTGGATGGAAGTAAATTAACCTGACTAAATTGAGAATTATCAGAAGACTAATTATCATCAAAGGCCTAACAGCCTATTAAAGACTATAAAAAAAAGCAGCCAAGTGCGAGTCGGACTCGCACATGAAGAGTTCCGTTAAATAAACTGCTTTTTACGATTTATGACGTATTAAAAAAAAAAAATTTAGAAACTTCAATATCATTTTTGAAGACCTATCCATAGATACACCAAACGTATGGGTTCGATGAAAAAAAAAATTCGACTCTTAGTATGGGGAACCTCAAAATTTATTGTTTTTTTATATTTTTGTGTAAGAATCTTAATGCGGTTTACAGAATACATCTACTTACCAAGTTTCAACAGTATAGCTCTTATAGTTTCGGAAAAAAGTGGCTGTGACATACGGACAGACAGACAGACAGACATGACGAATCTATAAGGGTTCCGTTTTTTGCCATTTGGCTACGGAACCTTTAAAACAGTGTCAAGGGGAGAGAAAACGTCTGGGTGAAACGGCCTCTCCTCAGACAATATTAGTGATGATGACTAAGATTTTTTCAGTTTTTGGAGAGGAACAAATGCTTGTATGGGAGCAACTACAATTAAAATACATAAATAGGTACCCAAAAATTTAAGACCTATGATTGACCTCGCTGGCGGCAGCCTTAAACGCTTCATACTAATTGCCACACGGGTATGACGCCACAAGTGCTATTTATACTATAATTGTTGTATAAAAGCATAGACAATACCACTCGCTATGCTTAAATACATCTTTGTCACTCATCTATGAGTATCTATATATCCTTCCTCTATGCTGTTGCACAAATTAACCTGCATAGTTACAAGCTCACGCACAAATACAACGACGCGCAAAGATGAGTTGAACTATGGTGTGAAATTCGGCTAAATCTATGTAGTAAACATATGGGCATAAATTTGATTGCGCTAAAAATAAAATTGTCGGTAAACACATCGGTCGCGCCATAACCACCTTCATTACTGGTCCAAATATCTCTTCCACCTCCGTAAGCATCAATGTAAGAATGCGCGACGATTTCCTTGCTCATTGTAAAGCCATCCACCAACTCTGGAAAATACGTTTTGGTGGAGTCCTCAGAAAAAGTTCAAAAAGATGACACATGTCATTTCCGCTCGGGATCGGTTCGAAGTAACATGAAAGGCTCGAGTTTTGACAAATTATTGACGTGATTTCAGCTGTTCCGGTGCGTAACCGAACAGGACATGCGATAAAACATATCCATCGATCTAGAATGTATTGAACACTGGCGTTATGTTTTTTTTAAATTTCAGTTCCTGACAATATAATAAAATAAAAATACTCTTTATTTTTAAAAGTAGTAATATTTTATAATAATTAAAATAAATACATTAAGTACATCAAAAACACAATAGAATATACAATTAAAACAAGATTTAAAATTAAAACTAAAACTAACATAAAAATAACCTACCAAAAACTATAAATTATTATCTAAATTTGGACCCTTTGGTAGGGTTCCCATCACGCAGGCAGCGTTCCCGCGTTGGATTGCGATTGCAAGTCTTTGTGCAAGAAAGCTGCCTGCGCGACGGTCGCCTGTACTTTTCTGTAATCTTTATTGTACACCTCAATAAAATAACACTGTACAGAACATAAACAATACAATTAGAGGCAAACAACAGGCGGTCTTATCGCTAGAGAGCGATCCCACCTGACTTTTTATTTTTTCCTTCACAATTTTGGGTTTAATTACTTAAACATTAAAGAAACGTGGTTTGTTTTAACTACCTAAGTTGACTTTTATTTCAAGAAATAATAATCGAATAAAGTGGTTGACTAAATAAATAAATAATAAATAAATATTAGGGGACAACCTTAAACAAATCAAACTATCCCCATAGAAAGCTCAATAAGGCTTGTGTTATGGGTACTAAACGACAATAATTCTATCATCTCATTTATTTGCAATTATCCTACATCGTCATAAAAGCCTCCTGCAGACGGTGGCGGCGCGCTTGGATGGTCCCTTCCTGTTCCATTGGGATAGGTTGCATAGGCCATCCAACTGCTAATTGTAAGTGTGATAAAATACCTACTAACATAGTTTTAAGATCACTGTTACTAACAAATTATGGAAATAATATTTCTGATGTAAATTATTCAATAAAAAAAAAAAAAAATACACATTTCAAATATAATCTCTTCTAGCTATATAAATTGTCAATAAAATTTGTATAATCAATTAATATTAATTTCATGGGTTCATTCACTATTTTGTATTTGTATTATACCTATGTACTTCTTATATTTAATAGATATAAATACTTAAATACATAGAAAGCATACAAGACTCAGAAACATAAATATTTATGCTCATCACACAAAAATGCCTATACCGGGATTACAATAATAATATGAAAATGTTTGGTTACTGAGCAATTTAGTGCTAAAAACGATTGTACGAAAAGCGACTGGAAACGAATCAACTTAACCCGAATAGAAATTTATCAATCAATAGTGGGAAAAGTCTCGAGAAAAAAATCCATCCAATTCGTTTGTGGCTCCACATTTTTTTTATGAATGGGCTTACGTTTGGTTATCGCGCCAACGCACTCAATTCCCTAACGATAGAATAGGTATGAGTAAAGTATTTTTCTGTATAAGCATTGATAAGCGAATTTCGTATTCGACTTGCTTTAATGTGTTTTCGTACTCTTGTCAAATGACTCACTGAGTAACAGCGGCATTTTCCTTTGTATACTTTTTAATAGAATTTTGAACGTCTAGGCAAAATTATTTTTTATTGAGCTATAAAAACTTGCTAAATTAAAAAGACGCTGAATAGGTATTTTAGCAGTGAGGTTAATAACCGACGTATTCAAAGTATTTTAAAAGACAGGGCTTCACGGCTAGGGGAGATATGGATGTATTATTATGTCTCAGTGGGAATTGTCTTAGGATATGGGATAAGCTATTTTAATATAAATTTTTGTATGTCCCTGTTTAATCTTTCTCTGTTTTTTCGCTAGTACACAAAATCAAATAACAACCACGCTAAACGATAATGTTCATCTAATCATCTTAGACGAAATACACTAAAATTATGCCCTCAGCCTTGTAAAACAAAAGAGGGTATACAATTTTATCTAACTACATAGTTATTGGCGAACTAGTAAATTTAATAACGTACGCAGATGACGCACGTGTTTTAAACATTTTATTACATGTTTGCAGTAGGTATTGGACTAGATATTACCTACGTTTCATTATTTTTTTTTTTTTTGTAGCCTATATTGTGTCCCACTGCTGGGCAAAGGCCTCCCCTTTTTTCCGCCACTGGTCTCGGTCCAGTGCTAGTGTTCGCCAATCTGTACAAAATGTGTCAAGGTCGTCCCGCCATCGCCTTTTCGGTCTGCCTCTACTTCGAAAGCCATCTTGTGGGGTCCATTCGGTAGCTAATTTGGCCCATCGTTCTGCGTGCATTTGGCAGACATGTCAAGTCCAGTCCCACTTAAGCTTCGTGGTCTTGGCACCCACATCTACGATGCCAGTTTTGGTACGCAGCTCCGTGTTCCTGATCCGATCGATCCTACGAACTCCGAGTATGCTGGAACGCAGCATACTCGTTTCATTATATGGCAGCATTATTAAAAGTTTCATATTATTTTCTTTCTTATGTCTAGTGTTTGAAACGACCTAATGGGGAATGGATGAAAATTTTAGAAGTGCCTGATTTTTTTTTTGTGTTAGGAATAACCTTTGAGACGAATCAAGGAAAATGTCTCATTCGCCGTCCTAAACCCAAAACGTAAGTGAGGAAACTGTTTATATTTTTCAAAAATAATTGAAGCACCTGAAAAGTCCGCAACTTTTTTCTGGTGTAAGGAAGGTTATTCCTATCACCAAAAAAAATCAGGCACTTCTAAAATTTTCATCCATTCCCCATTGGCATAGGCTCCCTTTTTGCGTAAGCGTCACCAAGGAGATGAGATTGATCCTAAAAAAATCGAATTGAATCGAATCGAGCAGTATAGAGGTCATTGTGCCGTTGTCCTTGCATTAGGTCATCAATGACAGACATTATCGATCATTATTACTCAGATAACAGATAATGTTAAAAATAATGATCTGTTATTTATTTTCATGCTGCCAATAAAATGTTTTCTCGGTAGCCAAACAAAGAGTTTTGGACATTGTCCTGTGTGGTAAAGATCGCTTTTATTGGACAATAAAAAGAGATATTCCTTTTTACGGTGCTCTCAGGGATAACTAGAAAGTTATGGCTTTTTCCAGGCGAAGTACTTATCCGGAGAAAGCTACTTACTGTAAAATTAGCTCTTACAAGAGAAAAGAAACGTCGCTGAGCAAATTAAGAATTATTGCAGAGTAATGGTATATTTAGATCTTCATTTAACACTCATCCTCATTTATTTGAAGAGCGACGAAGCTAATTAATACCTGACCAGATTATTTATATTTGTTAAATAATATTCTTTTGCAAGAGGTCATAAACTTGGATTATTCATTGGGCCAACATCATAAACAAGTCTGCAAATAATTTACTTTCAAAACAAAGTTTTAACCGACTTCAATTCAGTACTCCGCCAAGCCACATTAACATTTCCACATTTTTTTTCCAATTTACCACATGAACTGATTTTCGAGAACAAAAGCGTTTATTTTTAGACCAATAAACCAAATCGCTGTATGTGGGCCGATAATATTTGAGGACTTCCGTCGATTCCTCAAGGATCTCAGAATTACCTTTGGCACTTCATTGTTTGCTATTTCAACGGAATAATATCAGAGTCTGTGACGTACTTATATAGTTTGAAGTACATCATTGAGAAGTTCCACAAGCCATCTGTGGTCTTCATCATCACTTCCACTTCACCAAATTTATGATTTCCGGGTGTAAATACACGAGTTATAATAAAAATACCGAAATTACTACACGCGTGCCTAATATATTTGAGGAGTTCCCTCAATTCCTCATGGTTCCCATCATCCAACTGGGGTTTTGGAAACAATGGGACCAATCTGGAAGCATATACTTTCAGTTAAAAAAAGAACTCGAATCGGTTCATAAATGACGGAGTTCTGAGGTAACAAACATTAAAAATAAAAAAAATAAAAAAATACATCTGAATTGAGAACCTCCTCCTTTTTTTGAAGTCGGTTAAAAATTAGAACCACCGGATTTGACGCAAATTGGAGTATAAATACAACAGTAAACATAAATATTTTTTACATGATCAAGTAAACAAAACTTTCGAACATACTTGGAAAACATTTAGCTTTTACTATTATGTACGTTTTAAATGGGTACATAAATATCGAAAAATGGACGCTGTTTGACCATGGGAAATTGCGATGTTTCTAGTATTTCACTACAAACTGCATATGTTTAAAAAAACGTTTAAATCAACGTATTATAGATGGATTTGTTTTATGGCTAGTCCAGGCAATTAACTGACAACTTGTATGGAAAAAATGTCAAATTTGGAAATAATTTATAAAAGCTGATTTTTTTTTGTAATGGATATATTATCAATTAAATAGTTACCTAGCGACAAAATCCAACACCATTTCAGACATCAAAAAAATGATAACTTAACTAGCTTTTGAAAAGTCAGATAAAATATGAATAACTGGTTTTATCTTTATTTTGGTTCATTTACATTTGCTCTATAATATTCAAGATTAATAATGAAAAAATACTTCCGGATAGAAAGTTTGTTGGATTCTTAAATAAAGCATCTTAGAATAATGTTTTAAAATGATATAAAGTAAAAAACGCTATTATAAATTAATATTTTTCAAAACCGTATTTTGCCTGGAGTATAGTGTACGGAACTCCCAATTCTACACAAGTTTAGGACCGCGCCACCCTAAAGCCCCTGCTAGACGGTTGCCAACACGCCCCTCCAACCGGGCGACCTTGGTCCGCACCGACCGTGTAGACAGTTGTTTGGAGCTAAATTTCATACTACAGCGGTCGGTGCCAACCAAGGTCGCTCGGTTGGAGGCGCGTGTTGGCGACCGTCTAGCAGGGGCTTAAGGCGACGTGAGCGAAGGCGAAGTGATTTTAAAAAAATCGTAGGTCTTGTTTGGATTATAATACGGCTGCCCTAAATTTAATTAGCAATCTTAAGGCCTTTTTCTAGGGAAATCAGCTATTCGAATCCTGAGTTTTTGACTTTCGCTCGATAGAAAAAAATCACGAACATAGGTCTAAAATACACTTAAAAAAATTCTAACAAATTATGCACAACAGCTAAACATATAACAATTTGTTCCTAAAATCGGCAATGTCATGTTTGAGGGAAATCAGCTATTACTTTTGTATTTATTAAAACGCACAAAGAAATAAAATTAAAAACCATGATATACGCGCTTCCAAACACGCACTTCCATCTCGCTCATGCTTATGCTCAGTGAGAGGGAGAGAAGACCACGAACCTACGTCGCCTTAACGCTCGGCCATGCGGTGCCCATACAAAGGACCTAGAGGTGCTCCGATTTCTCACTCATACGTGTGGCGCACCGCTGCTATAGCCGCTGATGCTGCAAATCGTGGCCGAACCTTAAATATTCGAACAACCTCTACTAAGTTTCATCTCTTAAGTTTCCACACTGAAAAGACACATGAAAAGATGCAAGTTGGAGCCGCAGGTTTGAATGGCGACGGCTCATCCATGAGCAGTTAAATGCGTTTGAAAGTAGTCAACTGTTAGAAAGAAAGAAAATAAAGAAAAAAAAAATATTCATGACATACTTAGCAAACTGAAAAATACAAGAAAAATTTAAATAAAATAAAACATAAAGTCTACTAATAGTGTCACGAAAAGTTTCCGCCTCAGCATTAGGATGACTCACGCTTTGTAAGAAAAACGACGACGTTTTTGCGCGGTCGAGCCATACCCAAGCCCGGCCGGGCCGTGCCGACACTGAGCCGCTTCCGAGCCTCGGCCGTGGCTCGGCTCGGCCGCGCAAAAACGCTGTCATTTTACTTAGAAAACACGGCCCTTTCTAGCGTGAGTCATCCTTAATGCTGACTCAAGAGCCGACGTTATAATTACTTCGGCGGGGTGTTCGCCATCAACATTGTAAGTGTGGAAAAATAAATAAAAAAATCATCACACAAGTTAAGGCACCCTGAATCCAATCTTCAATTTACATCTATGATTTTAATTTTAACACAAATTCACTTAATCCGGGGTCTACTTTAATATTCATGTTTCGTTCATTATGGATGTTCGTGTAAAGACAACCAAGTTTTACCTTGTTCCATCGTTTCCTTAATTTGTTAAGTAAATAAATTAACTAATTGCGGCACGTGACGGGGGCGTCATGTTTCCGGTTTGGGTTATTTTTATGTCAACACATTTTAAGTGAAGTTGTTTATGCTTATGGGCAACATTAGAATGTCACTTGTTGCGATATTGATAAAGTAAAACCACAGAATAATGAATAATACAATATGGGGCTACTTAACGGGCATTATTTCACTGCAATATGTGGCCGGCAACTATTGGTTTCTTTCTCTAACATGTGAGTAAGAGAGGAACATCAATAGTTGCCGGCCCGTTTAGAAGCCCCATTAGATACGTTAATATAAGTGACGGCGTTGCCACACAAACGAGACTACCCAGACTACCGTAACTAGACGACGGAGCACGCGCTATGCGGTAGAGCGGGATAGTACTATGTCGGTGCTTTCTAGCTGTCGAACAGATTTTGTTACATATAGTAAATTCTGTAAGTAATGGCATTACGTACATAATTTACTATATGTTACAAAATCTGTTATAGGTATATTTATGATTGGTTTTATATTTCTTCTTATGCCTAGTTTTGTAAAATTAACATTTTCAATAACAGAAAACATAAATTCATCTTTAATAATAAATGTATAATTAACTAAACAATTCTCGTAATCCCGGCACGTATAATATTCCGTTCAATGGTAATGTCTGCTATTTAGAAAGAAAGAAAGAAACATTTATTCGAGACAAACAACACACAGCGTTTGTCACGAAACGGTTCTATCTCAGCATAATGCTGGCATTGCTGCCAGCGCTGGTCTTCCGATAGAACCGTCGAGTGAGTTCACGGTGGATAACAAACAAAATAATGATATAAACTTAATTAAACACGAGAAGGGACAATTAACGAAATTAAAAATAGAACATAAAATATAATAATATTGTCCAGTGGTCTATGAACGCAGCCATTTCACTCCTGCGCGATCCGTAACAGCACACTAGCGTCATTGACACTGACAGTGACAGAAGTGACAGGTGGCACTGGCAGACAGGCGTCATTCTTTTCAATTAAACATGTAATCTATTAATATACTATAAAGCTCCAGCACGACTCATTTCTCATTCATATGGTTGTTCTCCATGAAGGAGTGTAACTGGAGCTTTGACTTGTATGGAAAAAGTGTTACTGTCATCAATGTGACCCCCAGAAAAATCTGACATTTGAAGATTTGGCTCCTGGAAAAAAGTTGCTATACAGCCTGGCTCAACGGTTACAGCTAGGTTAGAGGTGCTTGACCAAATGTCATAAAGAACTGCGTGCAGTTTTTGCTGGCGGAAAAAAAATTAAAAAAAAACGAAGTTTTTTTTTAATTTTTTTTCAAAATGCTCCTAGAGCGCTGAAATTTAGCTAGCGGAATTCTATATGGCTCTAGATTCTGAAAATATTTTTTTTTTTTTTTTAGCTCTAAAAAAAATTTTGTATGGGGAATTTTTTCGATTTTTTTTTCCGGCCAAACCGCTCGACTTTTGAATAGCGGTTTCGACCAAATGTCATAAAGGTTCCCAAAGGGAGTACAACCGCATTTTTTTTTGGCCGAAAAAAAAAACTTTTTTTTTTTTGAAATTTCAAATTGGTCGCAGCGCGCCGAGATTTGGCATGCAAGGACTTGAGGGGCCCAAGAGTTGTAAAAAGAAAAAAAAAATGGAAAAAATCCAAAATGGCGGACGGCATGGGCAAAACAAATTTGCGAGGCCGTAGGCCGAGCTGCGGGAGCTTAAGGTTTTGCTACTATTTACAGCGCCCAAGTGTCTTTCAAGCGAACCTGAGGGCCGAAGGCCCGAAGGTGAGCTTCGAGGTACGCGAAGGCCGAAGGCCGAGCTCCGCGTAGGGCCGAAGGCCCGAAGCGTCCAGCGAGGCCGTAGGCCGAGCTGCGGGAGTATAGGACTATGCTACTATGCCCCCGAGTGTCTTACAAGCGAACCTGAGGGCCGAAGGCCCGAAGGTGAGCTTCAGGGTAGGCGAAGGCCGAAGGCCGAGCGACGCAAAGGCCAAAGGCCGAGCTCCGCGTAGGGCCGAAGGCCCGAAGCGTGCGAGGCCGTAGGCCGAGCTGCGGGAGTTTAAGGTTGTGCTACCACTCAATAACCCCCGAGTGTGTTAAAAGCGAACCTGAGGGCCGAAGGCCCGAAGGTGAGCTTCGTGGCAGGCGAAGGCCGAAGGCCGAGCTCCGCGTAGGGCTGAAGGCCCGAAGCGTCCCTTCAGAGCGCGCTTACTACGCGAGCCCGAGGGCCGGAGGCCCGAAGGGCGAGCCTACGCGGACACTTACTACCCCCGAGTGTCTTAAAAGCGAACCTGAGGGCCGAAGGCCCGAAGGTGAGCTTCCCGGTAGGCGAAGGCCGAAGGCCGAGCGCCGCGAAGGCCAAAGGCCGAGCTCCGCGTAGGGCCGAAGGCCCGAAGCGTCCTGCGAGGCCGTAGGCCGAGCTGCGGGAGTTTAAGGTTGTGCTACCAATCACTAACCCCCGAGTGTCTTAAAAGCGAACCTGAGGGCCGAAGGCCCGAAGGTGAGCTTCCCGGTAGGCGAAGGCCGAAGGCCGAGCGCCGCGAAGGCCAAAGGCCGAGCTCCGCGTAGGGCCGAAGGCCCGAAGCGTCCTGCGAGGCCGTAGGCCGAGCTGCGGGAGTTTAAGGTTGTGCTACCAATCACTAACCCCCGAGTGTCTTAAAAGCGAACCTGAGGGCCGAAGGCCCGAAGGTGAGCTTCGTGGTAGGCGAAGGCCGAAGGCCGAGCTCCGCGTAGGGCCGAAGGCCCGAAGCGTCCCTTCAGAGCGCGCTTACTACGCGAGCCCGAGGGCCGGAGGCCTGAAGGGCGAGCCTACGCGGACACTTACTACCCCCGAGTGTCTTAAAAGCGAACCTGAGGGCCGAAGGCCCGAAGGTGAGCTTCCCGGTAGGCGAAGGCCGAAGGCCGAGCGCCGCGAAGGCCAAAGGCCGAGCTCCGCGTAGGGCCGAAGGCCCGAAGCGTCCTGCGAGGCCGTAGGCCGAGCTGCGGGAGTTTAAGGTTGTGCTACCAATCACTAACCCCCGAGTGTCTTAAAAGCGAACCTGAGGGCCGAAGGCCCGAAGGTGAGCTTCCCGGTAGGCGAAGGCCGAAGGCCGAGCGCCGCGAAGGCCAAAGGCCGAGCTCCGCGTAGGGCCGAAGGCCCGAAGCGTCCTGCGAGGCCGTAGGCCGAGCTGCGGGAGTTTAAGGTTGTGCTACCAATCACTAACCCCCGAGTGTCTTAAAAGCGAACCTGAGGGCCGAAGGCCCGAAGGTGAGCTTCGTGGTAGGCGAAGGCCGAAGGCCGAGCTCCGCGTAGGGCCGAAGGCCCGAAGCGTCCCTTCAGAGCGCGCTTACTACGCGAGCCCGAGGGCCGGAGGCCCGAAGGGCGAGCCTACGCGGACACTTACTACCCCCGAGTGTCTTAAAAGCGAACCTGAGGGCCGAAGGCCCGAAGGTGAGCTTCCCGGTAGGCGAAGGCCGAAGGCCGAGCGCCGCGAAGGCCAAAGGCCGAGCTCCGCGTAGGGCCGAAGGCCCGAAGCGTCCTGCGAGGCCGTAGGCCGAGCTGCGGGAGTTTAAGGTTGTGCTACCAATCACTAACCCCCGAGTGTCTTAAAAGCGAACCTGAGGGCCGAAGGCCCGAAGGTGAGCTTCCCGGTAGGCGAAGGCCGAAGGCCGAGCGCCGCGAAGGCCAAAGGCCGAGCTCCGCGTAGGGCCGAAGGCCCGAAGCGTCCTGCGAGGCCGTAGGCCGAGCTGCGGGAGTTTAAGGTTGTGCTACCAATCACTAACCCCCGAGTGTCTTAAAAGCGAACCTGAGGGCCGAAGGCCCGAAGGTGAGCTTCGTGGTAGGCGAAGGCCGAAGGCCGAGCTCCGCGTAGGGCCGAAGGCCCGAAGCGTCCCTTCAGAGTGCGCTTACTACGCGAGCCCGAGGGCCGGAGGCCCGAAGGGCGAGCCTACGCGGACACTTCCTACCCCCGAGTGTCTTAAAAGCGAACCTGAGGGCCGAAGGCCCGAAGGTGAGCTTCCCGGTAGGCGAAGGCCGAAGGCCGAGCGCCGCGAAGGCCGTAGGCCGAGCTGCGGGAGTTTAAGGTTGTGCTACCACTCACTAACCCCCGAGTGTCTTAAAAGCGAACCTGAGGGCCGAAGGCCCGAAGGTGAGCTTCGTGGTAGGCGAAGGCCGAAGGCCGAGCTCCGCGTAGGGCCGAAGGCCCGAAGCGTCCCTTCAGAGCGCGCTTGCGGAAACCCTACGCCCCCCAAGTGTCTTTAAGCGAACCTGAGGGCCGAAGGCCCGAAGGTGAGCTTCCAGGTACGCGAAGGCCGAAGGCCGAGCTCCGCGTAGGGCCGAAGGCCCGAAGCGGCCCTGTAGAGCTCGCTCTCTACGCGAGCCCGAGGGCCGAAGGCCCGAAGGGCGAGCCCACGCGGACACACACCCCCCGCACCTTCCCGTCACAAGCAAGACTGAGTGCGCGATCTCTCTGACAAAAAATACCCTCCGCTTTTCCCTTCCCATAGCGGAATTTCACTTTCCTTTTCCTTGGATATACAAAAACCAAAAAAATACAGGCAGATTTTGAATAAACAAGTCAAAAGTACAAATAGGTACCGCGGCGCGCTCGCGCGCCGCGCCGCAGGCAAAAAACTAGTTAATATACTATAAAGCTCCAGCACGACTCATTTCTCATTCATATGGTTGTTCTCCATGAAGGAGTGTAACTGGAGCTTTGACTTGTATGGAAAAAGTGTTACTGTCATCAATGTAACCCCCAGAAAAATCTGACATTTGAAGATTTGGCTCCTGGAAAAAAGTTGCTATACAGCCTGGCTCAACGGTTACAGCTAGGTTAGGGGTGCTTGACCAAATGTCATAAAGAACTGCGTGCAGTTTTTGATGACGGAAAAAAAATTAAAAAAAAACGAAGTTTTTTTTTAATTTTTTTTCAAAATGCTTGTAGAGCGCTGAAATTTGGCTAGCGGAATCCTATATGGCTCTCAATTCTGAAAATATTTTTTTTTTTTTTTTAGCTCTAAAAAAAATTTTGTATGGGGAATTTTTTCGATTTTTTTTTCCGACCAAACCGCTCGACTTTTGAATAGCGGTCTCGACCAAATGTCATAAAGGTTCCCAAGCGGAGTACAACTGCATTTTTTTTTGGCCGAAAAAAAAACTTTTTTTTTTTTGAAATTTCAAGTTGGTCGCAGCGCGGCGAGATTTGGCATGCGGGGACTTGAGGGGCCAAAGAGTTGTAAAAAGAAAAAAAAATTGGAAAAAATCCAAAATGGCGGACGGTATGGGCAAAACAAATTTGCGAGGCCGTAGGCCGAGCTGCGGGAGTTTAAAGTTGGGCTACTATTCCTAGCCCCGAGTGTCTTACAAGCGAACCTGAGGGCCGAAGGCCCGAAGGTGAGCTTCGAGGGACGCGAAGGCCGAAGGCCGAGCTCCGCGTAGGGCCGAAGGCCCGAAGCGTCCAGCGAGGCCGTAGGCCGAGCTGCGGGAGTATAGGACTGTGCGTATAGGCCCCCGAGTGTCTTTCACGAAGTAGGCGAAGGCCGAAGGCCGAGCGACGCGAAGGCCGAAGGCCGAGCTCCGCGTAGGGCCGAAGGCCCGAAGCGTCCTGCGAGGCCGTAGGCCGAGCTGCGGGAGTTTAAGGTTGTGCTACCACTCACTAACACGAGTGTGTTAAAAGCAAACCTGAGGGCCGAAGGCCCGAAGGTGAGCTTCGTGGTAGGCGAAGGCCGAAGGCCGAGCTCCGCGTAGGGCCGAAGGCCCGAAGCGTCCCTTCAGAGTGCGCTTATTACGCGAGCCCGAGGGCCGAAGGCCCGAAGGGCGAGCCTACGCGGACACTTACTACCCCCGATTGTCTTAAAAGCGAGCCTGAGGGCCGAAGGCCCGAAGGTAAGCTTCGGGGTAGGCGAAGGCCAAAGGCCGAGCTCCGCGTAGGGCCGAAGGCCCGAAGCGTGCGAGGCCGTAGGCCGAGCTGCGGGAGTTTAAGGTTGTGCTACCACTCACTACCCCCCGAGTGTCTTGAAAGCGAACCTGAGGGCCGCAGGCCCGAAGGTGAGCTTCGTGGTAGGCGAAGGCCGAAGGCCGAGCTCCGCGTAGGGCCGAAGGCCCGAAGCGTCCCTTCAGAGCGCGCTTGCGGAAACCCTACGCCCCCCAAGTGTCTTTAAGCGAACCTGAGGGCCGAAGGCCCGAAGGTGAGCTTCCAGGTACGCGAAGACCGAAGGCCGAGCTCCGCGTAGGGCCGAAGGCCCGAAGCGTCACTTCAGAGTGCGCTTATTACGCGAGCCCGAGGGCCGAAGGCCCGAAGGGCGAGCCTACGCGGACACTTACTACCCCCGAGTGTCTTAAAAGCGAACCTGAGGGCCGAAGGCCCGAAGGTGAGCTTCGGGGTAGGCGAAGGCCGAAGGCCGAGCGACGCGAAGGCCAAAGGCCGAGCTCCGCGTAGGGCCGAAGGCCCGAAGCGTCCTGCGAGGCCGTAGGCCGAGCTGCGGGAGTTTAAGGTTGTGCTACCACTCACTACCCCCCGAGTGTCTTAAAAGCGAACCTGAGGGCCGCAGGCCCGAAGGTGAGCTTCGTGGTAGGCGAAGGCCGAAGGCCGAGCTCCGCGTAGGGCCGAAGGCCCGAAGCGTCCCTTCAGAGCGCGCTTGCGGAAACCCTACGCCCCCCAAGTGTCTTTAAGCGAACCTGAGGGCCGAAGGCCCGAAGGTGAGCTTCCAGGTACGCGAAGGCCGAAGGCCGAGCTCCGCGTAGGGCCGAAGGCCCGAAGCGTCCCTTCAGAGTGCGCTTATTACGCGAGCCCGAGGGCCGAAGGCCCGAAGGGCGAGCCTACGCGGACACTTACTACCCCCGAGTGTCTTAAAAGCGAACCTGAGGGCCGAAGGCCCGAAGGTGAGCTTCGGGGTAGGCGAAGGCCGAAGGCCGAGCGACGCGAAGGCCGTAGGCCGAGCTGCGGGAGTTTAAGGTTGTGATACCACTCACTAGCCCCCGAGTGTCTTAAAAGCGAACCTGAGGGCCGAAGGCCCGAAGGTGAGCTTCGGGGTAGGCGAAGGCCGAAGGCCGAGCGACGCGAAGGCCAAAGGCCGAGCTCCGCGTAGGGCCGAAGGCCCGAAGCGTCCTGCGAGGCCGTAGGCCGAGCTGCGGGAGTTTAAGGTTGTGCTACCACTCACTAGCCCCCGAGTGTGTTAAAAGCGAACCTGAGGGCCGAAGGCCCGAAGGTGAGCTTCGTGGCAGGCGAAGGCCGAAGGCCGAGCTCCGCGTAGGGCCGAAGGCCCGAAGCGTCCCTTCAGAGTGCGCTTGCGGAAACCCTTCGCCCCCCAAGTGTCTTTAAGCGAACCTGAGGGCCGAAGGCCCGAAGGTGAGCTTCCAGGTACGCGAAGGCCGAAGGCCGAGCTCCGCGTAGGGCCGAAGGCCCGAAGCGTCCCTTCAGAGCTCGCTCTCTACGCGAGCCCGAGGGCCGGAGGCCCGAAGGGCGAGCCCACGCGGACACACACCCCCCGCACCTTCCCGTCACAAGCAAGAATAGAGTGCAAATTCCTACTTACAAAAATACCCACCGCTTTTCCCTTCCCATAGCGGAATTTCACTTTCCTTTTCCTTGGATATACAAAAACCAAAAAAATACAGGCAGATTTTGAATAAACAAGTCAAAGGTTCAAATAGGTACCGCGGCGCGCTCGCGCGCCGCGCCGCAGGCAAAAAACTAGTACATATAATAAAGCTGAAGAGGGTCGAAAGTCTGTACATGAAAGATATTCGAAAAAAAATTGGCTAGGGATACTAAAAATCGATAACAGAACACGTTCCAATAGTTTTTAGAATTTTTGTCTGTTTGTCTGTTTGTCTGTTTATCTGTTTATCTGTTTGTCTGTTTATGTGACCGCGCATCACATGAAAACGGCTGAACCGATCAAGATATAATTTGGTATAGAGATAGTTTGAGCCCTGGGGAAGGACTTAGGGTATTTTTTATTGTAAAAATCAACCCCTAAGGGGATGAAATGGGGGGTGGAAATTTGTATGGAGCTACTTAAACCGCTGCACCGATTTGGATAAAATTTGGTATTTAATTAGTTTTAGTCCCGGGAAAGGTCAAAGGATAGGTTTTATCCCGAAAATCTTCCCTGTAGGGGGTGAAATGGAGGGGTGAAAATTTGGATGTAACCCATTTTGATAAAATTTGGTTTAAAGGTAGTTTAAGTTCTGAGGAATGACACTGGATAGTTTTTATTCTGGAAATCATCCCCTAAAGGGGTGAAATGGGGGGTGAAATTTTGGATGGACTCCGTTTTGACCAAATTTGGTAGGTATATATATAGTTTGAGTCCCGGAGAATGACAATGGATAGTTTGAATCCCGAAAATCATCCCCCAAGGGGATGAAATAGGGATGAAAATGTGGATAAATCTCATTTAGTTAAAATTTGGTATAGAGATAGAAAAAGTCCCAGGGAAGGACAATGCATAGTTTTTATCCTGAATAATCATCTCCTGAGGGGGTGAAATGAGGGGTGAAAATTTTGATAGAGCCGATTTAGAACACATTTTGTATGGAGATAGTTAAGAGTCCTGAGGAAGGACTTAATAGTAGATTGTACAACAAGTGCATAAAACGCACCATTTTACTCGAGACGTTTATCCATCCGAGCGAGCTTGCGAGCGAGGATAGATATAAAGTCGAGTGTAAAATGGGTTTTATGGACGAGTTGTACACTCTACTTTTCACTTCGATTGCGAGGAAATGAAACAGCAACACGTAAATATAGTAAATGCTAATTTAATTGTTGTTGTTATGGCTTAAATACTATACTGATCTACTAAATTGAAAAATAAACAAATATAAAAAATAATAAATGAGACGAAATACAAATTATAAGTTTATTTCATGAAGTTTTATTGTGTACTTTGGCTGTTGGTATCTTTGCCTTGGTCTTAGAATACGAACGAAACGAAATAAAATAAAGAGGTTGTTGTATGAAGTTAAAGATGTTCGTGTGGCTGTTGCAGCGATTGCCTTGGTCTTCGACGAAGATTTTACTTTATGCTCTAGAGCATAAAAAGCGACTTTATGTCGCCTACGCACGACATAAAGACGAACTTTTAGAGCATGAGAAGTGAAAAATATTTTTTAGTCCAGAAATCATCTCCTAAGGGGATGAAATGGGGTATGAAAATTTGGATGGAACCCATTTACGGGTAAAGCGAGTTGGAGTCTTGAAGAAGGACATAGGATAGTTTACTCCCGAAAATCATCCCACTAAGGGGGTGTATTTGGGGGTGAAAATTTGTTTGTGACCCATTTTGATAAAATTTGGTTGAACGATAGTTTGAGTCCCGGAGTATGACAACGGATAGTTTTAATCCCGAAAATCATCCCCTCAGGGATGAAATAGGGGGTGAAAATTTGGATAAAACCCATTTAGATGAAATTTGGTAAAGAGATAGAAGGAGTCCCAGGGAAAAATCATTTCCTGAGGTGGTGAAATGAGGCTTGAAGATTACGATAGAACCCATTCAGATGAAATTTGGTATAGAGAGAGGTCTCAGTCCAAGGAAAGAACATAAAATAATTTTTATTCTGGAATACATGAAAGGAGGAAATCATCCCCTAAGGAGGTGAGAAATGGTGGATGAAAATTTGGATTGAACCCATTTACGGTATAGCGATAGTAAAGGAAGGACAAAGAATAGTTTTATCCCGAAAATCATCCCCTAAGGGGGTGTATTTGGGGGTGGAAATTTGTTTGTGACACATTATGATAAAATTTGGTTGAAAGATAGTTTGAGTCCTGGAAAAGAACATATGATAGTTTCTATTCCGGAAATGATCCCCTAAGGGGGTGAAATGGGGGTGAAAATTTGGATGTAGCCCATTTAGATGAAATTTTGTATAGAGATAGTTTGAGTCCTGGAGAATGACAACGGATAGTTCTAAAGAGGTGAAATAGGGGGTGAAATATTGGATGGAACCTATTTACGGTATAGCGGTAGTTGGGATTCCTGGGGAATAGGAACATTACATAGGTAAATATATATATGTGACGTTCCAAGGGTAAAGGTACCTTATGGCGGTAGTTTCGAAGATGTTTTCTAAAACGGGGTAAAAAAGACGTTTTATTATGGCTATTTTGAAAACTATTCGATGTAACATTTTGTTGACGTATCTTTATTTTTAATATAAAATATTTAAATTACAAGTCACTTAATTTAGTTCTACGTTTTAGTAGAAAAGGTCCTTACGGCCGTGTGATATGAAAATATGCAAAATAATACTGAAAAAAGCCTACATGCATCTATTATGGTGAGGCGGGTCATAGAAACCAAGTTTGCGGCGGAGTCTATTTTGTAAAAAAAGGCGTTCGGAGTAAGGTAATCTATAAAATCATGCAACTCAGCCATAATGACCCTTTCCTTCATACAATCCATACTAATATTACAAATGCGAAAGTAACTCTGTCTGTCTGTTACCTTTTTATGCTTAAACCGCTGAACCGATTGAGATGAAATTTGGTATAGAGATACTTTGAATTCCTGGGCCTTCCCAAAGAGTCCTTACTAAAGATAGTTTTTATCTGGAAATTCATCACCTAAGGGGGTGAAAAGGGGGGAGAAAGTTACAATATAAACGAGTTCCGCGCGGACGAAGTCGCGGGCAAAAGCTAGTCAACAATAATGTTTGAAAATCTACAATATGCTAAGTATAATTAATTCGATTTACTTATAACTGAGAAAAAACACGTACCATGCAAGGTTGAAAACCGGTTACAATTTGAAAAGTGATCATTACTACACACAACTATGACCAATAAACAATAACGAAGTGAACACATTACAACAAATACATAATAACAAAGGGGTACTGAACAAAACGAAAAACAATATTAAAGCAATGCCGAAGGGACGTAACACAGTGGTAAGCATAAACAGATATAACAATAGCATTTTATTTTTATTTAAATACAACTTGTGTCTAGCTGGCAAGTTTCCTGGCTTTTCTGATGCTCAAGCAGATACTTTTTAAGTTTGATTCTAAAACTATGGACATCTTGCAGGGTTCTTACTGGCGGTGGAATTATATTCCAAGACTTGGTTGCTGCATACCGGAAATTTCCTCGGAAAGCTGCTGATGCGTGCTGAGGTGTCATCAGCTGTAACTCGCACTGCCGACTACCACGTGACCTCCTGTTAGACAGCTTCTCAAAAAGATACTTGGGGGATTTGTACTTGAGCACTCCAAAGAGCAAACAGGCCAAGTGTAATTTTCGACGATGTTGCATTTTGAGAATGTTGTGTTTGTTCAAGAATGGTGTGACGTGGGCCCTCAACGGTATGCTAAAACAGAAGCGGGCGCACGCATTTTGTACACGTTGAATGAGTCTTCGTGTTTTGGCAAGAAGACGTGGTCCATACACTGTATCCACATAATTCAACTTAGATAGAACTAAGGACTCTACCAACCTAATGCGCAAGTTTTCATTTATAAATGGGCGGATTTTATAGAGGACCTTAAGTTTGTAGAAGCAACTCCTTACAGCATTTGCAGCATGCTTCTCATAACGAAGCCCACTATCTACCAATAGCCCCAAGTTACGTGCCTCATATACACGCTCGATGGGTTCATTCTTTAAGACGACATCCAGATTATGTGCGGGCTGAATACTTGTTATTTGATGTTTACTGCCAAAAACTAGATATTTGGTTTTGCTAGGATTAAGCAGCAAGCAGTTACTAGTAGCCCAGGAAGTTATTCGACTGAGATCCGAATTAAGTTTTTCAATCGCATTATCAATTTCAGATGGTTTACATGAAATATAAACCTGAATGTCATCTGCATAAATATGGAATTTACAATGTGTGATCTGTGATACAATGTCGGCGGTGTACAAAATAAAAAGGATTGGTCCAATTACGGATCCCTGTGGCACTCCTCTAGTGAGGCCAATCTTGTCCGACAATAGAGTGGAACCATCATTTAAAGTCAGTTTTACACACTGATACCGATTATGAAGATAGCTGTCAAACCACCTCAGTGTACTACTATCAAATCCGTAGTAGCTCATCTTAGATAGCATTAAATATTGCTATAATATTGTTTTCACTTCAGATAATTCCCTCACTCCTCGCCAATCAATATTGCTCACGATAATGCTCTATCGCGCATTGCCAATATCCGTTATTCCGCTTGATTACCGGGAAACGGTAAATCAACATGGACATTAAAGTAATCTCAATTTAGTTGGAACTATACTAGATTAGATGCAATTCTCTATTTCTAAAATTACTGAGATAATTGAGAACATTCAAATAAAACGTTACTATGGCGCCCCTTGGTGAGTAAACATCATAAAACCTATCTAAGAATCACCCCTGATGAACCTCACACCCATTTCTGAAAACCGCATCTAAATCGGTCAAGCCGTTTTGGAGATAAATGGGTACATTGTTGGACACAAACAAACAGCCTCTCACCCTAAACGCATATTGTACACCTTCCGTCGTAGGTAAATTAGAAATAAGTAGTTTTTTTCACGCCATTGCCTGCTTAGAAATGTGGCAAAAGATGGTCAGAATTCAGGCTTCAAAGCATAGTTGGACGTCGCACGAACAGGCCATCTATGAATTCAAACTGGCCAACAATGTTATTGTTGGACAGTTTAAAAGCAATTCGAACATTCACAGGCCCCGCGCGCCCGCGTCGGGACTCGGGGGGCGCCGCTGCTGCTCCCCGCCGCGCCGGCGAGCGGGGCTGCGCTCTTTCGTTTTTTGTTTAAGTAGTATTATGATCTTTAATTAGATACTTTATTTCGATTTGAGAAGTCACGTCTTTGAGAGCGATTGTAATTTTTTACGTAAAAAGGATTTCTCTTCTTCGTGGTGATGTTTATGGTGTAGATGCGTACTCCATGGGTCTCCGTCTGTGTTGATCCTCTTGCCAATGGTTAAAAGTTAAAACATACACTCCGTAAGCTCGTAGAATAATCGGATTTATGCTTCTTTCTAGCTTGCTTGCCAAAATCAATGATTTCACCCGAACTGACCAGGAGAAACTGCGGTGCGCTCTCAGCATGTGTTCCAAATAGGACCGAGACACGAATGGGAGGAATAAGGGATATCCCAATGGCGTACTAGGAGCATGACATCCATGTACGCCATTGTAATCGCATTCCAATCAGACCTCTCTAATTGTACCATTATTAGGTCAAATACCCAATAACGTTTGGGTATTTAATAAAGCAAATTAAGCTCAATAATGAACGCATTATCTCCCGTTGGCAAGAGTGGGTGTCGGACTGATGACGAATTATCTAAATCGTGTTCTATTATTGTCGTTAATAATTCAATGGTACAGTCAACGTCAAATATATGTTTACACTATTGTTCCTTATTCCATTGCATGTACCTATCCAGTTTTGACATACCACGACATTTAACTTGGTCGTAGTACCTAGACATAACAAATATTTAATTACTTGCTTGTATACCTACCTACTTGTAAATGTTGGCTTTATTTTAAGCCTAAAATACTCTAATTGTGGAACTTTTCTTTATAATTACATTATTAGGAATAATTGAACTTGCATCAACCTATTAGTTGTTACTAAAAACAGAAACTTCATAAAGTTTGCATTGTATTGTTTTAGTAGTAGCTAAGTTTAATTTGTAAAGATGAAATTATTTGCTTGATTTTTTTTTAAAGTTTAGGTATTTTGTTGTTGCATTACAAATATAAGTAAACAATTATATTAACTAATTGTACATAACCCCCCCCCCCCCCCCCCCCCCCCCCCCCCCGTGTGGTGTCGGGTTAGAATAGCACCACCCCCTTTCTTCCCGTAGGTGTCGTAAGAGTCGACTATGGGAACAGGGTTGAAGTGTGTTGTGGGCGATGGGCTAGCAACCTCGGGGCAATTTCGGGGGTTCTAATAACAGTTCCTAAACAAATGATTCCCTTAAAGGATGAGAACCAAATGGTTCTATATTTAATTATGACAAGATAATATTTTTTCAAATTTGAACTCTATTGCCTTATGGTTGTATATCTGTTAATATTACGTAATAGCAGTGTATTGCTGTTTAACTCGATACAAATAGTCCAGAGATGTGAATATTGTGTCCTTCTAGAGTAAAGACTCTAGGTTTGAAAAAGGAAGGAAATGTCTTATTACGTAATGATCAAACTTATGTGTCGTAATATTTTTTACGTCATACCTGGCCATAAAGTAGGAATTACCACACGCTATGCGTGCGGAAAACCCCACTTCCTGGCCAGATAGAGACGTAAAATTTTGTACTCACCACGGGCGGTAATAAAGAAAGCCTCAGAGCGCATATTTTTCGCCCTTGCCTTCGGCTCGGGCGTCAAATACCTGCGATCTGAGACATTCTTTGTTTAACCGCCCTAGGTAAGTAATGTACAGTCGCCATCACATACATCGGAGCAACCAAGCACGTCACAAATATCGGAACACACCTCTATTTTCAAGGCATTAGGGTGCATGTGCCGATATTTGTGAACACTTATAGTGTACCTATGTATGTGATGGCGACTGTACTATTGAAAATGACGATCACATAAACCCTATACAGAACATGCGATTATATCAAACTCACATTTATTTGTATGTTGTTTCTCTTTAAAGACAAACGAATTCTAATGGCATTTTAGTTAAAATAGGTTTGATGAACGTTTATAAATAAAGTCTTTACAATATTAGCATTTAAACAAAAGACGGCGGAGTGTAAAGTTTAAGCCTTATTGAAATAATCTGAAACCAGTGCTACAAGTAATGGCTGACGGTTACTTTACACAAGCGTCAAGTGCCTCTTAAAACCCTTTCATAATGAAAGCCTTTGGCCTGCTCTGCGAAGTTGATCTGTATTCTTTAGACCTCAGAGCTCATAATGGTATTAATAACAGTGAGTTACAGTAAAATTCTCAGCTGTTTAGCGATTGGTACGAGAAGGTCGTAAGTATCGAAATATTACTATTTTGATACACTTTTTCATGTTGGGTGACCTTAAGGGTAGTTTTTACGAGTGGCATAGTTAGTAGTTTATATGACTGTGTGAATTGTGAGCTAATTAAAATGAATAGGTGCCTGGAAAAGTGGAACACCCTACAATAATAAAGTTTTTTTAGACGCCTTGAAAACACCACAAAATACTGAAATGTTACTGTACAGTCGAATACAAAAGTTACAAGTTTATATTAGTCACCTAACCGTAACCGTCCAGGTCCAGGCAGGCGGACTGGAGACCTGGTAAAGGTTGCGGGAGTCTGCTGTACCCTTGGCATGGAATTGAAGTGAGTTGAGTTCACTACAGGCGCTAGCGCCTATCGTTAAGATTTAGTATGAAAAGTCTATACACCGCCCCTGGTGGTCACTCATAGAACTAAAAATCCAAACCGTGACGTGAGTCACTTATACATTACTTTACCCGCGATCGACTTCACGTTCGTTCGTATAGTTTAATCGATTTTCCAATATTCAACCTTATATCACAAGCATTTATCGTTTTAATTTAAGTTGGTCGGTTATGAAATTACAGAATACGCGCATCGCGACGTCGACAGTGTCGATACAATATAGCGGCGCGTGGGCCATTTATTTGCATTTTTTAAATACAATATACGCGACAATCCGAATTTTGCGGATATATGTTGTCAATTCAAAACACTTATTTTTATAAGCTCTTTAATTTGAGTTAAATTTCGATCGGATCTACGGTAACTCTTGACGGAATAATACGATATCACGGGCCATTTTGCAAGTGAAATAGTAAACTACAGTCGCGACGGTATTCTTCGCTTCGAAATGTCTCACACTACCGATTGGTAGTACGAATCGAACGTTAAATTACGCATCGAAAACGAAACGCTAGAGTCTAACGTTTTGCAGTTGGTTTCGCAGTACAACGGCAGTGTGAGTTACAAGTTTGACGGGTCGAATCGAAGAATACCGAAGCGAGTTCAAAAACAACTCGAAGCGCGTTTATTCGATCATGTATGTAGTTACATATCGTTAGGTTACGATTATAACTCACGTTAGCCGTACTGGTCTGTAGTTACGTATCGTAAGGTTACGATTGTAACTCACGTTAGCCGTACTGGATGCGGGTGGCGCAGGACTGGTCATTGTAGCAGTCTTTGGGGGAGGCCTATGTCCAGCAGTGGACGTCTTTCGGCTGATATGATGATGACGATGATGAATTGTCGGTGCGAGTTCAGTGAGGTATCAGTAAAACAGCTGTCAGTGTCAACTGTCAGTCAAATCAGTACAGATTCTTTCCTACGCGCCTACATTCTTCCGCAAGGAGTGAAAGCTATTTAAAAAGGGCTTCCTCATTTGCGCGAGATGCGGGATGGTACGAATCATATCAGTATACTGCAAACACATATGTGTCGTGTGTTGCGTGTAGAGTCTGGCTAGAGGAAGAGGAGCCTAGAAAAGAGCAAAACAGCGTGTTGCAACACCGTGTATAACGCGAAAAAATATAGGTACCTAGTTACTTAATGATACTTGAACAATATTTTTTTTGTTTAAGTCTCACAATGCAACTGATCAAGCAAAAGGCAGTAAAGCTATATGAAATAAGACTCATTCTACTTTATATTTAAGAAGAAAATTCAGTTTGGACGAGACATAATAATTGCATTTTTATGCGACGCGAACTGTGTAGGTAAGTGTCCACTTATTCGAACTCTGCACCGCCTCAATGTACTTCTCGCATTCTGCATCTGGCCTTGTACTATTACTTATTCTGTGATCTGGCTGGGATGTTTTTGCTAGTAGCTGGGTGAAAGTCTGTCGAGAATGCTTGAGGTTCTGTAAGGCGATGGATGACCGTCTTCGGTAGTATATTAAGTAGTGATGTGCAAATTGCGGAAAGTTTCCAAAAAGTTGGAAAAGTTCTCGGAAATTCTCAGTTCGTAAATTTCCATGTTGGAAATGGAAAGTTTCAATTCCCATACAAAAATGAGGAAAATTTCCAAAATTTTCCTATGTGAAATTGCAGAAACATTTCGCAACATAGGAAACTTTTCGTCGGCACATCAGTAATATTTAGTATTCAGGTAATGTTAATTCTAAAATTCACAGTGCATTAGTTTTATAACTGTAACTAATACTGTGTAATAATTGTTTGAATAAATACATAAAGATATATTCCTCAATGTGAATATTACGTAGCTGTAATCCACTCTCTAATTCTCTTAAAAAGCAAAAAACCTTATAATTACCTGTGGAACAGTTACTTTCTTATTTAGCATATCCAAGTATCAAGATTTGGAAATAATACTTTAAGCCGTTTTTCACATTTGTCTATGATATTACTGTTGCCATATAAAAAGTTTTAAATCTCAGGCTCATCTTTCACTAGTCACACTCTAAGAATAAAGTAAATACAAAAGCGAAAATTATTCCCATAAGGAATCTCACTTATGTTACAGTAATTAGCGCCAAGCCACCGCCCTGACGAGGGGGCAAAGTTGTAGACAAGGATCAATACATGTGCCCTTAGGGCCAATCGATATTGCCCGTGTTCCTATTTTTACCCTCGAGCTGCTTCCGAATGGCCAGCTGAGGGCACTTGTGCTCCTCGGAAAACAAGTTACCCTCTTTCCTATAATAATACTGTGTAGAAACCGCCCCTGAGAATCTGACATATTAAAATACATATATTAATGAAAACGTTTTTAGACCTTAAAAATACTGTGCTACTAACGTGTTTGAAAAAATATTATAGGAGTTGGTGGATAATCGTGTTAGAGGTTATTTAAATGTTTTTAGTCCGTTCTACCCATTTTTGTTCCGTTTTTAATACTAAGTTATTGTGCGTCTCGACGCACAATATCCAATGTGCAATAATCCTAGGATCATTGGCTCATTGCGCTAGTTTTCTAACGTTAGGACATCCCAAATAAAGTTTGAAAAATACGCATTGTTTACCCTCAAGTGGTCTACAGTTTTGACATGGAATTGAGTAAACTGTGTAGGTATTCCATGCAATGACTTTTAGCTGTACCTACCTATGTAGGTAGGTACCTAAAAAGATAACGTTTTCGGAAGAAATCTTCTTTTCTATGAATCAATATATTCGATGAAACGTTTGTCGGTGAAATAACGATACCACATTTTCTAACGTAACTCACACAACGAAAGATGATATTGTATTTAGTACACCATAATGTATTATTCAATTAAAAAAAAAAATTAAGACATGTCAAAGAAGTATGGAGCGCAGCATAACAAACATTAAAAAAATTCATAAAGTTCGCCATAGCATAATCGGAAACAAAACAAACGTGATAGATGCAGTCACATATGCGATGAAACTGAAATGGAAATGGGCAGGACACGTCGCCAGAATGCAAGAATGCAAGATAAAAGGTGGACCAAAAATGTGACAAGTTGGGCCGGGCCATCAGGCAAACGTAAGAGAGGAAGACCCTATATGCGATGGTCAGACGAAATAAGAAAAATTTCAGGCACAAATTGGACGGAAAAAGCACAAGACAGAACTAACTGGCTTACTCTGGAGGAGGCCTTCACCCGAGAAGGGGTTCTTGCGACATAAAATAATAATAATAAATAATTAAATAATGAATAATAATGACACTAACAAACACATCTGACATTAAATATTATTATTGACATTGTACAAGTACTGGCAAGAAATAAAAGGCTTTTTTATTTTATTTTATTTTAATGTATAAATAAAAATAATTTAGAACGCGGAGCGTAACACGTGCGTTCGTTACCTTTTCGTTTTGCCCAAATTGTATAGGGGCATGTTTAATAGCTTCTGATTCGGGTATTGCCTGTATGATTTCGTTATTGTGACCTTTCACGGAATATGCCCTGATATTTAGGAAAGGGCGTTATGATAGCTCCATATATATCGTTTCATACAGCGTTTGTGTATATGTGAAGGAGATGATTAAACACGATGAGTATAATACATATTAAGTGCGTAGGTTTATGTCTATACTTCTATACTATTCTACACTAAATTTGTAAAGAGGTAAAGTTTGTGAGAGTGTTGAAATGTGAGAGTGTAGCTCTGTAAGTTATATGCATCGGTTACATTCGGATCTATTCATAATATTTCAAAAATTCTTTGACCATATATTTAATTTATTTAATCGTATGGCATACATTATTTGGCCTTTGAGTTTGTCACTCTTTAGTACCACCCAGGGGACACGTGCAGGGTTGTGGTAGGTAGCTCCTGCGGACGCAAGTGACAGTTGTCCCCCCTTTGTCAAGTGAGTGGGCAACTCGACTGTTACCTAGAGGTTCTTAAGCCGCCCGAAGGCCTCTAACTCGGCTTAACCTTGTACTATTACTTATTCTGTGGCTTAACGACTACTGTCATAGACAGCAGCCGGGATCAACTGCTTAGCGTGCCTTCCAAAGCACGGAAGCGCTCATTTATAGTAACCACTCAAACAGGCGGTCACCCATCCAAAGACTGACCGCTGCCATCTTTGCTTAACCTGCGTTATCGTTTCCGACTCGCAGGCGCCGCTAGGCTATGAACGCGCATATAGGTCAAACTGCCTCGTGGTAAGCCAGTCCTGTCTAGCTGGTTTAATTAGACAGACATTCAGATGTACTCTATGAATAATGATTGCACACACAGTCAAGTCAAACATTGATATAGGTATTATGTAGAATACCTACGACAGTAGATGGACATACCGACGTTATATTTTCTCCCTCGGCTTCGCTTACTTTCTGTGTAGGTACTACGCGGGCAGAGTCGCGCGGACAGTTAGTCTATACTAATAATGAAAAGTCTGTGAGAATGTAGCTTTGTAAATTGTAAGTTTGTATGTTTTGGGTAATCTCCGGAACCGCTTATACGATTTCAAATATTCTTTCATCTGCGTACAGAATTGACTTTTATATTTATTTGATGATTATTGTTCATATTTTATCCCCCGGGTTGACCTGCGTTATTTACAATACGCGGGCGAAACCGCGCGGGTAGCTAGTATTGAAACTCAGTCAAAACGTGTACAATACATGTCAAACTTCTGAACATGCATGCTATTTTCATTGGCCTAAAATGTATCATAATCTAGAACCTCTTGTTTTTTTTTGTTTTCGTCACCAGCCATGCCAAGCGGAACGTAATTTTATCGCATTTACGTAATCTAATGTCCTTGGCAAGGAATGGAATAAGAATATTTCCCTTATAAAATACCCTTGGAAGCTTTTAAATTGCGCAACCGGCAATATCGCTAAACGAATATTGCTATCCGAGTCTATCTACTTATGGGAATTGATTTTCAAAGGTAAATCGTGTTAATGCAGGTAGATATTTTTATGTGGTTTAAAATCAATTAACAGTCGCGCCACAAGTAACATCGTTTCTATTTATGTGACATCCTACATACATCCATACTAATATTATAAAAGCGAAAGTGTGTCTGTCTGTTGTTACCCCTTCACGCCTAAACCGCTGAACCGATTTTGATGATTTTTTTTTTTTTTTTTTTTTTTTTTTTTTGTGGAATGAATGGGGGTGGAAGTTTGTATGCAATGGAGGTACGATATAAACGAGTTCCATGCGGACGAAGTCGCGGGCAAAAGCTAGTAGATAATAAAGCAGAGATTACCTACAAATTTCCACTAGCTAATCTATGTTGCGAACTTGACCAACCTTGCTTTTGCCATTCACTTTCATGACATTTTTCATACCTACATGCTCATCGGTTAATGGTACTTTGACCAGACACATTTTCTAGATAATCTGGGCGTTTAAAAAAAAAAAAGTTACATATATGGTCGTGACGCACTGGAAGAAACAACTTGCATAGTAAAATCTGGGACACTTTTTAGGGTTCCGTAGCCAAATGGCAAAAAACGGAACCCTTATAGATTCGTCATGTCTGTCTGTCTGTCTGTCCGTCCGTATGTCACAGCCACTTTTTTCCGAAACTATAAGAGCTATACTGTTGAAACTTGGTAAGTAGATGTATTCTGTGAACCGCATTAAGATTTTCACACAAAAATCGAAAAAAAACATTAAGTTTTCTGAAACTCAAAAAATATTTTTTCATCAAACCCACCGGTTTTTAATATTATTTTTTTTCTAAACTGAATAGTTTACGCGAGAGGCACTTCCAAAATAGTAAAATGTGGGGGGGCCCCTGTAACTTCTAAAATAAGAGAATAATAAAACTAAAAAAAATATATGATGTACATTACCATGCAAACTTCCACCGAAAATTGGTTTGAACGAGATCTAGTAAGTAGTTCTTTTTTAATAGGTACGTCATAAATCGTAAACCGCAATTTATTTTACGGAACCCTTCATGTGCGAGTCCAACTCGCACTTGGCCGCTTTTTTCTTTTATAAGGATCGATAGTATCAACGATTCTGCCCAAATAAAAACGAATTCTGAAAAAAATTGATTTGTTCACTTTTTTGAAAACGCTCATCACTGGGTCATAAAAGTATTCCTATGCACTGCCAACTGTATTTTCAAATGATGTTAATCATAAAACATATGAGGGTTTGAAAATCGGGCAATCAACCAAATAAGGTTTGATGATATTGTCTTGGACACGGTTATTTTTCCAACCTAAATACTAAATAAATAGTAAAGATAGTGAACGAATCGTTTTAAGTTCTTATACCTAGAGTGTAGCTAGAAAAGTCCCGGAGGTACAGCGGAGCCATCATTGGATTCTGGGTAAAGCGAGCACGTAATGAGTTTCACGGCACTTAGAGAAATTGAGATCGATACATGACTTAGTAAGTCTATTTATTTATAGAGAAGCTCTTGCAAATGGCTGCAATAGGTATGCTTGGGGATCGAAGTCCGATTAAAGTTCGGAAACTATAAAGTTGGAACGGAACATAAGTGCCGTTTTGACATATTAAACGACTTCTACTAGTTCTAGTAGTCACTGCTGCCATTATGGAATAATATAATAATAATAAATAAATAAATAAATATTACGGGACAATCTTACACAAATCAACCTAGGCCCACGGTAAGCTCTGTAAGGCTTGTGTTGTGGATACTAGGCGATGATATATATAATAGATACATACATATGGATACTTATATACATAAATAACATCCATTACTCAGGAACAAATATTCGTGATAAATACACAAATAAATGCCCTGACCGGGATTCGAACCCGGGACCTCTAGCTTCGTAGGCAGAGTCACTACCCATTGGGCTACGGAGGCCGTTGGCGTAGTAGTGGCGTATAAAATGGCGTAGGGATGTGACGGCCCCATCGCCCACCAGATTTCTGGTGCAATCAGTCAACGTAGGGGTGTCCTGTGGTCAGGATGAGCCAACCGGGTGGATAGTTGGACAGGCCCCCCACCTCTGGCTTGCCTTAACTGGCTGTCCAGCGTGGAGTCGCAAGAGCTGTTGCTTGAGGGTAGATGTAGACACCTAAGTGGCGAGTTGGCTATATTTTTAAAGTCCAGTGCCACCTCTCTACCCCCCCAGCTCCCTGACCGGTGTTGCCTTTAGGCCATTTTTTAATGTCGATAATAATAGGGGTACATCTAGCAGTTGGCGAGTCACAGTTTGATTAGGCAGGTATCAGATGTTTCAACCAATTGCCCCGCCAGTAGTCCATCATTTTCACCCAATAACCGATTTTATTTAGATTCCATCAACCAGCAATAGTCCCTATACACCCCAGCGGGTGCTGTCTCTGTGTGCGTCCCAATGTCCCATGACACGGGCCGGGACAGCATCCGCTCGGTGTACTCTTGGCATTTCATTAAATTATCAAAAGAACCTCTACATGTTGGCTCAGTTGGTACTTTGTAGATACCTAGCCCCACGCACGCCTCCCAAAGGTTCAGTTTAAACTGACACGCACTAAGTAGGTATGTGAATACATACTCAGTGATTGTCAGTTTATAGTGGACTTGTTTCTATTGTACGGGGTGATCTGGAACCCTCGGTGAGTGAGTCTGACTCGCACTTGACCGGTTGTTTTAACTCCCGACGCAAATAACATTACTTTAACATGTGTATGTGTGTTTGTCTGTGGCATCGTAGCTCCCAAACGAATCGAGTGCGGTTTTATAATCGAAAGTCTTTTATGTCGAAATGGTTCTTAGCTATGTTTGCTGGGTGGGATTATTTTATTTTTAGGGTTCCGTACTCAAAGAGTAAAACGGGACCCTATTACTAAGACTTCGCTGTCCGTCCGTCCGTCCGTCCGTACGTCCGTCTGTCTGTCACCAGGCTGTATCTCAAGAACCGTGATAGCTAGAGAGTTGAAATTTTCACAGATTAAGTATTTCTGTTGCCGCTATAACAACAAATACTAAAAACAAAATAAAATATTTTTTTAAGGGGGACTCCCATACAACAAACGTGATTTTTTTGCCGTTTTTATTATTTTTGAATGGTACGGAACCCTTAGTGCGCGAGTCCAACTCGCACTTGGCCAGTTTTTTTATTTTTTCATTTAGTCGCACTAGCCATAAAGTAAACTCAATAAGGCTTGTAATACCACTTACACAAGCCTTTTTGAGTTTACTTATTTACGTATATAATCGTCCAGTACCCACGAACTAGACGATTATGCATGTATTGTATTTAATAGGTTTAAATACTGAAATAATCTATGTAGTCCGAACATCCAAGACTCGGAAACAAATATTCATGTTCAACACACAAATATTTGCCCGTACCGGTATTCGATCCCAGGACCCACAGCTTTCTAGACAGGGTACGAGACACTAGGCTAAACCAAACGACTATAACACTGAACTGCACCCCTGAATCCATTGTACATATTTGTGTTCTAATTAAAGCCATACATAAAGCAAATATAATTAACATTTCGATCGCTTTACTAACTTAGTCGTGCGTCAAAGGTGACCGTTCATTGTAATAAAATAACAACAGGGGTGTTCAAACAATACAGGCAAACGCAAACCTATCCAAAGTTTGTACATGTACGAACAGGTAAAGGCTTACAAAGCACACATTGCCAGACTCCAACTATGTTCAGTTAGTAAGACCGCAGATAAATTATAATCAGAGAGTGCAAGTTTACTGACAAAGTTTGGAGTTGATCATATTTTACAACTAGCTTTTGCCCGCGACTTCGTCCGCGCGGAACTCGTTTATATTGTAACTTTCTCCCCCCTTTTCACCCCCTTAGGTGATGAATTTCCAGATAAAAACTATCTTTAGTAAGGACTCTTTGGGAAGGCCCAGGAATTCAAAGTATCTCTATACCAAATTTCATCTCAATCGGTTCAGCGGTTTAAGCATAAAAAGGTAACAGACAGACAGAGTTACTTTCGCATTTGTAATATTAGTATGGATTGTATGAAGGAAAGGGTCATTATGGCTGAGTTGCATGATTTTATAGATTTTTTTTTTTTTTTTTTTTGTGAGTATCCGCAACAAACTTCGTCTAATATTAAATACTTACAACCAATAATATATTTTGTAGATTACCTTACTCCGAACGCCTTTTTTTACAAAATAGACTCCGCCGCAAACTTGGTTTCTATGACCCGCCTCACCATAATAGATGCATGTAGGCTTTTTTCAGTATTATTTTGCATATTTTCATATCACACGGCCGTAAGGACCTTTTCTACTAAACCGTAGAACTAAATTAAGTGACTTGTAATTTAAATATTTTATATTAAAAATAAAGATACGTCAACAAAATGTTACATCGAATAGTTTTCAAAATAGCCATAATAAAACGTCTTTTTTACCCCGTTTTAGAAAACATCTTCGAAACTACCGCCATAAGGTACCTTTACCCTTGGAACGTCACATATATATATTTACCTATGTAATGTTCCTATTCCCCAGGACTCCTAACTACCGCTATACCGTAAATAAGTTCCATCCAATATTTCACCCCCTATTTCACCTCTTTAGAGGATGATTTTTGGGATAAAAACTATCCGTTGTCATTCTCCAGGACTCAAACTATCTCTATACAAAATTTCATCTAAATGGGCTACATCCAAATTTTCACCCCCATTTCACCCCCTTAGGAGATCATTTCCGGAATAGAAACTATCATATGTCCTTTTCCAGGACTCAAACTATCTTTTAACCAAATTTTATCAAAATGTGTCACAAACAAATTTCCACCCCCAATTACACCCCCTTAGGAGATGATTTTCGGGATAAAACTATCCTTTGTGAAGGACAAAGGATAGTTTTATTCCATATCTATCGCTATACCGTAAATGGGTTCAATCCAAATTTTCATCCACCATTTCTCACCCCCTTAGGGGATGATTTCCTCCTTTCATGTATTCCAGAATAAAAATTATTCTATGTTCTTTCCTTGGACTGAGACCTCTCTCTATACCAAATTTCATGTGAATGGATTCTATCGTAATCTTCAAGCCTCATTTCACCACCTCAGGAAATGATTTTTCGGGATAAAAACTATGCATTGTCCCTCCCTGGGACTCCTTCTATCTCTTTACCAAATTTCATCTAAATGGGTTTTATCCAAATTTTCACCCCTTATTTCATCCCTGAGGGGATGATTTTCGGGATTAAAACTATCCGTTGTCATACTCCGGGACTCAAACTGTCGTTCAACCAAATTTTATCAAAATGGGTCACAAACAAATTTTCACCCCCAAATACACCCCCTTAGTGGGATGATTTTCGGGAGTAAACTATCCTATGTCCTTCCTCAAGACTCCAACTCGCTTTACCCGTAAATGGGTTCCATCCAAATTTTCATACCCCATTTCATCCCCTTAGGAGATGATTTCTGGACTAAAAAATATTTTAAGTCCTTCCCCAGGACTCTTAACTATCTCCATACCAAATTTCTTCTAAATCGGTTCTATCAAAATTTTCACTCCTCATTTTACCCCCTCAGGAGATGATTATTCAGGATAGAAACTATGCATTGTCCTTCCCTGGGACTTTTTCTATCTCTATACCAAATTTTAACTAAATGGGATTTATCCACATTTTCATCCCTATTTCTTCCCCTTGGGGCATGATTTTCGGGATTCAAACTATCCATTGTCGTTCTCCGGGACTCAAACTATATCTATACCTACCAAATTTGGTCTAAACGGAGTCCATCCAAAATTTCACCCCCCATTTCACCCCCTTAGGGGATGATTTCCAGAATAAAAACTATTTAATGTCATTCCCGAGAACTTAAACTACCTCTAAACCAAATTTTATCAAAATGGGTTACATCCAAATTTTCACCCCTCCATTTTACCCCCTACAGGGAAGATTTTCAGGATAAAACCTATCCTTTGACCTTCCCCGGGACTAAAACTAATTAAAGAGGTACCAAATTTTATCCAAATCGGTGCAGCGGTTTAAGTAGCTCCATACAAATTTCCACCCCCTATAAAAACTACCCTAAGTCCTTCCCCAAGACTCAAACTATCTCTATACCAAATTTCATCTTAATCGGTTCAGCCGTTTTCATGTGATGCGCGGTCACATAAACAGACAAACAGATAAACAGATAAACAGACAAACAGACAAAAATTCTAAAAACTGTTGGAACGTGTTCTGTTATCGATTTTAAGGCGCTGTATGCAGCTGCGCATCGAAAAAGTGCCTTTTCCAAACCGATTATTAGTATACTTGTACTATTGCTAGAGATCCAAATTTTTGATATGTATATCTTCAGTTCATTGGCTATGTTCGTACTTCGTAAAATCACGATTGCTTACAAAAACCTCGATAGATTTTGCCTTTCAAAACAGTGCTTTTTTACCACCAAACTCGAAATATCTCAAAAGTTATTTGGAATATTACAATGAAATTTGTTGTGATAGGTAGCTTTTTGGTAGATCTATCTACCGGCTTCTTAGAATTTCAATATGTTTGATAATTCAATACATTTGGTCATTTGTCTGAAAAACCGGGTGTCCGCGTCATGCATGCGCGGTGGCGAGTACAATTTAGTACGCCCGTGGCCACTGCCGACGACGGACCTGTGAATGTTTACCTGGCACGCAAATACGCCTTTTTGCAGCAATTATTTCGAGTTATCAAGGTAAATAAAAATATATAAAGGAATAGGAAACGCTAATACATGCTGGAGAACACATTCGAAATGATAGAATAACAAATATAAGGTATGCGATATTTACTACATTAAAGCGTTTCTACATCCGCACCTAAAACGTATTAATAGGAAGCTGGAGCATATTGACAAGATGTCAATAAAAATCTTCAGTTATCCTGAATACGTATTTAGAACTGTTAGGTAGTAAGTAGTCGGGTGTAAATCGGATTCGGACACGAGCACATGGTTGGGGGGGTAATGGTACCAATTATGGACTGTACGAATAATAGATTTATTTATTCATACAAAAATATATCAAAAGCATTTAGGGCTATTGCGCCGGATAGCGACTACCTAGACTAAAGTCCTAAACGAGTTGGTGAACTGAAGTATATTTACTTGCTGTTTAGTAGATTCTATTAAAAACGAGTGCGGAAAAAGACCCTGCCACTCCACCAGCAGCAGGCCACGGCCCTTCCTCATCTTCGTTATAGACATACATGCATACATACGCTACGGCACATCTTTTCGTCCAATATTCCGCAGTGTCTCAAGACGAGAGTCTTTGACCAGTGTGTGTTGCCAGTGATGACATATGGAACGGAAACGTGGTCGCTTACTATAGGCCTCATAAGAAGGCTCAAAGTCACTCAAAGGGCGATGGAGATGGCTATGCTGGGAGTTTCTCTGTGCGATCGCATCAGAAATGAGGCTATCCGCAGCAGAACCACGGTAACCGATATAGCCCTCCGAATCGCTAAACTTAAGTATCAGTGGGCGGGGTACATTGCACGTAGAACCGATGGCCGTTGGGGCGGAAAGGTTCTCGAGTGGCAACCACGTACCGGAAGGCGCGGCGTGGTTAGGCCCCCCACAAGGTGGACTAATGACCTGGTAAAGGTCGCGGGAGTCCGCTGGATGCGGGTGGCGCAGGACTGGCTATTGTGGCACTCTTTGGGGGAGGCCTATGTCCAGCAGTGGACGTCTTTCGGCTGATATGATGATACATACGCTCGAAAAACATAAACTTCCTTCTGAGGCAGTCGGGTACAAAGTACTACAGGGTGTTCCCCTATACAGCTGCAAAACTTTGCCAGCTGTTTGTGCACATGATACCCATCACAAAACACTAAAGTATACCGTTTCACATCTCGCACTCACTCTGCCACCGCTGTTTCTCCAAATAACAACCAAGAAAGCCTCCCCCGCCACGCCCCTTTAAAAATAAGCCCACTAAAGCAAATAAATGTGACGTTATCTAAGTGAACATACCTTTTGTCGGTATGGAGTTATTGATATGACTCACTCACTCACTCACTCATCAACGCACAGCCGAAACTACTAAGACTAGAGAGTTGAAATTTACACCAGAACTACCTTTTACAACGTAGGCAACGCTAAGAAGGATTTTTGGAAATTCCACCCCTAAAGGGGGTAAATAGGGGTGCCAAGTTTGTATGGGGGAAACTTTATTTTGAGAGCTAGAGACTTAAATTTTTGCATAAAGATTACTTATTAGAATACAAATTAAGTACTTTCAATTCAATTAAATTTATTTTGTTAAACATAGGTAACAACTTTTACAAGTATTGTTGGTATACAAAATATAAGACTTCTGTGCATTACCCACAATGTAGGTTTACAAAATATTTCAGCCAGCTAATATATTTATAAAAATTAAAAAAAATGTCAATACAGTGATTGGTGTTAAATACTTCAAATACATGTCAAAAACTCTCAAAAAATACTATAACTAAAGAATATTATAACTAAGGAATGTCTTGAATGGAATCATGTTATGTCGTAGGGTCGTAATTAAGTAAAAGTAATATTTAATGGTATAATAACACTTTTCAATCAAATATTGATCTATTGATTGAAATGATTGATCCAATAATGTCATGGAAAGATCACATAGATACATTATACAGTAAGTTAGCAAGAGGGATCTATGCTCTAAGACAGTTAAGACCACTTGTGTCAGAAAGTTGCTTAAAAGAGCTGTATTATGCGTACATATACTCTCAACTTTCATACGGGATAATGCTTTGGGGCAACAGTACGGATTATGAGCGCATCCTAAAGATCCAGAAACGTGCAATTAGAGTACTTCCCTATGCAAAGGACAGAAACACGTGTTGCGAACATTTAAGAAAACTTAGTATCTTAACATCAGTTTCAACTTATATATTGGAAGTTTTGATGTATGTTAAACGTTATCCAAATGAATTTCAAAGGAGAGGTGAAAATAGTTCGAGATCAATGAGAAATGCGAATAACTTAAAAAGAAGCGGGTTGTGTCCGAGATACAACCGTTAATTAAGTTTAAGTGGATACTTATTTGTTGGTTGTCCCCGTAAAATATATATCTGCATTAATTCACTAAAATCTGTATAAGCACAGATAAATCGGTATATATAGCAACATTGACTGACGTAGCTCGTTTGACTCGCGAGGCATTGAAAATGGCGGTCATTTCAGCATAGTTTTCATGCCCGTCACATAAACTAAATAACATTTTGTGATTAACAACTAATAGCAAATAAAGAAGGATTAAAACATGTAACAAACAATTATTTGAAATCAGATTAGGCTTCTCTACAAAAAGTTAATCCGGAAGTTACGTGATACATTTTGAACTGTACCCCTATACAAGAACGCGAGCAAAGAAGTATCCACTTCAAAACAACCTCGCCCAGACTTAAAATAGGCACAAAACTTCCGAAGTTTATAGGACAAATACTTTTTAACCGGCTACCTTCAAACCTTAAAACCATAACGAACGACAACTCTTTTCGCTTCCATGTAAAACAACTATTGCTTGAAAAAACACTGTATAGTTTACAAGAATTTCTTTCAAATGACTAAATAACAAGATCTTAAAAGCTTAACGTTAATATTTGTATTATGTTTTCTTTCTTTATTTTATGTAATAGCATTATGCTATGAGTATAAGTATTATTAAACCATTTACAAATAATAACAATTCTGTACACAACTATACACATCTATTGTATTTTATTGTAACTGACAAGTTATAATTTTAACACATTTTTAACTGTATATTCATTGTACTATGATTTCAATTGTAAAATTATGATAATAAACAAATCTGAATCTGAAGTCAATTGTCTTTTAAATTTATTTATATCCAGTGTTTAATTCGGTCTGGAATTTTATTGAAAATGTTTGGTGCCATTCCTAAGATTCCGCCTCTGATTAGCGCTGTGTTGTTGCTACCCTGCAAAGTTTTCAATTTTTGTTTGTATTGTTTACGTGTCGGAAATCTGCGGCCTTCTGAAACGTTACTGAACATGCTTGGATTGGTCTTGACAAAAATACCTACGTCTAGGATATACAGTTCTTCTAGTTTGTATGGAGAGCAAGACATTTTTAAAGTAAGGGATTTGTAACTTCGGTTTTTTAATTATTAATCACTTAAGAAGGTTAAAAGGGGGTTCGAATTATGTATAGAGAGCAAGACATTTTTAAAGTTAGAAATTTGTAACTTCGGTTTCAGACTATTTACTATGAGAGTTCAAAGAGGGTTCTAAGTTTGTATAGAGAGCAAGACATTTTGAAATAAAGAGAGATTTGTTTCTTCGGTTTTAGACTGTTTACTTAAAGACTAGGTACAGTCAGCGTCATATAGTTAGTAGCAGCCAAAGTAGCCAAATATATCGTAACACATTCTTACACCTATAGTAACAAAGACGTGTTGCGATCTTGCGATATATTTGGTTACCAAGGCTGCTACTAACTATCTGATGCTGACTGTACAAAACAAATTTCAATGTTATTTTTTATTAAACAAACATTTAAATTTCTTAAACAAACATTTAGACGATAACATGTTATACGTGGACGAAGTCGCGGGCAACAGCTAGTTTATATATATATATTTATTTAAGCTTCATTTATTCCATATTGTTTGTGTTAGTACATATTTACAAAATCTAAAAGATTTATGCCATTTTTTCTTTCTTATATGGACCCTATTCGGGTAAAAGCCATATATCGCCAGATATTAGGAGAAAAGAAGGGCACTGGAAGCAACAAACTGTCGTCAGGTGGTCAGGGCCGAAAGTCAAAAGAAGGAAAGGTAGACGACGAAGACGTTGGACCACTGACATAACTGAGGTCGCCGGACCTAGCTGGATGCAGTTGGCTAATGACCGAAAAAAATGGCATGAGATCGAGGAGGCTTTTACCTAAATTTACATTTGCTTTAAAAAATTCAATAGAAATCAAACAAAAAAAGACAATTAAAGTTTAATTTATATTTATATAATTACTTCCGGTTGGAAAATTTGTTGGATTCTTGTGTAAAGCATCTTATAATAACGATTAAAAATGAAATATACAAAAAAACGCTATTATAAATTAATGATTTTCGAAACCGTATTTTGCCTGGAGTATATAGCCAAGTATAAGTCCAATCTTGTTGGCTTGTTGAGAGTATCAAGGTCCATCGCGGTGTGGCCGCTGGTCGAGGTAGCATGGTAGGCAGCACGCGCCGCGCGAGCGCAGTGACATAACACTTTTAGGTATTTAAGAGACAAATTGAATTTGTTATTTTTATATGATGTTTGGTCAAATTACATTTTTTAATAGACATAGTCATGTACTGAAGAACTTGCTGGTCTTAAAATAACCACCCTGTATAATAAAATGCTCTTCTGACTAACAGTGGTCTAATTATCCAGTTTTTGATCAGTCAGTCATACTTATGTAACAAAGGTAATAATTATGGTAATAATACTCCTTGCATTTTATTAAATTGTCAAAAGGGCCTCTACGTGTTGGCTCCGTTGGTACTTTGTAGGTACCTAGCCCCACGCATGCCTCCCAAAGGTCCGGGACATCATTGTCCCGTGAGCGGGAAAGACATACATGGTAATAATATAATTTGCCAGGAGATAAATAGATGAACATAGCTATTTGTTTATTATTTTTGATGGTTTCTTAAGCGGGTGTTAACCGGCGCTGTAACTTTACCTAGAAGTAATCGATTTTATTTCGGTTTAAAAAACCTGTAATATATTAGTACAATCCATAATTGGTGACGTTCACCCTTAGGAAGTGAAGATGTACTATTATTTTATCAGTTCTACGTATTTGGAAAACGGAAGCACCCACATAGGAACTGGGAAAACGATAGGTGGATTGATGATGAAGAAATATGTACTAACATATCTTTGGAAAGTAAGTGTCCATAATTGATGTCATCATACTACGATGTACTTAAGAACTGTAACTACCTATTATTCCTTATTTTCTTTAAAAAAATAGATTTAAATAAATAAATAAACAATAAATAATTGGGGACAATCTTACACAAATCAACCAAGATTTGAAAAATAAAACAATTATTCAAGAAGACAAACATTTGATCGTATGATCCGCAAAAACGAGCCGAATACGGATGCCAACAGAATAAGGCCGTTAGCGGGGTGCGCGGGACGCGCGTCTCCCGCTCCGTCTGCCTCACCTCCGCAAATACCTAAATATCGTCTAATAAGAGCGCCTTAAGTATGCCTAGCCAATTTTTTTTCGAATATCTTTCATGTACAGACTTTCGACCCTCTTCAGCTTTATTATATGTATAGATAAAATACAATACAATTCGTTATTGATAAAACCATAGTTATAAGTCAAATGTATATAATAATTATATATACATACATAATAATTATTTATTGGTTCTTGAAGAACTTAAATTAATTACAAACTTCTGCCAAACCACAATGCGGTTTGTTGGCAGTCGATTATATTGGCATATAATATAATATAATGACGGTGGAAAGGCAAAACCACTGAAGCAACATTTTTTGAATTTTACAGGAGAGCGTTTTAAAGTGTTTTTTGGCATATAATATAATATAATGACGGTGGAAAGGCAAAACCACTGAAGCAACATTTTTTGAATTTTACAGGAGAGCGGTTTTTTGTTCTTTTTGACTAAAAAAATCATAACTTTTTTCGAGTCAACTTAGAGAGTTGGGTTCTATGCAGGTGTTATTTCATTTTTTTATAGATATTTAATAAAAATAATTTTGTTCCCCAAAACATGGCGGATTAGAAAATAAATGTCGCTTAAGTGAAAATGACCCAAAAAAATCCCGGAAGAACCATTGAAGCGACATCGTCATGCTGTAGAGAGACCCTAGAAAATCGAATGAAGCAACTACTTATGTTTTATTTGTTCCTGGTTACTCATTTAACCGACTATAGTAAGGGCAACCACTTTGTAGTAAATTAAAATATTTTACCAGTATTTCAAATTGGCAAAGCGATATATTTCAAGCAGAACTATGACTTTATTATTTTTTATTTAATACTTCCAATAGGTATAAAGTTTAAAAAGCATCAATAAATAAAAATAAAACACAGTATAAGTAGGTAGTAATTATTCATAAAATCAATAAAATTATAAAAAATAATAAATTATACTCTTCAAACAAAAAAGTTTCATCCTAATATTCAATCTTATGCAATCTGAACTCTTCACAACAGTTTTTTATCACTTTCGCTATTCTATACATAGCACATTTTGACACAAAAGCTAAAACTGCTGAGAATAGAAAATGTTATAAAATGCTGTTATGATAAACTCGGATTGTGTAGAATTATAATAGGGTAATTTTTCGAATTCGAAAATTTCATAGTTTGAAATAAAATACGTGTGGTTTTTTTTAAAGTACAGTCAACCAATTTGATTCCTAGGCCATCATAGAACCTTGCCGTTCTTAATGCTATGTCAATACGGGTTACTAGGATTATTGCGTCGCTATGTGGCAGTTAAAATGACCCCTGTCATTTCAACTGCCACATAGCGACGCACTTCTACAGTGGCCTAGGAATCAAATTGGTTGACCGTACCTACTGACGATAAAATACTGTCTTGCTGTGTTTCATTACTACGTACCTACTATTATATAAAGTAACAACATGATGTTTCAGTAAAACAATACGCAAAAACCGTTTACCTATTATGTCGTGTTGCGTTCCGTGGGTCACGTACGGTGCTGTCTGAAAATCAGCGCTGTAGGTGTCTGTCTGACACCTCGGCATAATGCTGAGACAGCGACCTATTCGCTGCCGCGAAGACACACACAATATATATGTGTTAAATTGTAATGTATGCCTACTCCCTTTGTCTCTGTGTGTCTTTTGTGTAGTAAATAAAATGTCTTCTTTCTTTATTTCTATTATTAAAGATAGTAGGTATAATTCATACTGAAGTGAGTGCGTTCTGGAAACCAAATATTTCAATTATACTTTTAAGAACTGCATACTGGTGCCTTACACATTACTAATAATTATAGCTAAAACACTAGTTTGATCAAGAAATAGCATACGCATCCAGTTGATTAAGGGGCAGTGAACGGCGAGACAACCACCACTTTCCAATGCTTGTCGCTGACTGAAGCGACCGTCACCGTTACAATGCGTTTATAAAAACACCATTCGCGGGTATATCATGCTAAACAAGATTCACTTAAACGACATTTCACGGAGTTGGGCTACACTTCAAGCGCCATAACACCTCTTACGATTTTCACTTTACCGACATATTGTGGTTTTTAGAAAATACTTGAAGCGACAACTTCGGCAAAGTTAAGGAGTGTCGCTTCAAATAAAAGGCAAATTAAGTAACGTTCATTTAACCGACAACAGTTATTTTCAACATTTCCGAAGAAATACTAAAGTACCTTATATTATGAAATAGGTATGTACCTGGAAGAAACACTTTAGTGACATAACATCGACAATAAACGATTTTTAAAAATACTGTATGCGACCATGGTTATTATTGAGTGTACGGTTAAGTGACACAGGTTAGTTTTTACTCAAAAAGTGTGTCGCATAAAGTAACGTTTTTTAAATTTGGCGCTTATTTTTGTATTACCTTAAGCGACATGAAAGTCATCAGATCGCCGTGAAACCCGGCTCAATCGACGCAGAAAAAAACGCCGATTTCAACGATATATACCTATATAAAGTATATAACTCTATTTTGACCAAAATGTCGCTTCAGTGGTTTTGCCTTTCCACCGTCGAATTATAATGGCATATATATAATGGCATAGATTGGTATTTTGGTATATCAACCATAACGAAATATCAGCCATGTTCATGTACAGACATTCTCGGTTCTCATATTGGTTTAAAAATCATTATTTCTCATAAGAATAACACTAATTCACTAACATGAGAAAAACCAACCACATATAAGAAAGTAAACCAAATGTTTATAGTATTAAACTATTAACCCTCGGTATGATTATATAAATTCAAACATTTCTTGATATTTTGGTGCTCTTTTAGTGCTTCTAATGCTTTATTTTATTACTTTGAATGATATTTCAAACAAAATTACGAGATATAAAAATAACAAAAAATATGTTTTGTCACCAATATCACCGAAGTGTTTGCGGTTGAGTTTGGAGAAAGAAAACACTGTGAAGAAACACCTGAAAAGAAATGGGTCAGCCTGGAATATTTGCAGGCACAATATGTTTTACTGAAACTATTTCAAATTAGTTTTAGTTAATGAGTAGGTAGTAATCGCTGTGACCCAACACACAGTGGATATATATAAATATACTTTAAGCTATAGCTTAAAGTATATTTACTGCAACCCGGACAATATTCTAAAATGGCTGATTTGAAAATCAGACCAAATAAGTTTATTTTCACAACAATGTTCAGAGGAGAACAAAATATAGATTATTATTATTTAATAATTATTTTCAAATGTCATAACTGCCTGTGATACACAGCTTACAAGAATATTTTAGTTTGAGTCTGTGTAAAAACATACGGTGGTGGCAGTGTAAGGAAGTTGTCTTCTAGATAAATAAAAACATACGGTGGTGGCAGTGTAAGGAAGTTGTCTTCTAGATAAATAAAAAGAAATAATTTAATGAGTTTTAAGTGACTTTAAATTAAATTTCTAAATACCAAAAGAGGCGGAAAGGTTATTTAAATAAATAAATAAATAAATAATAAATAAATAAATATTATGGGACAATCTTACACAAATCAACCTAGGCCCACGGTAAGCTCAGTAAGGCTTGTGTTGTGGGTACTAGGCGATGATATATATAATAGATAAATACATATAGATACTTATATACATATATAACATCCATAACTCAGGAACAAATATTCGTGATAAACACACAAATAAATGCCCTGACCGGGATTCGAACCCGGGACCTCCAGCTTCGTAGGCAGAGTCACTACCCACTGGGCTACGGAGGCCGTTATTTAGGCATTATTATACTTAATCTCAAGTAGCAGCCACTGTTACTAACCCATTTAATTTCTACCCAGTAGAGAAATGACCAAGCTGCTGTAATCCGTGGTAGTTGAACGCTCTATTTGTAAATGAAAGAGCATTGGCAGGTTTCAATAAAACGATAAACATTATTGTTGTACAGTCGCCATCACATACATCGGAGCAAACAAGCACGTCACAAACATCGGAACATACCTCTATTTTCAAGGCGTTATAGGGTGCATGTGCCGATATTTTTGAACACCTATAGTGTACCTATGTGATGGCGACTGTACTATTACAGCAGTGTACTGTCAGCATCATAAACATGTACAATAGAATAGGGGCACGAATGGGCAATGCGGATAGATTAGAGCCAGTAGCTATGAGTATATAATGTCTGTGGATATGTGGTGCTGTGTTTCTGTGAGTAATGTCTGTGTTGAGAGCCAGGGAATCAATTCGTCTCTAGTTGTACATCGAATCTTAAAATAAATAAATAATCAACTGCACTCTCCATGAGAGCCTCGCAGCAATTAAACAGAAGCATATATTGATTCTGTTTTTAATGCCATACGATTAAACACATAATATTTAAATGGTCGGCGTCGCGATGGTCCCGAGCGTCCATAGGGTACGGTGGCTTTTTACCATCAGGCAGGTCGTAGGCTTGTTTACAACCGTCGTGGTATAAAAAAATCCAATTCATCAGTATGCGTATTGACGCTGGGCTAAAGTAGAAATAGGAGGTAAAGGCTATTGAACAAAGCATTTTTTCAACCAGTTAGGTAGGTATCTGTTAAGGAGCTCGAAGGAAGAATTCACTATGGAACAGCTCACGGTAGTTTACTAAGAGTTCGTAGAGTCTAAGGTAAGGAATGGCAATTTGTGGAATACTTGACGAAAATAAATATCACGATATTTGCAAATAATAATGTATAATACAATCGGAACTGAAAGAAATGACGGGACTCTACTCTTTGATTAGGTCATAAAAGTGCCTTTGCACAGAACCCTCCTTTACTACCTACCTATACTCCTAGCTCATCCCTGCACTATAAAAACCAAGTACATAACCTTAAATCGTAAAGGTTCCAACCGGCTCGAATTTCCGACAGCAATACGCCCTTATAGTTTTAAAACAAAGTAAAACTGTCCCCTTTGATATATGGGGCGGGGAGTCAATTTGGGACTTTCGTTCCGCAATTTAATTTCAATATTTCATGCTTGGTTTGTCACCTCAGCTAGGCGTGCGTTAGAACGAACACGCCAAACACATTTATGTCAAATTGGGATGCGAAACATAAGTCAAATTGACCCTTGCTCACCGCAAAATGGACTCCTCCCCATGTCGGAAGTGACGTGAGCGATCTTGACTCGCTTCCGGATTGAGAGAGGCTCGTAAAAAACGAAATATTGATAAAGTATGAAGGACTGAACTTTTTCCTTCTAAAATGAGCGCCATCTATTGTTAACGGCGTACAACGATTTAGTTCAGGACCATCCTCATAAAATGTTGGTAAATATAATAATGTCATGATTTGTGATTTTTAACAGTTTATCTCTGTTGTCCCGCAGAATAAAGAGTGAGTGAACATGTATTAAAACCCCGGCGTATTTAATTACTATCATCAGAAGTAAAAAGTTAGATCGAAAAATACCTTTTTCCAAATTTTGGAAAAAGTGAAGCATTCATTTTAATTTTATAATTTATTTTATTTGAATTGACTTCTAATTTTTATATTCTAATTGTAATGGGTTAATACCTAAATAAAGTACTAATTTATTTATTTATTATTTTATATTAACTCTTTTCGTTTATCAGCATTAGTATTATTTCATTACACTTGTTCGCAAAGAGCTTCATAATTAACATGCCAATAATATAGAATGTAATAACTCTTGATCATTTAAACAGGGTTGCGAAATTGCCTCGTATCAAGTTTGGGCCCGTAATTGGAAGCAATCTCGCTGTTTGCAGGCTTATTGCTTAATTAGCCAGAACCAATTAAAGTTACAGGACGACTATCAACACAGTGAGCCCACGGGTCCCTGTTCCATAAACACACACACAGAGACATTTTTATATACTATACTAGCAGCCCGCGCGGCATTGCCCACGTATTACAAGTACCTAACGCAGGCAAACGCGCAGCATATAATATTGCCAACTTTCCTGCGACTTTGTCCGTGAACTTCTGTATCAACTTTCATTGCCAATCACAGGGATATAGGAATAAAAACAATCCTTTATTTTATATGATGCCTTTAATCTAAATCTTTCACCCATTTTTGCGTGATTGAGTAACAAACATCCAAACTTTCACATTTATTTGGATAATAATGGAGGAATATTAATTGAATGTCCATCCAAATAGTCTATTTATTCTATAACTACCTATACAGCAGAAAAAAAATAATCATCCGAAAAACTTCCACTGCTGGACATAGGCCTCCGCTGAAAGAATTTATGATTGGTTAAATTTGGAGCCTTTCATAATTTTAGAGGTCCTCAAAACCTGACATTTCATCTGAACCCCATAATGACATACATACACCTTAAAAATATTGAATAACCTAAATCTGATTAAGTTACACAATGCACTAAAACAAAGTGTCATGTCATGATTGACTTGTCTCCTGGGACCATAACTCGTCAGCTTTGTAATCAGGCTTATCTTATTACAAGCAATTAGACGCTTATTTTGATATCGTATCCATTGTTAACGCGTTAATTGAAGTAATTACGTGGCAATTAACTGAACAATTAGATTGGTAGTTAGAAGCAGTAAGCTTGTGTCGTAAGTGCTACTTAGGCAAGATTCGACCAAACTGGAATAGAATAGAATACACAGGTGCTCTTACTTATTCCATATACCTATGATAAAAATAAACTCGTGCGTTAATCGTCATGTGATTTCAAGGAAATCATTTCGAAACGTATTTAATACTTAGTTTCAATGCTTGTAAAAACAAGAGCATACTCGCTAGTTTAAATGATGTATTTTTGGTCCGAATCCCTAGAGCAATCAAGTCTCAAAAAAAGCGTTAGCATTTTCCAAGCCTGTCTTTTCAAAAAGTTTAAATTTAAATAGTCCGCATTGATTGGGAAATTGTAAATAGCCCCCTATGTTTACGCTTCGTGTTCACATTTCTAAAATCTTAAAAAAAAAAAATCTGTAAATTCTACACAATTACGGGTAGGCACGCAATAATTCCCTGTTAAGTCTTCTACATATATTTATCGGAAACACAGAGCCCGTAGTTCGTTTATCTCTGCTTACACACGACGTTTACGGCCAGGCTATCTATTCATAAAACATTCTACACTCCCTTGTGAAACCACCAACCATGAGATCCAGAGATCATACTTGTATTGGCCGTGTAGCAAAGCGGTTGCTAAGCTTTGTTAATCGCAACTTTATCTGCTCAAGCGAAAGGGCTTATGTTGGTAGGAAAGTCTGATCACTTAAGTCTTTTAAGTTTTGAGACAATTTAAGGATTAGCGTAACACAGGGTACGGTTCTAGGATACGATGTGTTCATATGTAATGAAACTATGTAGTTGTTCCTAGGACCAATACGACAAAAGTTATCTTAATTTTGCAAGCGCTCATGTTGTTTTTCGTAGAACCTTTATAAATGACACTGTCAGACAGACATGCCTGTGGCATTAAGATCTTTCTTCGTTAACTACATAATATTTGTTAGAACTAAACGAGTAAGTTTGTACATTTGCTTACGTTTAGTACCAATAAAGTCCTAATCAAACCTATATATGGGTTTAAGGCGTATTGTGCGGCTTTAGTAACCATTATTGTGGTGTGAATTGTATGTGTCGTGGTCTTTATTTTGCGTTGTTACTTTTATTACACCACTGGTTTTCGGTGCACGAAAACATCGTGAGGAAACTGGTCTAATCCCAATAAGGGATTGTTATTCCTCTGGGTTGGAAGGTCAGACGGCAGTCGCTTTCGATAAACTAATACTTACGCCAAATCATGGTTTTAGGGATTAGGGCACGACCGGGGAAAACGCTAGGATGACGGTGACACTACTGCCTTATTTCTTTAAAATCAATGTAGGTATCTGTTGAGTTAAAAAAACTCAGCTAATATCTATTTATATTACGGAACGCGTAATCCCAGCGTTAGAAATTCAAAGTAACGATTTACCGACACGAAAGACGACTCTAAAGGTCTAAGTCTAAGAAATAAATGGGCTTCTGTTTTGCAATTAACAATACATTTTAATATCAGCGCGTCACGTATGAAATTTATTGCAGAATTGGTCCGTAGCGGGCGTCATCCATTATGGTAAGTACTGTACTTAGAAATTGGAAACTTACTCAGATGAATAGTTTGACTAAATGGTTTTGTGGTCTAATGAGCATGTGTTTGGCATGTGTTTATGATTCTTGGATGTTTTCTGTTTTTGTGTATGATTGTGCGTAATATTTTTTCCCTAGTATTGTTATTTTTATTAATTATGCATTATTTTACCGTTAGTAGTTTTAACGTAGTGTTGGACGCGCTCTGGCCAGATGGACCGATGACTTGAGGAGGGTCCTGTACCTGGTAGTGACTAGATGGCGGAAACGGGAGAGCGGGGCCTACTGGCTATATAGTACGGGCCAAATGAACGTTCCGATGGGGTTTGGGTTCCGATTGATTTACCTAAGAATGAGAAAACTAACATATCCAACTAGGTATTATTATTTATAACCCCATCGCATGGTGTTATAAATAATAGTAATTGGATATGTTAGTTTTAAACACATTCTTAGGAAAACCAATCGGAACCCAAACCCCATCGGAACGTTCCTTTGGCCCGTACTATATTAGGGGAGGCCTACGCTAGCAGTGGACTGCAATAGACTGATGCATGTAGGTAGGCTGGTATTATATGTATATATGTGGTCTTACTGGATTAGTTTTACTCCCGTTAGCATGTTCTACTTATTGGCGTTGCGTGTTAATTAGTAGAGGTAATCGTATGACGTCACAAGAAGGACCATGATTTGTAGGTACATCACTTAGATTATTCTGACGCTGCTTAGATTTAACATAAGTATTACCGTAACCCAGGGGCTCCGAAGTGTTCATACTAATGTTATAGAAAGAATACTAATAAAAACTTTATTATAGACATTAAATTTATAATCTTCTAGACTTTCAAGGCTTACCTTCAAACAGTAGTTTTCTAATAAAAACCCTCTTAGGGCTAGGATGTAAAACCTTCCTTAACGCATTCCAACCATTTTATACCTGACGTATATTGGCCTTCTATACCTACCTTTACAACTACCACTTTAACTATATCGGTGGTAAACAGCGGAACTAACCTAATTCTCCTGTAATATAACTAAACGATTCAGGGTATTTACGCCGCCAAGGACCGCAAATATAAATTTGTCAGTCTTAGGACCGTCGTGAAAATGTTTTTCTTTTTTCACCTTCTTTATTTTTATAGCCGTCTCTTGGCAGGTAATGAAAATATTTTTATTTAGTTTTGAAACTATAACCTTCGTGGAAACACTTACAATTTTAATTGGGTGAATCAACTTTTTCCCGTCGCTTGATGGCATGGTTACGTCTCCTGAGTCACTTTTCAAAACTACGATTCTACGGGTTTAAATCTACCATGTTTACAGTTGGTTGGTTTTGTTGGTATTTTGAACTTTTTTTCATGGGCCATCTTCCAAGTATAATCGAAAAGTCCATGTTGTGACAATTTTCATAAGAAACTTTATCACAAATTATCTCCTGGCTAACGGGACATTATAACAACAATAAATTGTTGATTGACCCAATTATGTTTTCAAACTCCAATCCAATAATTGATATCTTTGTTTGTCTTCAAGTAGGACTAATCACAAAATATGAAAAGTTACTTTTTTTTCTAAAATAAAACTAATAAGTATTGTATGTTTTCATAAGTGCAAGTAACGAGAGTCATTTTCTCAACGAGATTCTGTCTAAATAAGTTGTTGCAAACAATTTAAAAAATGTTCGCCATCTAATGGAATGGAATTGAGCTGGAGGTCAATTTGAGACGTACATTAGGCATTTCAATTTCAATATCGCGCTCTCGTTTTGAGTTTTGACACGCTAGCTCAGCTCGTGTTGAAGCGAGCACACGATAACACATTGGAGTCAAGTTGAAATGTGTAAAGTATGTCTCGAATCGACCCCCTGACCTTTTGACTCGGAAACTGAGAGCTCCTACCGGGATTGCTTGTGGATGGAATCGACCCCCAACGTTCCGATTGCAACGATTGTTATGTAACCCACTTATTGGCTTGGAGTACCAGGCTTCCATATTAGTTTCCATTTAATTTTAATCATAGTGGTTTTATGAAAACTTTTGTTTTCAATATTGTAACGGAAAGAGGGACGGATGCCTGTTGTGATTCTAGTGTTCTGGGATAATGGTTTTGGTGTCTGTTATGTTAATATTTGGGTCATTTAGCGTGAGTTGCACTGCACCAAACCGTCTGGTAATGGTGGGCGGAGTCCGTTAAAATCTGAACGTATGGAATGTATGGAATGACAGCTGCGGGCGCCATATTTAACGTTGATCGGTCTGTAATCGTAAGTTCATGCAACAACTGGCCCTTGATGTCTTAAGTAATTGTAAAATATAAGTATGAAAATGTGTGGGTGGTATATTTTTTAACATTTAAGAGCTTGGATTTCATGTCCATAGTTAGAGGATTAGGGAGTTTTTAACATTCGGTAACAAATTTGTTAAAATTTGTCATTTTAATGGTGTTGGTACTGTCGTCGAGTGAAATAGAGTATAATTATAATAGGTGCGTAGGTACTATTTTGACGTAGTATTTTTGTAAGTTGTTAACTATCCATTTGACAGTTGTTACAAAAAAAGCATTCAGATATTTGCACTTACTTTATAAACATACAAATTCCCGTTTTCTCCATGGCCCTCGATATCCCCTTCCACGAGGCCAGCATAGAGTACTTCTGTTTCGCCGTCAACGGCAGCCGCGGGTCCGTCGCCGGCGGCGGCCCATCTGCCAGCGCGGGCGCAGCTCCTGCGCCCCCCCGCCTCTCCGACGCCGCCAATTTACCCAACTGGCAACCCATCGCTCACTGACACATCACCAAAAAAACAAAACACTGACAACACCGCACTCAAAACAAAACACTGCGCATTCTCTATTCGAATTTGCTATTGTTTTTTTTTAAATTGACTTTTTAATCGAAATCTCTGGTTCGATCATGTTGCGCACTGGCTGTTTTCGCTATCTGAGCCTTCTGTCTTCATTCATGGCGTTGCTATCTCGTTATCTAATCGTACATTCCGAAGGCGGCAGCCTGTGAAAATAGAAAAAAATGTGCGTGATTAACTTTATCAAGTGACATCATTATGGCTGAAAATAAAATGAAGAAGATTTTTTTTACGCAAATTTAAGGTCTTTCGTGTATTAAATTCGTTCTTAACACATTTGGAGCAAAAATAAATCATGGAGAACCTTCTGGATACAAAACTGGAATCAACATTGCTATACTTATTTGGTGGGTTTCGATCACTTTTAGTCAAACTCATTGTGTCTATTTTACATGAAACATACATTATATGATCAAAGATTCATTCATTGCTGGAAGAGTTGGATATGCTACTCAGAATTTACAAAATGTTCAACCTTAGTTCTGCATAATTGGCAACAACCTACTCCAAATGATAACAACTAACGTACGCAATCAATCCAATGTCTACTCACATAATAACTATAGCAGAAGTGATCTTGCAACTTGCAAATAAAGTTCAAAATCAAATGTCTACGTAGCCCAATTAATTGCTGTAACTATTCAACATCACGATTCACGTCACACCAAAACCGTATCGCGCTGCACATAGGTATGTAACATAATCCCGTTTACTACAATCCCATCAGGATTACCGTGAATCTACATAATATCAGCTTATCTACGTGTCAGTCCCTAGTACAACCCAAACTGGATTGAACCAGATATTTGCGGTTTCAGGTAACTAGTTCCATAATTGTATTGCGCTTTGGTCAACCTGATGTCTGAGCTTAGTTTGTGACAACCTCGGGTATATTTGACTAAAAGTTGTGGTTTGAAATCAAATTGATATCTGACAGAGATCTATAACAAAATAGTACTTATGGCGTTTGAAATGATGCCCTTAGTATCACCCGTATTGGATCTGATGTCCAGTGACCTAGTGATCAATTTTACTAGTTTAAGAGTTTATCTGCGGTACCTACGATACCGATTAACTAAGTCGGTTCCTGCGAAAAGGTCATTGTATATATATTTTTTTAAATAAACTATGGTCTATGATTTTGTTGATGAATTTGGTGAATGATTGAATTGAAGATTCTTTTTTAATTATACTTTTGATGTCGTATGGGTCTATATTTATATTGTTACACACGATTTCGTGGTCTATTCTACTCAGGTTAAATTTAGGGCATTGTCTAAGAAGATGGTCAATTGTTTGTGAAGTAGTGGTGTCACACGGGCACAGATCATCCGCAGTGATTTTGAACTTGTGCAGGTATGCTTTGTGGTACCCATGTCCGGTGAGCACCTGTGTTAATTGGAAGCTGATTGGAATAGCGCCTCTTATGTTTCTTATGTCGCTAATTTTAGGCAAATGCTGTTTAAGGTGTGCTCCAGTTTCCGAATATATATATAATTCCGTTCGTGAGCTAAATCAGTGTCCTTTCTTCTATGCAGTTTTTCGTATGAGATTGGGAAATATGCATAACCTGGTGCTTTGTGCAGATTTGCTGCTCTCTTCGCCTCCATATCCGCCTTGTATTGACCTCTAACATCACACAGAGACACCCCAACCGCAACGCGCAGGTACTGCAGAAAGAACCCGGCTCAGTTAAACTACCTAGGTCAATATATTGTGACAGATAACAAGAACGGTTGAAACGCCTAAATGATTTTTAACCACAGACAAAAACTGGGAGTGTTATAAGTTTAATATGTCTGTCTGTCTGTGGCATCGTGGGTCCAAAACGGATGAGCCCATTTGAGTGCTGTTTTTTTTAATCGAAAGTCTTGTCTGTTGAGATGCGGGAAATAGTAGCGATGTAGACAAAATATTTACCCTCCACAAGAAATATATCCGCATCCTATCAAATATTTATCAAATAGAATCTAGCAAACCCGATTTCATCAAACTTCAAATACTTCCCTTACCTCTTTGAACATCCTTGAATCATCATTTGTAAGTTTGCCAGGAAATAAAATAGTAACATCAAGCCATCTCATGCTACTCAAAATATACCGAACTCTAATTTTTTTTTTGAAAATACACAACACAACAAACATTTAAAAAGAAACCTCATTGGCAGGTGTTCCTATAGTTTCACAGATTATTTTAATTATTAATTAACAGTACTTCGATAGCTCTTATTTTTTTTTCTCCATGCCATTATATTGAACTATCATAATCTTCATAATAATAAAGCTGTAGTGTTGAAATAACTTTCGTTTTCGACCATGGTTTTCTAATATGTCGCTGAACCAAATTGTTATGTATGGGTACTCATTAGACGCATATTTTATTCATCATCGTCGCAGAGAACTCCCGAAAGCGATCTCCATTTCAGCCAGCCTGTCTTAATTCTGTGGTCTATGTCTCTGTCTGTGTTTGCTTTGGTGTTAAGCATGGACCCTAAGTATTTAAACTCCTCCACGCTATTTAAAGGAGATCCTCCTATGGTCGGCGTCGCTTGGTTGCAGATATTGGTGTTGGAAAAGTTGCAGTACATATATTCAGTTTTCTGACGGCTCACACGTAGTCCCTTGCTTTCTAAGGCTTTTTGCCATTCGTTTAGGTTTCTCTGTAGATCCGCTAGTGTTTCTTCGATTAGGATTATATCGTCAGCGTACAGCACAGTCCATGGAGCCGGCTTTTGCAGGTCTCTCGTGATGTAATCCATGGTGATGTTGAAAAGCAAGGGGCTGAGAGTTGATCCCTGGTGGACACCTACGTTAACGTTAAAACTCTTGCTCGTACCCGCTGGCGAAACTACTTGAGTAGATACGTCATTATACATGTCCTGGATGATACTTATGTACGCCTCTCTCATTAGACGCATATTTTAATGTTCTTAAATTTCTTAGTAGGTTACTTTTCGCTAGTATGCACCGTATAGAATCTATGAGTGAGACACCAAAAAAAGTCCCAAAATTTCGAGGACTTGTGGCAGCCAAAAGTTGTCCCAAGTATCTCGTGTAACCATTTTTGATATTTGCTCGGTTGTATCGATGTCTGCCTGTACATTCTTGTAGTCCTAACTGATTTAATTAAGCACCTCACAAACATAGAAACACCCGGTGAGAAAGACAAAGGCGTCTGGCCACTAGAAGGAAGGACTTGCCTCAGGGTACCCAGGCTAAACTTAATGTGGTTAGGCACACTGCCGGTTACCAAGCAGTCAAACTCTACAATAAGTTACCGATGGAGTTGAAGTTACTTTCAAGCACAAACCTATTCAAAAATAAGTTTCTGTCAAAATTTTTATTTTTGGTACATGCTTTTATTGCCGACTGTACTTTTTTGCATACCATCATCATCATCAAGTACTCATTGAGACGATTCTAACGAGCCCAAACTCGATGGGGTTGGTCGTTTTATTGCGGAGTTCCTATGGCCACCTTCCAGCTTTTTGTTGCGGGAGTGTGTCTATACAGTTGAGGAATTATTATTGTTTAAAAAAAACTTAGATATAATTAGGTTAGGTTGTTGATTGACATTAAGTTAATTATTTTACATAATCTTAGTCGTATAAAAGCCGAGAGGCGTTTATAAAGCCCAAATAATTTACAAATAAAATGATGCTTAAAGTATTCCTCATAGAGTATAATTATAATCAACTTTGTTCTAACGAAAATCCGAGAAACTCATTTTAGACCTTAGAGTAAGCGACAGAAAGTTCAGGACTCAACGCTGTTTTCTTTATAAAGGACTCTCGGCTTTTATGCGAGTGTACTCTTTTTTTTACCAGGACTCAGGAGGATAAAAAACTGTGATATAATTATGTATTTGTATTAGATTGACATTTTACGTCTCTATCTGGCCAGGAAGTGGAGTTTTCCGCACGCATAGCGTGCGGTAATTCCTACTTTATGGCCAGGTATGACGTAAAATAAATTATTTATACATGAAATGCTATAAATTCTTTATTAGGTGTTGATTTTCCAATAATTTTGGTTTTTTTTTATTATTATTCTATATTGTTATTTTCTGCATTCGTTTTTATTTATGATGGAATTGTTACTTGTATTAAGTATTTTGACATTATTACCTATATTTCAAATGCAATGTATATTGTTGACTGAATAAATAACTATGAACTAACTATGAACTATGTTAACAATATTAAAAAAAAACTTCTACATCACCTTTTGCAACAAAGAATTACTCTACGGACTGGCCTAAATAGGGTAGGCACTTAGTTTATTCATATTATTTTGAATTATTTTACATACTTATTGTTTTATATGAAATGAATAGTTGTTCTATTGCATTCCTCTCTCTCATGCAAAGTTAGGAAGTGCTAGTATACTCAGATTGCCAGAAGGGTACCATTGCTAGCTAGTTTTTTAACCGCAGAACATATTCTGAATGAAGAAAAATAGTCTATTTAATTTTAATAAAAACCAGAACAAAGAAACTTTACCAATGGAAGGAAATGAAATACACAATTCTTATGCAAATTAGCAACAAGGGGAACTTAAATGGATTTTACCCATATTTTTCCCCAAATCCTCAAGTTAGTTATGTAGAGAACGTTTGGAAATACTTAAGTGAAAAGCTGTTACAAGAAAAAGTTGGATGGCGACAAACTTTACGGATTATGTTTTGAAACTTTTCGTCAATCGTTCTCGTTATAAAAAGAAATGACAGTTAATTTGAATACTTTTTAGTTGTTTGTCGTTTTCTTGAAATTATTTTCACCTTGTTTCTATTTCCCTTCAGAAATAATAGTAACAAAAAGTTTTTGACTTTTCATAAAAGTTATTGATTTGACTATCAGTGAGCGAAGCGAATGAAGTTCTCCGTTACAGCTTGATCCAAAATTCTTTCGTATGCCCGGATGTCCAGATGTCCGACTATTCTTCTCTTCAGCCCGCATTTCTCAATCAATTTTTGTGAAATTTTGTGACCAGGTTCAATAATTTAATAGACGATTCAGTTATTCAAAACATAATAACTGAAAAAAAAACCGGTCAAGCATTACCGTTGTACAGCGCCATCTGCATTTTGGTACTAATAACTTGCAACTATACGTAGTGTTTGTTTATCAGCGTTATTTTTTTTATCACGCGTACCAATTTCGATTATTATTTTTTATTTGAAATCGCTCGTTAGAATCGTCTCAATGAGTACTTGATGATGGTATGCAGAAAAGTACAGTCGGCAGTAAAAGCTTGTACCAAAAATATTTTTTTTTGACAGAAACTTTTTTTTTTATACAATATTGTCCAGTCAATGATTATTCCTGTATTACTTACATATGTTACTCTTAATCATCACTACATAGTATAAAACAAAGTCGCTTCCCGCTGTCTGTCTGTCTGTCCCTATGTATGGTTAGACTACGCAACGGATTTTGATGCGGTTTTTTAGGGTTCCGTAGCCAAATGGCAAAAAACGGAACCCTTATAGATTCGTCATGTCTGTCTGTCTGTCTGTCCGTCCGTATGTCACAGCCACTTTTTTCCGAAACTATAAGAGCTATACTGTTGAAACTTGGTAAGTAGATTTATTCTGTAAACCGCATTAAGATTTTCACACAAAAATCGAAAAAAAACAGTAAGTTTTGGGGGCCCCATACTCAGAACTTAAACTCAAAAAATTTTTTTCATCAAACCCATACGTGTGTGGTATCTATGGATAGGTCTTTTAAAATGATATTGAGGTTTCTAATATCATTTTTTTCTAAACTGAATAGTTTGCGCGAGAGTCACTTCCAAATTGGTAAAATGTGTGTGTGTCCCCATGTAACTTCTAAAATGAGAGAATGATAAAACTAGAAAAAATATATGATGTACATTACCATGCAAACTTCCACCGAAAATTGGTTTGAACGAGATCTAGAAAGTAGTTTTTTTTTTAATACGTCATATATCGTAAACCGCAATTTTATTTTACGGAACCCTTCATGTGCGAGTCCGACTCGCACTTTGCCGTTTTTTTAATAGATAGAGTGATTCTAGAGGAAGGTTTATATGTACATATAATACATATATATTTAGTACCCGTGCGAAGCCGGGGCGGGTCGCTAGTATGAGATAATTTCAGAATTTTTGCTTGGTAAACTTAGGGAAACATCCTGGAGGGTAAAATTGAAGGCAAGAGAGACAGAGGAAGGCCTAGACTAACATATTTTAGCCAAATAACAGATAAAGCTAATGTCATGCCATATGAAAAAGTCAAGAGGCTGGCAATTGACAAAGAAAAGTGGCGGTTACTTCACCGACTAGAGCAAGAAAAAAAATAGTTTTAGAAACCGCAACTCAAGCCCTTACATATGATACCAAACTCCTTTATACTGTATTGAACTTTTATTACCGTAAGTATTTGGTTAAGTTTACTAATATTAAAATTTCGGGTCATCCAATAAATGCACCACTTGGTCCTTTTAAAGGACCCTTGAGTATTGTTCGGTTGTTACAACAACGGATGTCAAGTGTTCAATTTCATACGGACGGAAGATGTTTGACTCAAGACAAAGGCAAGTACGAGACCTTTCAGATATTGGATTGCAAAGTTGGATACTGAAAGAGTAGATTGTTGAAGTGTGTGATGTGTTTGACATAGTTAACCTTTTCGACGCTCCGTCAAAGAGAAAAGTCGTCAACTGCGGCCAAGTCAACAAGATATTTAAGCCCCTGCTAGACGGTCGCCAACACGCCCCTCCAACCGGGCGACCAACTGTAGACAGTTGTTTGGTGCAAAATTTCATACTACAGCGGTCGGTGCCGACGAAGGTCACTCGTTCGGAGTGGCGTGTTGGCGGCCATCTAGCAGGGGCTTTAGCGGAGTTAAACCTTATGTCAATGCAAGAAGGTTGCTATCGCGCTGGGCTCCTTGGCACATATATCAGTCGTTGGCGTTGAAAAGGTTAAATCACCTGTCTTTAAAGGTTTAATTTTATTAAATAGTAGACTGTCCTCGTGGCTTCACCAGCGTGTTGCAAAAAACGCAGGCAAACTCGAGGGATAATATATAGCCTTTAACTTAGGAAGTCCATTCTACACGCAGATGAAAGAATTATTGAAATCGGAAAAGCGCTTCCGGAGATTATCCAAAACAACAAATCTTACAAAAGCTACAATATCGCACAGACTTGTCGCATTTACGTTTATCATTGTGATTTGGAAAAGCAGAAAATGAAAATGAGGAGGAGGTGTAGTGTATGCGCACTTACATATAAATACGAGCGAGGGTAGCAGTCGCGATCGGCCGAGAGCAGGGAGCGCTTGCCACTTGTCATATTTTTTTATTTTATTTTTATTTATTACACAATACAGACTTCATTATAAATTACGTTAATGTCAATTTAAAATAATCCCTATTGTGGTCGTCTATACATTTGAATACAACAAAATTATAAACAAGAAAATTATAAAAACAAGACTAAATAATACGGCAAAATGTAAAAATACATTAAAATAGCATGTCAAAAATGTCACCGAAAAGGATCGTCATCATATTAAGGTTAGGTATTTAATAGTGATTTAATAATATCTCAAATAAAATGTCGACAACACGAGATTAGCTATAATATTTAAAATACTTAGAATGTCAAAACTACGAAATCAAATACAATGTCACAGTGTAGGTACATTATGCAATTAAGTAAAAAAATCACTTACAGAATATAATGGTTTATCCAACAGAAAGTTTCTCAACCGACGTTTAAATGTTTCTGTTCGTATTTCAGCGGGCAAACGTTCATAGTATGTCGGACCTATAACGCGCGGGTTTTTTTCTGTAAGTGCCATGCGACGTGGGACTGTTCTTAGTCGGCCTGTGGAATGGAGAGTCATGCCCGCAACCTCGACACGTTCAAACATGGATAGGTTACGTCTAACAAATAATAGAATCTATACATCTATCTATACATATAATAAAGCTGAAGAGGGTCGAAAGTCTGTACATGGAAGATATTCGAAAAAAAATTGGCTAGGGATACTTCAAATCGATAACAGAACACGTTCCAACAGTTTTTAGAATTTTTGTCTGTTTGTCTGTTTGTCTGTTTATCTGTTTCTGTTTGTCTGTTCATGTGACCGCGCATCACGTGAAAACGGCTTAACCGATTTACATAAAATTTGGTATATACATAGTTTGAGTCCTAGGGAAGGACATAGGGTAGTTTTTATCCCGGAAATAAATCCCTAAGGGGATGAAATGGGGGGTGGAAGTTTGTATGGAGCTACTTAAACCGCTGCACCGATTTGGATGAAATTTGGTATATAAATAGTTCGAGTCCCGGGAAAGGTCAGAGGATAGGTTTTATCCCGCAAATCTTCCCCTTAGGAGGTAAAACGTGGGGGTGAAAATTTGGATGTAACCCATTTTGATGAAATTTGGTTTAGAGTTAGTTTAAGTTCTGGGAAAGGACATTGGATAGTTTTTATCCCGGAAATCTGCCCATAAGGGGGTGTAGTGGGGGGTAAAATTTTGGATGGACTCCGTTTAGATCAAATTTGGTATAGAGATAGTTTGAGTCCCGGAGAATGACAACGGATACTTTGAATCCCGAAAATCATACCCTAAGGGGATGAAATAGGGGTGAAAATGTGGATAAATCCCATGTAGTTAAAATTTGGTAAAGAGATAGAAGGAGTCCGTGGGAAGGAAAATGCATAGCTTTTATCCTGAAAAATCATCTCCTGAAATGAAGAGTGAAAATTTGGATAGAACCCATTTAGATGAAATTTGGTATGGAGAAAGTTAGTCCTGGGGAAGGACCTAAAATAATTTTTAGTCCAGAAATCATCTCCTAAGGGGGTGAATAATGGGGGATGAAAATTTGGATGGAACCCATTTACGGTATAGCGAGTTGGAGATCAGGGGAAGCACATAGGATAGTTTTATCCCGAAAATCACCTCCTAAAGGGATGAAAATTTGGATGTGATGTGACCTATTTAGATGAAATTTGGTTAATTCAATTTAATTCAAATTATTTATTTCAGACTAAGTCCATATCATGTTAGTAACAATAAAAACTTATAAAACTTAAGGTAACAGTTAAGAGATAGTTTGAGTGCTGGGAAATGACATATGGTAATTTTTGTATTTGAATTCATCCCTTAAGGGGGTGAAATGGGGGGTGAAAATTTGGATGGAAACCATTTCGATGGAATTTGGTATATAGATGGTTTGAGTCCTGGGCAAGGACAAAGCGTAGTTTTAATTCCGGAAATCATCCTCTAAGGGGGTGAAATGGTGGTTTAAATTTGGATGGAACCCATTAGGATGAAATTTGGTGCCTATAGAGATAGTTTTACTCGCGTAAAAGAACAACAAATAGCTTTTGTCCCGAAAAAAATCCTCCAAGGGCATAAAATAGGGGGTGAAAATTTGGATGTGCCCTATTTGGATGAAATTTGGTATAGAAATAGTTTGGGGTTCCGAAAAAGGATAATGCATAGTTTATGGAACTCATTTAGTTGAAATCTGGTTAAGAGATAATTTGAGTCCTGGGAAAGGACATCTGATAGTTTTATTCCGGAGATCATTCCCTATGGGGGTGAAATGGGAGTGAAAATTTAGTATAGCGATAGTTGGGAGTCCTGAAGAAGGACATAGGATAGTTTTATCCCGAAAATCCTCCCCTATGGGGTGAAAATTTGGATGTGAGTGACCCATTTAGATGAAATTTGGTTAACAGATAGTTTGAGTTCCGGAAAAGGACATAGGATAGTTTCTATCCCGGAAATCATCTCTTAAGTGGGTGAAATGGGGGTTGAATATGTGTATGAAGCTACTATACAACCCATTTAGATAAAACTTTGTATAGAGGTAGTTAGTAGGCGCGGCGTTGGTAAGCACAAGGTGGACTGATGACCTGGTAAAGGTCGCGGGAGTCCGCTGGATGCGGGTGGCGTAGGATTGGTCACTTTGGAACTCTTTGGGGGAGGCCTATGTCCAGCAGTGGACGTCTTTCGGCTGATATGATGATGATGATAAATGATAATAATGATAAAGATAGTTTGAGACTCGGGTAAGGACATATGATAGTTTTTATATCGGAAATCTACCCCTAAAAGGGAAATGGAGGGTGAAAGTTTGTATCGAGTTACGATACAAACGAGTTCTACGCAGACGAAGTCGCGGGCAAAAGCTAGTTTCAAATAAGTATGTGGAGTAGTGCGTCATGATTTTATGCGTTGCAAATAGATCCCTACAGGAGTGTCTTGGTTTCACACCGGCTAGTGTTCGTAATGCCCGTTTTTGCATTATGAAGACTCGATTGGCATCTGTAGAGTTTCCCCAAATTAGTACACCGTATGTCATTAACGAGCTGCCGTGGAGTGAGGTCACGACGCTTACCTAAGCTAACAGCCTAAATAGTGGTTTTATTCACTTACCTTGAGACCCAAAGGTGGAACATCACAGGTTCATTCCCATCTTCGAACCTATCCAACCCAGGTTGCATATGAAACCTGGGTTGGATAGGTTGTAAGATGGGAATGACCCAGTGAGGATATCCCTATGACAGATCGTGGACCCTTAAGTAACATTTTGTACCCAAGTCGATTACAGGCCCATGTATTTTCAATCATCATCGTCATCATAATATCAGCCGAAAGACATCCACTGCTGGACGTATATGATAAATTAGCCTATATACGTGCATGCGGCTATCAAGCGGCGGTCGTGGGTTCAAATTCCGGCTCGTACCAATGAGTTTATCGGAACTTATGTATTAAAGAGCGAGAAGCAAGTCCCTAAAGTTAGCAAGTTGATTTATATTCCATGTTAACGTTGTATGAATTGAGGTCATTGAACGTTGTAGTTGGAAATAGCCCTTATTAACGTATTGTACCTAAGTGGGCAATTTCGTAAAAATGCTAGTAAACACAATGGTTACGGGTAACCAATTGACGGTAATGACTAAATAGGATAAACCTACTTATCGTTGGTCCACCAGCCATTGGCATGTTCTTTATTTTGAGGAAAAAGTGGTAAATACTGAGTGTCAATGTCTGGATGTGTATTGGATGACATATGGCTGTCCCAGAACAAAACCTAATAGTAAGGGACAGTTTCTTGGAAAATAAGTCTTCACCTTTGTCTTTGTAAATGAAAAAGTCTTAAAAATGTCATAATTCCGCAGATTTTAATACTTTGAAGCCTAGTAAGTGCCATTACAACAGTTAGTTACTAACAGTACAATAGTTTGCCAGTTTAAAAGAAAGTTACTCCCCCAGGCCATTTCAAAACCTAGAAATAGTCTGAGACTTTTGCTAGGTTTTGGAGTGGTCAAAAAGAGTTAAAAAAAGTTTCTTGACTATTGAAAAAGTTATTCAACAAAAAAAAATCTATATATTTAATTAACGAGCTTGCTCAAAAAACTTCTCGAAAATCATTTCAGAAATGCGACCTGTAGAGGAGAACAGCGGGACAGATACCAGAAACGGTCACCGGACGGACAGACAAACGATTTTCGGCCCAAGCTGAAGCATAGAACTTCGGTCGTTTCGCTCGCTCTTTCTGATACTGTGTGTGTTATATAATATACACGATGTTCCCGGGAATTTCCGTTTACTTCGGATATAGCAAAGTACATTCACAGAAACAAATTAGGATAGTAATTATTTCTGGAAAAAAAATTGTAGCATTAACGGTTATTGTTCAAGGTTCAAGACATAAAAATTATGTACCTCCTTTAAAATATTGAATATCTTGATAACAGTAAGAGTTAAGACACTACTGTCTTGGAGAAATTAACTGTATTTGATCTAAACTATGCCCCCTAGCAATTAACGTAAATTGTTAAAAACACGTAGTTTAGACCTTGATTAGTACTCTACTTATTAATGAATACTTTTTTAGTTTAACGCGCGCACATATTTGAGGCTGACACAATTTACGTATGTGTATGAATCAGATACTAGGTTTTGACACGGGGCAGCCGCATTCTAAGGGTGCTTCTCCCTACTGGTGTTTTGTATTCAGTATGTGGGTTCTACGTCAATGTCGACAGCTGGGTCCAAGTGCGAATTAAGGTCACACACCCTCGTCGTGAAACGGGATACATAGGTATCGTGTACAAACCCTGTACCCAGTCATCAGTTCGCGAATGATATTGCTGGCTGAGTTATTTTAAGGTAAAATAATAATTTTCTTCTTTGGTATTTTAGATGCGGTATAATACCGACATTATAACTTGATAATGTCATTTAATAATGCATTATATGAGTTGTCTGAGGAAAAAAATATATACGATAATGATTTTTTTCCTAATTCAGGCAGTATTCGCCATTACAAAACTCAAAAATATTCTATCCATACCCTCGTAGCCGCGCGCTGAGAACTATAATCACAAGACTCGAGAATGTCAAAATACAATGCCGTCTCAAATTCCAAATACATCTGACAATAACTAGCGTTAAAATATGCTAATCGTCGCACAAAGGCCTCGTCAGTAGGCCGGTGACCGTCATACCGTTCAGGTGCTAACTACATTTGGACGCGCTCGCTGAAGGAGTGACATGTATGTACAGTAGGCAGTAAAAATGTTTTAGTCACAAAATATGACTCATTGCCCCGTTCCGTCTGAGCCGAGCGTTCGGCTTTATGGCGTCAAAATTATCGTCCGTAAACCGACTTTATAGACAACCATTTTTTTACAAGCTTTCGCTGTTCGTATGTAAGTACCCAGTGCGGTCAAAAAGTTTTTGGCTACTGTCCATATACTTGTTTTCTTTGTTAGGCCGGAAAATTTCGGACCGCCCCGCCCCTCGTATAATATGTAAGTAAGTTGTCCGTCAAAATTTGCAATCCATTTTTCAGTCACTTGCCGTAATCCGATTGGGCTGAAATTTTGGGTATTATAGTATATTAGGATTACAATTAAATATTATGGTACCATGAAGCTGATGTAGGTAGCCATGGGAATTCAGTATTTAACCGACGTAACCTCGTTGAGTTTGGGCTCGTTAGAATCGTCTCAATGAGTAGTTGATGATGGTATACAGAAAAGTAAGTACTGTAGGCAATAAAAGCGTGTACTAAAAAATATTTTTTTGACAGAAACTTCATTTAAGTAAAACGCACTGAGTTCCCCTTGCGCCTTGCTACACCTAGCTCGTCTTAGTGCGGAACTATCTTCGTCGCCTTTCACTAGAGTTTTTAGGCGAGTAACGCTGCCACTGCCATATGTCAATCACGACCCCCGATTACCCCCTTCAGTCGCGTTTTACGATAGGCGAGGAAAAGTGGCTTTCATTTCAACCGCTCGTAACAATGAGTTTTGTTGGAACGTATATGTAGAAGAATGAGAAGGAATTAGTCGGAAGGAAACTAAAACCAAACAAATAAATTCATAGTATGTGAAGTCCCCAAATTACACTGGGATAATATATAATTATTTTCTCAAACATGCTCGGAAATGTATGCGTTAAAGTCACGAAATGAAGACATGAAGTTCCTTGTTTATGGCTGCCTACATTACTTCTTGGCCTAGGCCAAGAAGTAATGTATGAAAACCCTAACTAAAAACATTATTGGCCGCTACTCTAACTTTTTAAATTTGCTTACTGATATTAAACAGACAAAGGAAAAAATACATATTGCCAACCACCAATACTTTTGTTTAATTGTTTTAGTTTTTTGTAAAAAAAAAATTGTTAGTTTTTTTACATTTTTTTTGTTATTTTTAGTGTTGTGTAACGTTTTTAATGATTTAAAAAAAATCTTTTCTTTTCTTGATGTTTGTCTATTTTTTAATGGTAAAATTTTTGTAGGGTCTTTTATGTTATTTTTAAGTTTTTTTTATCTATTTTTCCTTTTTGTTTTACTTTTTTAATGTTTTTTTTTTTGTCGTTTTTTTTAATTTTTTCAAGTTTTCCTTTTTGGTTTACTTTTTTAATGTTTTTTTTTTCCTTTTTTTTGTTTTTTAATGTTTTTTGTTTGTTTTTCTTTTTTTTCGTTTTGTTTTTTTTTGTTTATTTTTGTTTTTTTAATGTTTTTGTTTGTTTATTTTTGTTTTTGTTTGTTTTTTTTCTTTTTTTTCGTTTTTTTTGTTTTTTTTTTTTTTAATGTTGATATTTGTTTTTTTTTCCTTTTTTTTTGTTTTTTTTATAATGTTTTTCTTTTTTTTTATTTTTTTCCTTTTTTTTGTTTTTTTTAATGTTTTTTGTTTGTTTATCTTTTTTTTTGTCTATTTTTTGTTTTTTGTCATTTTTTTGGGCGTTTTTTTTGTTTTTTTAGTTGTTTTTTTTTTTTTAGTTTTTTTTTTTTTAAATATTTTTTCCTTTTTGTTTTACTCTTTTGTAATGTTTATTTTATATTATTCTTTTTTAATGTTTTTTTTTCTTTTTTAGATTTTTTTATCTAGAATCTTTCTCACTTTAGTGAGGTGAAAAGGATTCTATTTGTAAACCACTCACATTCGCTAGCTCGTGTTTCAATTCCACACTCGCGGTTAAATTATAACTGCACCCTTGTCATAACAAATAACTATTTATTATTTCCTCACATCGCTTGAGAAAAGCACTATACAAGCCTCGGCCGGAACAGGGATTGCTGGACTCGTTGTATCCGGCCTCGTCTATGACTCGGCCGTCTAGCCCAAACTCGTCCATCAATCCCTTACTTCACGGCCTTTGCAGTAATGTACTATTAATTGATACCAAACAAGATTAACTCGACGTAACCTAAAACAAACGTTCTTTTTTTCTTAATAAAACTGAATAAGATTTGACGTAACATTCAGTGGACATTAGTGTTATCATTGTCATTAAAAAATAACTAAACAGTGATTTAATTACATGAGACCTCATCCATTTAAATTCTTTCTTTTTTTTTCTTCTTTCTATTATAATGATAAATAAATTTATAACATATCATATTTCTGTGCTGTAGCCGCAAAGTAATTTTAGGGGTTTTGACACCACTCACATGATTTTGTGACGTTTACAGAACTCTCGGGTTCTACTTTTGTGTGGCTTTTTAGGGTTCCGTATTTAAATATGTACGTGACGCACTGCCAACAGTAATTATTTATCAATACTAGCTTCTGCCCGCGACTTCGTCCGCGTGGAACTCGTTTATATCGTAGCTCCATACAAACTTTCGCCCCCCATTTCGCCTTAGGGGATGATTCCTTTGTTAAAAAGTACCTATTATATATGTTAATCCAGGCTATAAACTAAACATAAGTATGTATACTTACCTAAATTCATCTTAATTCGTTTAGCCGTTTTTGCGTGATTGAGACACCCAACTAGCACACAAGCGCTATAAGAAGCTGCACAGTAGCTGTATAAGGGAGTTTCATAAAGGTCTCGGCTCCATCAGTAGTCGCATAGTAGTGCTATAAGAGGATATAGAGCTCTTATAGCGCTAAAAGGGCCCGTTATGCAGCCTATACTCATACTCGTTTTCATTTAATAGCGCTACAATTGGTCTACAGTGGTCGTAAAGGTGTTCTTAGGCACTACAGAGATGGTACAAAAGCGATGGTTAGCGCCATGAGATCTATAAGAAGCTATTGTAGCGCCATTATATCGCCTTCGCCTTATTTCGGCGCTCTTGTATCGTTATATTAAATACCAAAGCTGTAAATTAATAATATAGTAGTGTTACTGTGGCGTAAACTAAATATACACAATCGTACAGTGACAGGTGGTGAGGATACAAAAATGGATTATCAAAATAAGTAAAAAGCTAAGTCTAACATTGCTTTATTTCTTTGTGTACGTGAAATATCAGTGCGAGTACCAGTTTGCTGTCAATATATATGTATGTTATCGTCAAAATTCTCACGCGCCCTCAAATTATTCAGTTTTTAAGGCAAAAATTATATTGATATGTTAGTTATGAAATTGTATTTTAACTTAAATAAGACTTTAAAGGATATAAATAATTAAATAAGGGTCACGGGTAAGAAATAGTGACTTCAATTACGCCAAAAGTTACGAATTATGCATAAATACGATTCTCAAAATATTAAAATAACCTAAAAAAAATACTTTACCGAATACTGTAATGGCGTCTCGATCAAGCAGCTCTCAAAGTTGGTTACATCTGTTCTACAGGCTTGGGCCGTACAAAGGCGATAGTGTTTGCTGTTGTGGACTTCTAGATTATAAAGTTTGTGGTATAGGAGTGCTATATTCAACTGTTTTGGTCGCACACCAGCATGTACCTTTCATTATACAGTTTAACATCACAATTCCGCTGTATTAATCTCTAATATAGCGTTTAGAGCTCTAGTATAAAGTTATGTCCGTCCGTTGTAGATGTATAGTTACAAGAGCGCTAGTAAATTCTATTAAAATACTTAAGGTGCTATAACACTATTCTGCAACCCCCTAACTACAGCTGTATAAAAGGTTTCGTATCATTACTTATACAACTATTTACCGTACAGTAGCCATATAATTCTCACTCAACTTAAGGCTCTACAAAATGCCTTCTTACGCCTTTAAGCGCTATGAAAGCTACTTATAACTCCTTTTAAACACCTTTACATACTATATTACTCTTTTACATCTCACGGTTGTACAAGTGCCTCCATCTACTCATTGTACTTCTTACTTCGTATCTGCCTAGAGATGCTATTGCATGCTCTTGTATCACTATAAGTAACTTTTTTTGCTACTAAACTGCTACTGTACCACCTAGCTGTTAAAGGGTTTTTAAATATGCTACTGTTCATCTTAAGGACATTAAATATGCTACTGTACATCTTAAGGAAAATTGTACAGCGCTTGAACGACTCCTATGCAACTCCCAGGCTGTACAATGCCTGTACACGCAGCTTGTGTGCTAGTTGGGCATCCAAACATCTAAACTTTCGTATTTATAATATTAGTAGGAACTTTTTTTCTTGTATAAGTAGGTATTCTGAGTTAGGACAACAAACTAAAATAATAAAAGTTCATGAGAAGTGCCTATAGGTATTTTAACGGTGAAATAGCAAAGGATTTTCAAATGGAATTGATATGACTATTTGAACACAGCGGCATCAAAAAGGGTTGTCAGTCGTAGCTGCCGTCACGACGGACATGTGGTTTTTTGCGTTAATGCATCTGGCAACACACGATGATGGATTAACCCGTCGTTATCGTTGACGTGACGGAAAAATCCGTGGTTGGTGCGACAAAATTTACAGTTGCCTCAAACACAACATTGATTTAGCTGTTTTAAATTTTAATGTTTTGTAATAAGGGTCTCCGTCGCAGTCGACTCAAGTCAACTCTCCATACAAATTTTATTTTGCTCTCATTTTAAAACGGCATAGTGGAACATCTTTTTTTTTATTCACATGTGACCTGTGACATGGACAAATGGTTGAAAAGATGATTATCTATTAGCATTTCTTATGGTTTTCAAAACTACGGTCAATGAGCAAATTTACATTGACACAGCTATATCATTAATATTTTTTTTTTATTCTCAAAAAAACAACAATGGCAAGTACATCCCTTCCTGCTTCGCCAAACTTAGGAAAGTTTGTCGGCGAATGTGCGCTCCCTTCCAAAAGTCAAACATTGTTGTGGTTACCTACTTACTAAATTACCTTAAGTACTTCGCTTTCACGTCACGACACAAGTACGTTAAATGTGAATTGTTAAACACATTTTCTGAGGCCTTTAATCGAATAAAAATATGTATTGTGTTTTAAAAGTAAAAGTTTTTGACATCATTCCACTAGAATAAGGTCACTCACTCATCTACTGTTAGTACCCTCCATGTCCGTTGGAATTACCCATCGCTACTCTACACGTGGCGGTGCTAAAAGTGCAACAACCTGGCAACCGTACCGTCTTTTCGAAGATCTCACGGTTCTACTAATACAATCATTTGCCATACGATAAATAAATAAACCTACTGTTTTGAATAATCTTCCATTCACACCATTTGTAAGATATTTATGCTCCTGTTACAGGCCATATCCTGTATATTTATCAGTACACAAATGATGTCTGAGTGTACGTTGCTCGTCACGCTTTAGACAGAGCGTGGCCAACAGTATTAGCATCTCAACCAAGTTATGCAAATTGTCCTAACATAATGTCCATCACTCAACAGGTCAATTCGGATTAACACTTTGCATGACAATGTGGTTTCAATGTGATGCATGCTTGTTTCAACTAGCGATCGCACGTATCAGAACAAATGTACGCAAAATATTGACATCGTATTTTGCTGATCGCAAAGTGTCAAGCGAAATCGATCTCTATAACGGTCGTAAGTATGCATAAAATTCTGCTAAATCGTACATTTTGGGAGCATTGAGGATCGTTGAATAGACATTAGGTAAGTGTGTTTTCAGTTAAAAATTATGGCAATAATCAGATACATTTCAATTGCTAAGTACATAATATCCTCTATGCGATGAGAAGGAAATATTATGTATTTGCTGTACAGCACGACTGAGGCCATCTTTTTAATTTTTATAGTTCTATGCATTCTTAGAAGAACAAGAGACAAGTTACAAGTGAAATAAAAATATTTTTCTATAATAATATTATAGTAATAATATTTTGCGGACAGTCTTACACAAATCGACCTAGTCCCAAACTAAGCCAAGCTTGAACTATGGTTACTAGACGACGATAAACATACTTATATAAAGAAATAAATACTTAAATACATAGAAAACATCCATGACTCACGAACAAATATTCGTGCTCATCACGCAAATAAACGACCTTACCGGGATTCGAACCCTCCTCTTGCTTCGTAGGCAGGATCACTATCCCTACCAACTAGGCTACTACAGCGGTCTTCAAAACCGAACTGATGTTTGTCTATGTCACTCACACGATTATGAGGAATCCAACGATACCTCATATGTCAAAATCCATCAAGCCGACTGGACTGTAGCCCATGGAATAGAATTTTCATGTCCATATACATACATACACACATACATACATACTCTCGAAAAACATAACCCTCCTTTTGAGGCAGTCGGGTCAAAATTAGCATGCGTGGAAGCAACCGCTCTAAACATACATTTTATTTCAATCTAATATGTTATTGATACACAGAGATTAATTATTGTTTCCCCAGAATGTAATCTAAAACATCGCAAAATTGTTGGATGCTCCGGAATTCGTGATGGGCCTGAAAACCTTATTTTTATTATTTTTATCTCTATATAACGAAAGTAAACTGGTAGGTATTTGAAACTCAGATCCGCTTTCAATTATGTTTTTCATAACAAGGTACTTTTAAAGGTTTTTCCTGCTCGTATAATGGAATAATGTATTTACATTTTAGTTAGATATCTAGTTTCAGGCCAAGCATGATATTAATTTAATTCAATAGTACATGGCTTTCTGGGTTATCAACTTATCAATTTCGCATCCAATTAGTTTCTTTTTCGATAATGTTTCGCGTAAGATCGTGTAAAATGTGTATCGGCAAATTCCTGAACGAACAAGTATGTAATAAATTTCAGAACCGGACACCAGATCCATTACTAAATTCCTCACTATCGTAGTATTTCATGGTCTCACGTGTGAGGTAAACCATATTGCCGCTATTTCTGGGTTTACACCCACACATTGATTATTTATCGATTGCCCACTTTACACAGGCGTTGAAATTGGGAAGCTAATTGAAGTAGTTACTAGTTATATTATAACGCAACACGTATTTTGTAAGGCCTGAGTGGATGCTCGGAGCGTAGCGTCCCGCTCCCCCCACGCCCAACTCGAGCGTCCGCTCGGGCCTTACAAAGACCTGTTAGTAAAGAATTGTGGCTTCTGTATCTAATGCCAGTACATTGATAAGAAGTCCAGCAGGTAGATCCACAGAACAGTTAATAATATAGAATGGCGATGTCGGCGTGGCACTCGCGCCACTACAGTTTGAGCATGTGCTCAAGCTTTCGTACCAACGTCACCCGATCGCCGTGTTGTTGTAGGCTCGGTGAAAACGACGAGGCGGCGACACCGGTCCCGATGGAAATCGCGCGCCACACCCCTTCTATAGTATTTAGTGTTCTGTGGGTAGATCACGTAACGCATGGTACGCGCGCCAGGTAGATCTGAATTATTCTGAATGTCGACTTGTTGTATCGGAAAATGAGAGTTGAGTTATTGTAACGTGGGTTCGAAAGTTACGTGATCACCCCCCCCCCCCCCCCTTAAATCAGCTATTTAGAAATGCCACCCTTGTGTTACCATCAAATAATAAAACGGTTTTTGTAATTAAAAAATATACTTCACATTTTAATTATTTTAACAAATCGGAAGCATAATCAGGATTTGCGTGTTGCAATGAACATGATCACAAGAAGACCACCCATAAAATCGAGATAAATAAACCTATAAAACTCGTATATTTAAGATAAAGTCAAGTTTGGAACAGCTAAGATTCAGCACTTCATTCGTGATTATGTCGTCCGCCTCATGAGTCAGTACCTCACTGGTGAAGATCGTGACCCTGTCGCCTGATTTTATAACTTTGCAGAGAGAAGTGGAAAGCTGATATTAAAAAGAATATCGGTTGCCCTATGGAGAGTGGTACCTACTAAGAAGAATATCCAGCTGGTCAGATATCAGATTGACGTCAACTTACGGGCAAAACTTCAAACTAATTTTCGTGATCAACATAAAACGTAGCAATAAAGAACCCTGCCTCATGTTAATTTCACTTTCCTAATGAATTCTTAACCACGTTCACGCCACTACGTCAGCAAATGCCGCGGTACAAAAGCCAAAGTTTAGTACAATTTTAGTAAAATTGTGGTTAGGTCAGAAGGTACGGTTATTAGCCTCGTATTATATACCGATGGCACGAAACTTACGGTTCGACTAGGTACTAACTTATAAACTTGTTGAAAGTCATTTTTCGTAATTCATTCTGGAAACACCAAAATAATTAAAATTTATTGAATGGATACGTAGGTACGAGTAAATACTAGCAGAACAGACCTTTCTAGTTCTCATTACTGTTTATGTATATAAAATGTTAAGACAAGAAAAAACCTAATAGAATAAAGAAAATCATCTCTTTGTCCTTCGACGACCATTATTTTGTTGACAGTGCATTATTCAAAACTATGTTTACATTTGGTAATGATTTCGTCCTCTCTTTATTTTTTTATTATTTGTAATATTTATTATGGATTACATGCAACTTAAAATATCTTAAAAACTAAATAAATACAATCACTAAAATAATAAAAAAAACGACTTATAACTAAACTAAGGGGTTTTCCCGCGGCATGGTGCCGAAGATGCTGGCAGCATTTCCCCGCTGTATCGCAATAATAAGTTAATGCGTTGAGCGAGGAAGCTGCCAGCTCTTCGGTCCCCGGTGGTGTCGGCTAATTGTTTTGAGAGCTCTTTGAAAAGATTGAGGGCGCTGGGACCCCATGAACAAAGCAGTATTCAGCGTATCGGTGCTGAATACTGCTTTGTTCCTTTCGGCGTCGAGATAATAAATATTTGTTAACTTTGGCCTTTTCCGCGGCCTCTGCAGCCGCACCGGCTCTGGAGGACGTTCCGTGGAGACGGGATGTCCCACACCGGCACCCGACCCATCTTCCACGGAATTAATGATATTCCATCCGGTCTCTTGCCATCGTCCCTGCAAATGCCGGGCGGCTCTAACAAGGCCAGCACATTGACGCTGGCAAGAGAGCGGCGTGCCTGGAAAAGCGGCCTGCGCTTTTCTGGCAAGAAAGCCCGTGATGTCCCAGTGAGTCTACAGTACTACCGCAGGGACATCTGTGTGGAGTGCATATAGGAATCCCGAGCAGAAGACATGTTCTATATTTAACATATTATTTACTTCATACATGAGCATATACGTAGATAATAAATAGAGAAGATTCAAACATTTTTTCACTAGTCTAGCAACCGCATAGTTTTAAAGATTTAAGTACAACATCCATTTAAAAAAGAATACTAAAAAAAATAACTTTTTTAAAAACTGAAAAAGCGCTAGTAGCGCTACACAATAAGTGAATGTACTTTTCTACTAGGTAGTTATGTGATACACATCCAAATAAAGAGCATCAGATAGAAGCTGGATATTATTTTACATACTCGTAAGTTACTCCTTAACAAGTAATCGGAGACGCCACCTGAGGCGCCAAAATTGCGCGATTTCACAACATTCGCGGAGACAGAATAAATAAACTAAAGATAAGAAAGAGAAAATATTAAATTACATAAGATATAAAACCTTCAAACTTTTTCATAAAAATAAACATGTTACTAGGTATTTTTCTGTTTAATAATATTTAGAAGCGTTCATGGCCTAGTGGCGCTTGCTGGTGTGCCGAGAGTGGATGCATGTTAAGCCATTGATCCCAGTTGTTGTCTACGACAGCAGGCCTTCTGGTGGCTTGAGAACTTCTAACAGTTTTTCCTGATCACTAGGTAAACCCTAACTTCAAGATCTAATTTGACCCTTAGGATGGAAGGTCAGATGCAGTCCAGTGAGCAAAAACTTGTGTTCACGCAAATTTTGGACTCATTAGCAAGCCAAATCAAGGTTGCACCAGATTGCAACTAGAATAATGCTAAGGTGAGGAGCAGTCTTTAACCTTTAATTAGCTATAAAAAAAATCTTAGGTTAACTTCAAGACTCGTTTGTGCAAAAGAAAACCTCTTAGGATGCAAAAAGAGCATACTATTTAATATGTACCTTATAAGAAATAATGTCAAGAATAAATATACTACAATTATGATTATGTAATACGTTGGTAACACAATTTTATTGAGTGCATTGGTATGGGTTCATATTATTACAGCTGAGTGTACATTTCTGTTTACGAAGCTTGTCAACCGCTAAGCCATGAGCTCTCTCTAAACTCATTGTCAATTCTTTATCTCATACATATAAGACTACAGTATATACTAGAAGCTTATCTACAACTCCGTTTGATCCAAGCTTAGTGATGTACCATGCTTGGCAATATTTGAACATATTCAGCAACAGCTGTCAATATTGCCTTGACGTTATGACTTCTTTTTTTGAATATCACGTGCCAGAAATTGAGAAAACATTAAAAATTCTATTGATTTGGAAAAATCACAGCAAGCATACTCGTACTTCCACGAAGAGCCATGTTTTTCTTTACTACTTATATATTATTGCGATAAAATTACAATTACACTTTTTTATATTGACGTCTTTCGGCTGATATGTGTTCCTATAACTTATTAACATAAAAATAAATCCCTGTATTATTTCATGAATTAAAAAGGACAATATTTGGGACGTTTACCTTACTTAGCAGAAGATCCGTTTGACAACCCCTACAGCTGTATTGAGATTATTATGGCAATATTGATATCGTATTTATTGTGGCGCTTTCGCGAAATGCCAAATATGTGAGAGCGAGGTTGGACTTACTACTGCCCCAGCTATATTTCAGTGGCATTTTTGTAGGGCCAGTCGCGTACATGTCTATGGTATGCCTACTGAAATCATAATTATTATGTGCATGCGCTCTCTCCTACATAAGAGCATAGTCAAGTGTTAGTGAGCGCGACAAATAAAATCGAATATAAATCGAAGATTGATATTTCGTTTTGCTATAATTATTGCCTGAAGAAGTAAGAGCCACGTACGACGGCACATCACTATCCACGTTCCACGCTCCGGTTTTGCTCAGGTTGGCTCTGCTGTAATCCTTAAGATAACTGAAACTTGCGCGTTAAGTAGCTACATCTCGTGTAAGCCAACAGTAGTAAATACGATAAAAACTTTAACTTGAGCTTCAATAGAGCCTGAGGCGTGAAACTGAGAGTTGAGGTTTTGTATTATTTTGTAAGGGTTCTAAATAGAATTACGTTACAAATTCGGTTCAATTACGAGATATTAAATTTGTATTCCCGAATACCGTCTCTTGTGTACTACTCATACCATGTTCTTACGATACTAAGAAATACCGTCCGCCATCGAGGTCAATCATACTAAACGTATATGTATCAAAATCTAGTTAACATTTGTTGTGCGTTGCATCAGACGCCACGTGGCAGCGAGCCGTCGGGTGACTATGGCATTTCCTAACTCCACCGCCGCGCCGGTCAAGCGCTGGGTCAACCAACGGCTACCTCATAAATGCTTCGCGTTCGTTTGCGGTTTGTTTGCTCAGTGTGGACCCAGCGATAGTCACCTAACAGCTCGCGTGGCGCGTCGCGCGGCATTACGCTTGTAGCTGTGTGAGGATGCAAGCGCTCCCGAAAATCTTAATTCGATTTCAATCCAATACGTTAAGTCGGATATACTACCTTTATCTTTGGCAGTGTAATGCGAAGCGCGAGTTGACGGAATTCGGTATAAAATAGCAACCCTCGAGTCATCTTCGAATAAATCTCTACGAGTATACTCAGCGGTGGTGGCAAGAATGTTTAAATAACGCTTGTCTTTGCGTATAATAATTCGTATAAGTTACTTATTTCTCTCCAGAAACTTGCAACATATGTTAAGAATAAATATTATTTTTGAGATACATTGTAATGATAATTAAATAATTCCCCGTATGGTGTCGAGTTAGAATAGAATTAGACCATTTATTGGTTGGGATACATTTTCTTTGTAAGTATCTTAAGGTGGTTCGATTGCCATACAAAGCGTTATTTGACATTCGCAGGCTAACGGCGTGATATTTTAAGAAACTTATTTAACAAACTTTCATCAATTGGCTTCCCATTTGCGCCAAATTCCCCCTTTCCTAGAATAAACTTGTATATAAACTAGATTAATTTGAGAAAAATAGTTTTCCCAAAATATCACGTCCCAAACCAATTTCTCAAATTAATCTAGTTTATACAAGTTTATTTTAGGAAAGGGGGGATTTGGCGCAAATGGGAAGCCAATTTATGAAAGTCTGTTACATAAGTTTCTAAAAATATCACGCCGTTAGCCTGCGAATGTCAAATAACGTTTTGTATGGCAATCGAACCACCTTAAAGAATGTACGTATACAAGTCAAACCTTGCGAGTTGCCTCAAAAAATATCCTTTTAGTCATATACTTACAATTAAACAGAATAACCCCTTTAATTTTCATGTAAATAGTTTCAATAAATTAATTAGGCAGTACGTTGTGAGCTTACCGTTGTAAAGAAACGCAACAGAGCTACTAAACTACGTGCTATTAATAATTAGTGTTTACTTCACTAACGGATCTCTATAAATTAAATAAAACTAAACACAGACTACAGTAAATAAGAACACCGTTTCATGATTTACGACGTTAATATAACGGGACGGCTTTTACACAAACTGGCAAGCTATAAATTATAATTAAGAGTTATATCTATATATTTTTCACTCACAGTTTCGTTAATCTTTGACTTACGAAAATGTGAGTGAAAAATATACTGATATCAGACTCAATAGTTCAATCAAAAAACTTTTTCATACATTTGGGAAGTAAAGTTTTCATATCTTATTATGTAGCTTATTTATAGAAATCCGCATAGAATTTTTGGTTTGCTACACCTGCTATTAAGAAAAATAGTCTTTGTTGCCCTCAAATAAGGGATTAAAATTTTCCATATAGGGTGTGAAAAGCAGTAGGTACCCTACCAGTCAATCGGTGGCAAAATTATTTTCGTCTTGGGCGTAAACACTTGAATCCCTCATTAGGGTCAAGATTCTACTTCAGAATCCCTCTCTACGCCCAGGATTCTATTGTAGAATCTTTCGCTTCATTCAGGATTCAATATAGGTACCACCATCGCCGTAAATAAGGTGTCCCAGAAGTAAAGAGGCAATTTTCAAAGTCTTACTGGCTGAAAATTTTATAAAATATAAAATAAAGTTTTGGTGTCATGGCATATATGATTTCGTTAACTGTCATTTAAAGTGGTAATTTCGTTATTTTTTTTTCTTAGCCTGTTTGGGTGTCCCACTGCTGGGCAAAGGCCTCCCCCATTTTCCTCCACGCGGCCCTATTGCTGGCATGCTCTCGCCAACCCAAGCAGAACGCGTCCAAATCGTCCCGCCATCTCCTTTTTGGTCTGCCTCTGCTCCGGTGGCCGTCTTTCGGGGCCCATTCTGTACTTATTGTGGCCCATTTTTCCGGGTGCATACGGCAGACATGTCCATCCCAGTCCCACTTCAGTTTGGCGGTCTTGGCACCCACATCTACAATTCGTTATTAGTGTTATTACATACTATTTTTTCAAAGTGAAGCGTCAAGAATATGAAGTATTTTCTAATAGAGTTGTTCTATTTTACGAGTCTTATAATAAAAAGCATACAGTAAAACACTTCCTTTAAGAAGGAGCTAAACGAACTAGTATATATATAGAACAACAAGACGTTATGAAGAAACGGATGAGGATAGTTTTAAGAAAATTCCGGGAAAAGATGTCACCCACGGTACCTCGAAATGTAAATCGAGTCAAATAGATTTTTGATAAATTAGCAGCGGATAAATTAAAAATAGCTTAGTCGTCTGTCACCAGAATGAAGAGGAACAATCTAAGTTTGAAAGTATATGTGAAACAATTAGCTCATAAATACATACAGGACCAAGAGGAACGTGCCAAAAGAGGGTGCCGAAGAGTTCATAACAGTCAACTGAGGAAAGTACTCATTATTGACGATGAAACTTATGTTCCGGCAGATCCCATCGATGTTCCTGGAAAGCAGTATTTCCACTCAACCAGTTGTAACTACGTGACTAACGACCAAAAATTATACCAATAGCCAAATTATTCACGAAATATTTAAAATGGCAAGCAATAGATGAATTTGGTAATGTCTCCCAGCCATACATTTCGTCAGCCTCCATGAACGCAAAAATGTATCTGAATGAATGCATTATTAAACGGTTGATACCTTTCATAGACAAGCATCATTCCAGAGATACGGTTATCTTTTGTACAGATATGCAACGTGTCACTACGCCACTGAAGTTACATGGTACTTAGAGTGTGAAGGGGTCGACTTTGTACGTAAAGAAAATAACGCTCCAAATGTACCCCAAGCTCGTGGTATTGAAATGTTTTGGTCTTTATGTAAAATACAATATAAGAAACTAACTGAAAAACCGAAATCCTTAAAAGCTTTTAAACAACGATGGACCAGATTGTCTAAAGAAGTAGCTGCAAAATCTGGAACAGCCGTAATGCGGCGGGCCGCCAACAATCTAAGAAAAATTGCTTTTAAAGGTGCGGCGTGGGCGCAACTTTAATATAAACCTAATAATTTAATTCTTTTTGTTACAACTTTCAACCAAAATCATTACTTTTAATGTTTACTTTATATTGAGTATTTTGAAAAAAAGTTGTTTCTTCACTTCTGGGACACCCCGGTATGTCATTTAGCCCCATTGAGATACAATCTATGTATATACTTTATTCTCATGAAAATAAATTCAAATTATTTACTTTTCAGGAGATGCCTCGGTAACTTGTAAATCGAAAAATATAGTCAAAAACATGCATCCGAAATGAATAAATGCTGAGTCACCGTTCAGGCAGCAGGAGTCTCTAAAACACTTCATTATTTTCCAGTGCATGCGCTCTCGGGTGAAAATAACAATATAAAACACAAACGCTCGGAACGGAACAGTCATTTTCATCCCTTGGTTTACAATGTATTATTCTTATTTAAATTTAACGGTCACATTGAAGCTGTACTTGGCCTCATTACCCGGATGAGTACCTATTGCGTCTCTTTCCCCTGATATAGAGAGCAAAAGAAATGGAACACGTTCGGATATTCCGACCAGTGTAGTAATACAACCTTTGAATGCAGTGACCACGATCCACAGTAATGAGGGAACCACAATAGAAATACCATCGGCCTTTATATATGTCTGTGCTCGGGCATAAGAAGGCGAAAACTGGGTCATCTTTATACGGAGGCGTATATACCCTGTACCTACTACAGAATAAATTCGTGGTGATTTTAAGCTTACGTGAAAATTTTTAAGAGTTAAACGCAGTCTCGAGTTTTAACTTTTTTCAAATAATGTATCTGTATATGCACTTTAACTTTGAATATGTGTTTTCATAAGCTATAAAACGCGTGTTTGCACATTTCTCGTGGACATTAACCCTTAAGGGGGTGCCTTGATTCGAGTCGATTCGCGAAAACCACGCCCCCTTGATAGAGACACGCTTCGCCTTCCGCGCACAAGAAAATGAGATGTTACACTCTTCAGGAATGGTTTTTTAGGGTTCCGTAGCCAAATGGCAAAAAACGGAACAATTATAGATTCGTCATGTCCGTCCGTCTGTCTGTCTGTCTGTCTGTCCGTCCGTATGTCACAGCCACTTTTTTCCGAAACTATAAGATCTATACTGCAGAAACTTGGTAAGTAGATGTATTCTGTGAACCGCAAAAAGATTTTCACTTAAAAATCGAAAAAAAACATTAAATTTTAGGGGTCCCCATACTCAGAACTGAAATTAAAAAAAAAATATTTTCATCAAACCCATACGTGTGGGGTATCTATGGATAGGTCTTCAAAAATGATATTGAGGTTTCTAATATCATTTTTTTCTTAACTGAATAGTTTGCGCGAGAGACACTTCCAAAGTGGTAAAATGTGTGTGTCCCCCCCCTGTAACTTCTAAAATAAGAGAATGATAAAACTAAAAAAAATATATGATGTACATTACCATGTAAACTTTCACCGAAAATTGGTTTGAACGAGATCTAGTAAGACGTTTTTTTTAATACGTCATAAATCGTAAACCGCAATTTATTTCACGGAACCCTTCATGTGCGAGTCCGACTCGCACTTGGCCGCTTTTTGGACAAATTTCGATGAATACCTAACTTAGTGAAGTTTTATTTATATTTCAATGAGATTTTAGATACGATGAAATACTATAGTATTAACTTGAGTGTGTCGTAAAATAATGTACCTATTGTTTGAGTAGGTAGGCTGCGTAAAAAAAGGAGAATAAAGACCCAACTTTTTTTTCTATAAAGGGAATTTTAGGCAATCATTTATCGATTAAATCAGATAAATAAACATATATCTGAAAATCAGATCTTATTGTTTCTTAATCTAGTCAGAACGGCGTTTCAAAGCACGCGATAATTTCCAACGCAATTAAGGGATTAACTTCTGTTGACATTTTTATAATTATTTAATATGAATTAAAGTAGCACTGTTTTAGATAAATAATCTGAATGTACCTATATTATATTGTATTGTATTGTATGGAATGGAATGTTCTGAAATAAAGATATTTTATTTTATTTTATTAAACTCGCGCTCGGCTGGCTACGAATGCTACGATATACTATATACGATATACGACTATTAGGGTAGCTATACGGAGTGTATAAGGACGGGGGTTGAAATGAAACTGTGTCAAGACGTCGTCTAGCTTCACAAAACGGAACATTATTGTCAGCAGTAGAACCTTTGAGACAAATAGGTACAAGGAAAAAGCATTGCTGGGATATTTTTAGCATTTCAAGAATACTTGCCGTCCTGGACTTTTGTATATCACTTCAGAATACGCGTAGTGGATTTATGTCATTTTATACATATGCTGCTATGGTATGCTGCCTTTTTTAGGGTTCCGTACGCAAAGGGTAAAACGGGACCCTATTACTAAGACTCCGCTGTCCGTCTGTCTGTATGTCTGTCCTTCTGTCACCAGGATGTATCTCATGAACGGTGATAGTCAGACAGTTGAAATTTTCACAGATTATGTATTTCTTATATTTACCTACATAAGTATGTTTATCGTCGTCAAGTACCCATAGTACAAGCTTGTAAGCAAGCCGATTTGTGAAAGTTTGTAAAAGAAAAAAAAAAGAATAAATATATAAAAATTATGAATATATTCTGTTTTTAGGGTTCCGTACTCAAAGAGTAAAACGGGACCCTATTACTAAGACTTCGCTTTCACTGCACTGATACCGTGATAGTTCCAGTTGAAATTTTCACAGATGATGTATTTCTGTTGCCGCTATAACAACAAATACTAAAAACAGAATTAAATAAATATTTTTATTGATAATGTTACGGAACCCTTCGTGCGCGAGTCCGACTCGCACTTGGCTGGTTTTTTATTATTTGTTGTTATAGCGGCAACATAAATAAATCATCTGTGAAAATTACAACTGTCTAACTAACACGGTTGTTGAGATACAGACAAACAGATAGACAGACATACAGGCAGACAGACGGACAGCGGAGTCTTAGTAATAGGATCCCGTTTTACTCTTTGAGTACGGAACCCTAAAAAGAGGTAGAAACGTTGTTGTCTATACGAAATTCCGTGTTTAAAAATGGCCACCAAATTCTGACAGCATTCGTTTCCATTGACGACGCGAAACCATGGCAAGCCGTGTCAGTTTACCAGGTTTTAGTGTGCCACTTTTGGAGCGCTTATAACATATCGACCTATATTTTCTATAACATCATTGAGTCGAATCAATTTCATACGTTTCATTAACCGAAACACTCCCAAAATAGCATTAACAGAAGAACTAAATTAACAACAAAACCATGAAATAAGTTAGTATACTACACTGTAAATAAATTCAGTTGGAAGTAGCCTAAATAACGACCACAAATGCAGACAGCATATATCTCGAAATGATATGGTAGGAACACGCACACAGAGCAGAACTGAAGTTCTAATTCTCAGAATCGCTAATCCTTAGTCGTTTTTTATTTTATTTATGTGAATAAGTTCTCATTAAATTCCTGGAACATCGAACAGACCTGAACAAGACTGGTGAAGCCACAGTATAAACAATACTTTCCGATGTTTAAGCCAAAATAATAAATAATGTATTTAAGCAACACCAACGAAAATAAACTTGTAGACGAAAACAAGACAATCGTGTTGAAATGTTTGCAGTTCTCCCGAAATTATTACCGTTGAGTTATACCGTGTAAATAAACTTCGGTACAAAATACCGAACAGTTTCATAGGAACTTAACAATAAAATCTTAAGACATTGTTATTTTATGATGAAGAACAACAAAACTGAAATTATATTTACAGTAGGGCACATAAACTACCTACGCAAAAGCCGTCAAGTTTGGACAGTTACATCATCGGCCAACAATATCTAATACCTTAAACCAGACAAATATTGGGTGAGGAGTCATAGTAGCCAATATATGTCTAGTTTAGTCATTGCCAAATACCTACTTCTGAGTCTAATGTTGTGACTTACTTTGTAAGACAGTCGTCATTGAGCTTAAATACATAATATACTACAATATAGGGGAAGGGGGGGTGAAATCGGATAGCGGGTCAAAGCAGATAGTATGCTATTTCACATTTCCGCTATCGCTGACTCGTTCCGACACGTTAGACAGTACGGGCAGAGGCCACTCAGTGCGATTGCAAATGGCGTCAAATGAAGTGCATCGTGTCGCGTTGCTGTGGACGAGAAAAGTAAAAACAGGTAATTGATGTAATATTTCAACTTTTTTCATCAGTTCATCACGTATCAAACCACTGTCAGTGTGAGAGTATGTTAGTTAACATTTTAAGTCGATACAGTGACTATTTGAGTTATGCTTTTCGATATTGTTCCTATTTCAGACCTTGAAATTCTTGCGTATTTATTTCGTTCGTCAAATCAAGGCCGTTGGGTAGAAGCAGACGGGGTGAAATCGGGTATTCGGTTGTCTGGTGTGTCTGAAATGGGCAATGTACGGTGTCTCTGAAATGGGCCCACGAGGGTTGCACCGAGTGTACAGCACAGGAATTATTGTTTTTTGTATGTGATAGTTGTAAGTAATGAGTATCCGTAATCACCCTATCATAACAATAATGGTATCTGGTTTTACCCGTATATGAGGGGTGATATCGGATTTACTAAATCTAAGAAAATGTTGATTGATCTCTCAAGTAATAACTTGATCTCTTTAATTTTGTGCCAAAAGAAAGAATAATACTTGTTGATTTTGATGTTATTTTTTTTTAATATATCTATGTGGACTAATTAAATATTGTTTTTTTTTCTTAACTATCCGGTGTTACAAAGTTAAACTTGCGACAAATATAATAACCTCCAATATCATAATACTTAAGATAAGTGTCGCGAGAGCCATTACGATATTAATAGCAATCGATTTAATCGCTCGTAAAACACTGTGACTGTTTTCGGTATCAAGTTCACTAAGCTAGGTCTTCATATGAGCAGTGAGAGCTCCCGACTGTACCATCTGGCAGGCCATTGCCTATTTGCCGCCTGTTGTGTAAATTATTTTCTGTCAAAAAAATAATTTTTGGTACAAGCTTTTATTGCCGACTGTACTTTGCTGCATACCATCATACTACTCATTGAGACGATTCTAACGAGCCCAAACTCGATGGGGTTGTGTCGTTTTATTTCGGAGTTCCTATGGCCACCTTCCAGCTCCAGCATCAGATCAGCTCCAAGTCATCATAATATTGCATTGTCATGCGATATACATATACGAGTACACGCCAAATTTCAGCTCAATCGGATAACGGGAAGTGACTGAAAAATGGATTGCAAACGGACAACTTACTTACATCATCACAGGTCTTTGCGTCTATTCCAGACGATTTGAACATTGCCATGGAGACATCGTTTTTGGTGACCGTACAGGCCAATACAATATATATACATATACATACGAACTGTGTAAGTTAACATAAAGCTTGTTATAAAAATAAGTCTTCTGGAGATCAATTTTCACGTCACTATTCGCACTATTTTAAATGTGTTTTTGGGCTTGCTTTCACGTGCCCGAGCTTGCGTGTTAGAATGATCGAACCAAACTGGCATGAGAGTAGAATGCCCGTCTCACAATATTTGTGATCATATTTCAAATATCTAAATGTAGGTATGTTATATGGCTGCAGAAGATCTTAGAGCCTCATTTACTCCCCTTGTGGTCTCCTGTGATGGCATCGTCGGAATGGAATATGAATCCTTTATAAAGAAAACATCTCTAAAGCTATGTGAAAAATGGTCCAAACCATACTCACAAATAATAAGCTGGATCAAAGTCAAAATACAAATATCTATCATCAGAGCAGTCTCTATGAGAATTAGAGGAACGAGAAGAAGAATAGGAAGATTTGGATGCGAAGACGGCTGCGGAATACCCACCATAGAACACTAGATTCCTCTTCTTTTTTTATGATATTATATGAGCTAATATTGTATTATTTAACGCAATAAACTATTAGTCTTAATAATTAAAAGTATGTTATTAGATTGTTTAAGGTCACGTTGTAATCTGTCATTTAGCTGTCAATTTATAACCCAAAACTTATTATGTTGATACGTAGTATTACGTGTTACTGTAAGCAAGCTATTCGAAGAGCGCTGTCATGAAACTTATATTTTTACGGTGTGATTAACGATTTCGTTCTATGAACACAGTCATTCTTTCTCATATTTACAACCGTAATTTCTATTTTAAATACAAAACTATAAGATGCCTTAAGAGTACAAGGACAGCTTTGCAATCTCAGACCGCATAAACGTTGACAACTGCAACTAAATACTGACCTAGTCTCTTTAAATGACATGTAATCATGCAAAGACTGTAGCTGTCTTTGCATAATGACCTATCATATCATACACCGTGATCGGAACAACGCCCGGTCACAAACTTCATCCTACGTGTGCAAAACTATGGTTGGCTAGTTCGAATAATGTAAGATTTTCTCCTTTATATGTATATTCAATGTTCCAACGTAACCCTGATCCTTTATGGTCGCACCACACTTGGGGGTTCGTGTTCGCATTGCGTCTTTGCCTCTCTTCCATTTGCCGTAGGAAGGAAAAAGATGCAACACGAATATTTGGGCAAACACCGCCAAGTGTGGTGCGACCATTATGGTGAATATCCAGAGCTATGCGAAGTTTCGAGGCAATGAACGAGGCAAAAACTACCAATAGCGTGGCTGGCCGCGCTCGCGCATCGGTTCCTATTGGTCCATTTTTTCCGCGCTCACCGCACCGCCTCGCAACCATGCACAGCTGGTGGTTCCCTTACGTGTCTATTCTATTATGTTTTGTTCATAGCAGGTAGGAGTGGGCTGTTCCTTCGTACATTGAACAATCTATAATTAAAATATTCAAGCTATTCAATCTCTCAATGTGGTCCCGTTACGCCACTCTCCTAGGTCCTGTGCTAATCGTATCCACTGCTTGCTATCCGGCATATCGACGGCCCCTAGGTAAATCATCGAAACTCGAAATTTTGGTTTTTTTTTTATTACGGGAATCACTTTGCACAGGACCATTTTTTAATTCTACCAAAAGAAAGTTGTAAGAAATATGAATTTTAACGAAAATTGTATTCGTAAAACATTGAAACTAATACGTACAATGCGACGAAAAGTATCGATAGTCTAAATTCGACTATTTACGCGGCAACCGCGAAGGTGCGAAAGAGACGAAACTACCATTCTCGTGAGTTTACGCGGCGCGAATCCGCCAGTGTGCGCCAAGTAGTCGCGAGAGCAACATGCGTGAATTTAGTTACTATTCAACCTGCGTTTTAAGTTTTAACATAGTGAATGATGAGTTCTGCAAGGTTTTCTGCCTCCAGATGCAGGAAAATTATCAATTTAGCTAAAACGGACAGTCCCATTCAGCAAAAGCCAACTGATCGCGAATTATGTAAAACTGGTAAGTTTGACTATTTCTAGATCTTATTTGTCATCTCTTTTATATTGTTTTATTATGTAGGTACTAGATAATTGTGCATTATACGTTTATTTATATATAAATAACGGTTACATATGAAATTATGATACTATAGCAACGTAAATCATCGAAAATAACAGTTTCGACATTATACTGCGACCCTCGACTTTTGTTTGCTATCGAAACTGGTAGATACGATTGTTTATTTCTTTGACTCTTTTAATTATATATTTTTTTCTCTTTTAATTATACTTGACATATTTAATTGACATTCTTAAGATCGGACATGCACTAATACATTCATCTACCTATATAACTTTTTTTATCAAAGATTGTTTAACTTCAATTGCTGACCTTACTATATAATTATAATTTGTACAAAGGCACCTCAATTTTGTATGCATGATAGTAGGTATAAGGTACTCATTTAGTATTAAGCTCAAAGTTTTTGTACGCCTATTGGCAAAACATAGTGAGACTGTAAAAAAAGACAACCACTGTAATTACCTATGTTTACAAATAAAACACTTACTTACTTACTTACTTACTTACTTACTTTACGTTGGTA